>JAOSBP010169589.1:0-443033 GCA_027563825.1 Erythroxylum mucronatum
TAATTTTAGTGTATAGGTGTGAAAAGGTTGAGGTGACCGCAGGTGTGGTTGACCGCAGGTGTGGTGGGGCACTTTAGCTGCTTTGAGTTTCATGATACTGCTTTCTACGTCCCTTCGCTTCTTTTTGCCATTAAGGGATTAATTTTCCATCGACAGACGATTAAAAGGATTGTTTTCATCACTTTTGAAACAAGCTCATCAAATGGATCTTAATGCGGCCAATGAGCTGGCCTCGACGCTACAGTCTGCATCCATCAAGAGTCACCCAGACGTTCGCTTCGACGCAAACCCTTCATCTTCCGCATCATTCAAAGCCCCTGTTCACATAAACGAAGACCCTGAGTCGGCCTCCAGACCCCAAAGCCAGCGAACGGCACGTGTCCGCGACAGTGCCGCAGAAGAGCTTGACGAAGAAGGAGACGACAGTGGAGCTATTGACATCCCTGAGGAGATTCCCGTGTCCATTCTCGAAGCCGCGCAACGCAAAGAGAATCTTCCTCCGCTTCCCGACCTCAGATTCGAACAGAGCTACTTGGCAAGGATCAAACACTGTCAAGACTGGAAAGGGGTCGCCTGGGTGACATTTTTCGACCATGTCTTTATGCCACTCACACAAGGCATTGTCTGGAATTTGCTTCTGCACGGCTGGAGAGCTGGCAATTCAGGGGTCAAATTCTCTGGTCAAGGCGTGGGTGCTAGGCTGAGACGTTGGTGGTGGGGCGTCAACAATTGGAAACTCCCAGAGGAAGCACAAACACAGAAGAGGTGACTTTATGGCAGAAGCATGACGCAAGAATATCTTCGCGTCTGGGATCCTTCTCATTGAACTGCTATTCTAGTCTTGAAGCTCTATGAGGCTGAAGCCGTGGTTTGTCGTGCAGCATTTTCTCCTTACAGCAAATGGTCCACGCAAATTAGGGCCATCGTTACATTTAGCAGGCGGGGCGGCATAGGCCGATTCAACAAATTCTTCCGCATTCTTGGTCACAATCAATTGCACTATCATCCGAACCAAACACACTGTCCCAATTGAAGAGGATGGTGACTGACACCTGTCAAAGCCGGCACGACGCTTCCGAACCATCACAGTCAAGCAATCACATGAAAGACGTTGAGCTGCGGCATTAATTGATACATCACATCCATCACAGCTCGCTCTCAATTCAATTCAACCTAAATATTCTAGAAGAGAAGAGTGAATCGGTCCTATTTTTCCGGCCCCAGAGTTTGGCCCCGATTGGTACACGTGAGGCTTGGCCATGCGGTTTTGCTTGAGGAAGAATGCAAGGCATGCCGCATGATCGACAGAATTGCTGGACGGCGGCGTTACAGCTTCTGTGTGATCAGAGCTTAATCATTGTTTGGGTTGTCGTCATAGTTTCTTTCGGAGCTGAAAACGCTGTTGGCAAGCATCATCCAAAGCTTCAACGTTGCAATCACACGGTTGAAGGGGACCCATATCCCGCTCTAGAGAAAGTGATTGTCCCCACTTTTACTTCAAGCACACTGGCTTTGGTGTCTACAACAACAACATGGAAGCTCATCGCGATCTGCAGGTCCTCCTGAGGAAAGGCGAGGAAGGAATATAAATTTCCTCAGCCTCTGCACTTCAGAGCGGGCGAAATGATAATCCAAATCTTCAAGAACATTCTACAACTCGAAAACAAGCAATTGAACACTTCCCAAATGTTCTCAATCCAGACCATCGCCGCTCTTGCCTCGCTGGCTAGCCTCGCCTCGGCCCAGTACTCGGGCTTCATCTTCTACGGCGACAAGGGCAGCTGCCCCAAGCAGGTCGAAAGCGACCCCCAGCAGCCCTTCACCTACGATGCCAGCTCCGGCAACCTGTGCTTTGCCAACAGCTACGGCAAGAACTCTTTGGACATCTCTCTGAGCGCCGCGCTCATCGGCACCAACGCGATCCAGCCCAAGCGGCTGGCGGCGTGCCCCAGCGCGGGCTGCGCCAACGGATGCGTCGACCAGGACATTTCTGGCGGTGGCAATGGCTTCCGCATCGACTGCGCCTCGTTTGACGATGCCGCGTACATCTACATTGGCCAGTAGAGAGGTTTCCTTTTTGTGAAGGTGGGATTTCCTTGTGTGAAAAGATGGGTAAGAGAGAAGGAACCGAAGGATAGAGAGTGAGACTTTGATGCCACACCCTATGACCAAGTTGATAGACAGATAGAGTGATAATCCACTTCCTACCTTTTTGCACTCTTTTAGTTGCTTTGTTATCTGCACAAGCCCGCTTGATGCCAATTGTCAAAGGAAAGGAACAAATCAGACAAAGGTGAAAGTCTCTGTATGTGCAAGTTGAAGTTCAAGTGGCGTATGGACAAGATAATATGAAGCTGTGGGAACCGATCCCCCCTCCTTGACGCCCTCTACGGTTTAATAACCTGCCGCCCTTGAACAAATGACAAACCGAAGACTCCTAAAGTGAAGCTCCCTAAAAGCCCGCTCCACAGAAACTCCGCTCGATGCTGATCCCATGTTCTCGCTGCCGACCCACTGGTGTCTCTCAGGCAAACAGCAGCCCGGCAGCCAGGGCGGCACCGGCGGCGGCCATGCCCATGCCGGTTACCACAGTGGGCGCTGCTGCGGCACCAGTGCTCGACGACGACGACGACATTGTAGAGTTTCTGGCGGGCGACGCGTTCGACTGCGAGGGTTTCGCCGAGGTTGTCATGCCGCTTGGGCCAGTCACCATGCTGGTTGGAGCAGTCGCCATGCTGGTTGGGGCGGTGCTAGGAGTAAGCATGAGCAGGTCGGTGGGCACGTCAAAGTAGCCAGTAGGAACGGGCCCCGTGGCGGTCGCCGTGAAGCCAGGCAGCGTGACGCCAGGAAGGGTGACGGGGTTGACGGTGACGGGCGCGATTGAGACGCCTGCGATTGGAGGGAAAGAGATAACGGTGCCGGCGACGACCGACGCTGGGACGACAGCACCAGCGAACGTGACGACGGTGGCCTGGCGAGCAGCGAGCGTTGTCTCGGGCTTTGAATCAGCCTGAACGGCGCTGGCGGTTGCAGAGGCAATGGCCAAGGCACAGATTGTTGCGCGAACCATGATGACTTTTGGGTTGTTTGAAAGATTGATCGATGGGTGGTGGCTTATAATCGAAAGGGATGATGCAGAAGATGCTGGAGCGCTTGAGAAGCAAGGACAGTCATCCTAACAGTCTGAGGATCCCCTACTTATACTCTTGCTCTGTGAGGCCGTTCCCTGTTCGCAGTCATTCGGTGCGGCCGAGAGCCCTGCTGTGCTCGTTTGGTCGTATACACCGCCATAGTAGTACCGGGCAAAGGTCTGACAGCGTCTAGAGGGTCAAAAACCAATGAGGATTACCCTATACAAGACCCTAACAAGCTCATCCAAGCTCATCCAAGCTACTCGTGGCTGCTTATAGTAATTTTCGCCCCCTATAAGACGAGTGGAAGCATGTGGCCACATGGATCCAGTGGCTAAGCCTTTGGGGTCCATGCTAAGCTCAGGACCAGGCTGCGTGAGAGCTGCTGAGCCGTGCTGAGCGGGTCGCGTGGCGCAGTAAGGCCGACACAGACAGAAATAATGGCATATGGGGTGGCTTGTCCCTTCAAGTCATTTCACTGCATCAGGGATCGTCGAGTCTCCTCGGCGGGAGCTTCATACTGGACTTGAAGTTCGCCCGGTGGGTGCCCAGCTGGGGACGACAGGTCGTGGTCAGGACCTGGTCAGCAGTCGACTGGGGAAATGAGAGGGACCTAGAAACATGTTCACTCGCTCTGGAGAGCATGTCAGCTTATTTCTACTGCAATTCGAGCAGAAACAGAGAATGACTACAAGAGGTCAGCAGGTGAGAAAGCTCCTGCTGCGGCTATTTCCTGAGGTGCAATATGGTGCCAAGGCTCATTGGTTGCCCCCATCAAGACTGAAATTAACTTGTGCAGCAACAGAGATATTCAGGTTGTGATAGTATCTTTATGATCACGGGGTCGTTCATGACTTTCCAACCAAATGCCAAAAGCTGTAAAAAATTGGTTGGTGTCAGACGGTGTAATGCCAGCGCCGCTACTTACTATTACGTGAGGTTTAAGGAAACGCATTTGATCACGTTTTGCAATGAAGTTTTGACAAATAGCTTGTGATATTTTGAACCAATTATACATTTTGAGTTTCTAGCTCGTTACATTTGATTTAGAGGTAAAGGGGATTCGTGGAAAAACCAAAAGAAAAGTGCTTCTTTCCTCTCTTCAACCCCAAGTGGTATCTTTTGTACACCTTCAATGTGATGTGTGATGCAATCTCTATTTGTAGTATCTTTTGGTGCAGTGACTGGAGAAAAGGCTTCTATGCGAAGATCATGCCGGCGGCCACAGCGGCACCAGCAGCCATGGCGCCCACACCTGTGAATGCTGGGGCAGCAACACCGGTGCTGCTGCTCGATGGTCCAGCGTTGCCAGCTGCGGTTGGTGCATTTGTGGCCGACGTCCTGCCAGCGCCCGTGTCAACCGTCATGCCGTTGCCAACGTTGATACCAGTGACTGTCTGGCCGGGGATGGTCATGGCGGGGATAGTGACGCCGCCAGCAGTGACGCCGTCGACCGTCACGGGCTGAATTGTCACTGTCGCAGTCTCTGCTGTTTGGGTGGCGGCGACGGATGTGGCTGCTCCTGAGGCTGGTGCAGAGGTGCCAAGGGCCGAGTAGACCTGCTGGGTGTAGTCTGATGCGGTGACGGGGATGGTCGCCCGGCACTTCTCGTCGCTGCTGTTCAAGACGTCTGTGTTCACGTCAAAGACGCAGCAGCTGACGACACCATCTTCAATGTTGGAGCCTCCCGGGCAGCAGAAGGTCTGGCCGCCAACTTGGGAGTTTGCAGTCCAACCGTCAGGGCATGAGATGGAAGGATTGTTTCCAATGTTGATGGTAGCCCTCTTCTCAGCAGCAATGGCGCCAGCATTGGCAACGGCTGCGCTGGCGGCCAGGAGAACTGTTGTGTATTGCATGTTGAAATTGGTCTAACTTGAGGAATTACTGGTCGTAGGTGATGTTTAGTGTGTGAAGCTGACAGGATTGTGATTTCGTGGCGTTGTTGGGACGAAGTGTGAAGAAGCCATGGTGGTGAGCAGCAGCTCTTATATATTGCAATTCTCTCCTGTTGCCTGCCATGCTGGACGATGCTCAAATGTGCGCCACAAGGGATTAATCTCCACCAAAGTGGACCGACGAGGAATGCAATGCGAGGTGAGTGCGATGTGACGAATAGAACAGTACGGCACGCCGCTCGGAAACCATACTATACCCTCAAAGCCAGGCGAGATGTGGTATGGTATGGGACACAAGCCTCCTCGGCTGCACGCAGGGCCACGTTGATCGGTAGACGGAGAACAAATGAGCTTCCCCCACACATGTCGGCACCTCAATCAGTCTCCAGATCGAGAAAAGGCTGTTGCTATTTCCTGTTGTCCCATGTGAAGCGGCGCTGTCACAGGTCTGCACTGGCGCAAGTGGCGTGTCAAATGCCAATGGCGTCAGCTGAAGCGCTTAGCTGAATCAGGCGTGGCGCTTGTTGTGAATACGAGGACTTTATACGAGGCCTGCGAGCCAATTGGACACGGCAATGCTCAATTAGGCTCGATCCCAGGATACCGGTAGGTGTGCGCTTGGGAAAGCGAGGAAATGCTCTGCGGTATGAGATCTGCAAATGCCAAATGGTGAAACAGGCTGCCACGAGGATCGTGATGGCTGCCACGGTCCAGGCCTGCATATCCTGTTGCTTTTTTGAGAACAATCGTCACCGCTCTGTATTGTTATATGACGTTGGACTTGTCGATTCTTTGCGACCTCGGTCACAGAAGGGATTGATCTGCGAAGAAGAGGCTCCACAGGTCTGGCTAAAGAAAGCAGACCGAAGAGGCTTTGCCACTGACATACCTTCCGTCAATGGGCTTTCCGGACCAGCAGACCAAATGGCAAAAAAGATCAAGGTCGAATATGATAATGATACTCTGCAAAGGTCAACATGTCAAAAACTTCATATTCGACCCAGGGCAGGGTACTGTAAAGTGCCGTCTGTAGTTTGGAAAATGCAGCAGCATCAGCTCTCAAAGCTACAGCATGCCTGTAACCAAATTCAGATTATTTTCTTATCAATCCCTAGTATGCTACTAGAGGATATGGCAGGAGCGAAATTCTCAATCGGAAACAAGCAGTGGAGCAAAAGCAAAAGGCACGGTGACAGAAAACTGCTCTTGATGTTGCCACTGAGGACTAGATCACGTGATTGCATTGATGTTGACCAGATATCTTGACAAAGATAATGGACAGAAATGGCCTACAGCCATCTCTACCAAAGGGAAAAGAAAAGATAAGCAATCACAGGCAAGAAACTAAAATGTAGATGCAATGAATATTTGTCATTCACGTGGCATTTCATGACAGAGATCAAAAGTCTTTGCTGCAACACGTCTATAAAAGCCTTTTCGACTCTCTGTCTGTGCAGATGAGAGTTGAACACCACAAAATTTGTACCCGACGAGATGAAGAAAAAAAAAGAACCCCCAAATGATTGGTATCATGATGCAAATGCCTAGTAAGTAAAGGCCTCCTCGACAAAGTCGATGCTCCCCAGTGTCACCCGTTTGCGCGTCGCCTGGCGCACCGCATCCGCAAAGCTCCCTGGCCCGCACACGGTCACGCACATTGCGCCAATGCGCTCGAGAATCTCCTTGTCGATGATGGCCTGCGGCGTGCAGCGTCCCGGGAACATCTGCACGGTGCCGGTGCCGGAGATGACCTCCTGCTGGCTTTTGGGCTTGGTGACAAACAGCATAATCTTCAGCACGTCGCGGCGGCCCTTCATCTTGAGAATCTCATCCATCCAAGGCCTGACCCACTCGAGCGCTTCGGTGTTGGGGACAGACCAGACCAAGATGATCTTGCGCGTCGCGACTGTGCCCTGCTCGCTGCCTTCGACCAGGCGCCGGATGAAGGGGATGTGGTGCGTGATGCCGACGCCGCCGGCGAAGAGCAGCACCGTGCCGTAGCTGTCGAGCGACTCGTGCCCTCCGTACGGGCCCTCGACGGTGCCAAAGGTGGTAAAGGTGCGCATCGGGGCCGCCATGGCCCGTTCGTACATCTTGCGCGTGATGCCGGTGCGTGCGCGCAGCACCAGCGACACCGACGTCGTCTTCTTGTCCTGCTTGTCGAGATCCTTCTCCGTCGAAGGCAGCTTCTCGGTGAAGTGGCCGACGACGTGGTCTTCGGACCAGGCCACGGAAAACGGATGCGTTGACAGGAAGTTGACCACCTTGCCGATGGTGGGCAGCCAGACGTGCACGTGGGAGCCCGGCTGGAACTTCCACGGCCTGACCAGGTCAAACGTCACGCGGCAGGCCTCGCTGGGCATGGCCTCGACCGTCACCCTGGTGCGCTTGTGCCGGCTGACGTTGAGCCACAGCAGATAGAAGAGGCGCATGAGGTACTCGAGGATCCACAGGGCCCAGCAGAACTTGATCGACGGCAGCTGCGGCAGGACGCCATCCTCGAGGTGGATGTGTGTGCCGACTAGCGCGGCCAGGGCCAGGGCGCGGTGCCCGTTGATGAACGTCTCATACCAGGCGTGGCGGACTGGACCTGCCGCAGTGAAGAAGATGACCAGCATGGAGATGGTGCCGACGGCTCCCCAGCCGAGGAAGGCCTTGTGGGTCAGCGACGGCCACACGGTCGACCAGCCTTTGATCTCGCCCTGGTTGACCATCCACGCAATGGTGTGCATGAAAGCCTCGATGATGACGATGCGGGCGGTCCAGCGATGCAGGAGGTTGAACGTGTCGTAGCTGACGCGGAGGATCCAGATCAGGGGGTTGTTGCGGAATGCAAAGAGGACGGTTGGGATGAGGTTCAAGGCGGCAAGCGAGCCGGTGCGGCCTCTGAGCTCGGCCCAGCACTTTGCCCGTGGTTGTGAGTAGTCGATGACGGCACAGTAAGTCAGATTGGTGCAGACGTAAACGAGAAGCACGACCGTGTGGAAGCGGGACGGCAGGGTGCCAACCTGGACGACCTGGCCCAGCTGGACCTCGCGGTTGTGTCGCTTGCCAAACAGGGGAGCGTAGAGGACGTGTTGTTTGGTCCATGGCCACCACGACGTCGTGTTTGTCATGAAGATGGCTTGCTTTTCGCGCCTGTCGGTGCCCGCAGCGAAAAGATGTCTCAAGTGATTTGTGCCCATCTTCCACAAACGCAAGACAAATGTGAGGACGAGCAGGGCGATGAAGAAGAGGATGACGGCCAGGACAAAGGTAGAGTCTGTCAGCTGGTTGACGCCGCTCAACCCGCGTGTGTAGTCATTCTGCGAGTTGAGGGCGCTGCGAGAGACAATGTCGAGCCCGTCATCGATTGAGCCATTGTCGCGAGCTGCAAGATCCGCCATTGCTGGAGAGTCTGGCGTGTGGGCGTGGAGGTGTGAATGCATCGCGACCGGCGCGAGGATGTGGCGGAGAAGTCAAGACGACCAGCGTCTAGCTTTTGTGTCTATGTGTGGACAACTTGTAGAAGATCAGGAGAAACAAAAAACAGAGGCGCCGTCGAAGCCCTTACGAGAGCATCTTGTTGACTTGAAGACGACAGCGACTTTGTGTGTAGGGAGTGAAAGTGGTGAATGAACAAAGAGCGTGTTGGAGACAAGGCTTGTCAAAGAGAATGTAGGCCGGCTGTGTCAAGACTGAAAGAGGCTGCTGCTGAAGCTGGAGCTCGACGTCGAGAATTGTCGGAGAATTTATCGTAGCAGAACAGTTGGTAGGTTGTCAATCGTCGTATTCAAGAGAGCGTGTGTTGGCGGCTTCAGATTTCGCCTGCAGCTGCTGATGACGCGCAGACGCGGTGGAGATGGCGAGCGGGTGGTCGACACGAGTAAAAGAATGAATGCAGCGTGCTGCCGCCGTCGCAGGAAAGACAATGTGAAACAAGGAGAGAGTGTCTGAAGCAGAACAGAGAGGTGGAAGAGGAGTGGCTGCGAGTTGCTGTTGCCCGCCAATCCAGGGGTGGAAATTGAGGTGGCGCTAGGCTCCGCGGGCTGGCCAATCACGAGCCTGTTCCTGAGCGCCCCAGCCGCCATCCCATACAGGGCTCTAGGATCGCTCGATGGCCTATAATCTTCTGATTCTGCAGCCATTTTATGCTCTATGCTCATGCCATTATCGTGCTACTCTGCGCGCTTGCACAGACCCTGAGGTGCTGCTGCAAAGTTGTCTGCTAAACATCAGACTGCTACAATCTTTGCGTGGTGGAAAGCTTCAGCCTGGCGCCCTCTTCTTCCTCTGACGGGCGCCACATACACACACCGCGCACCAACAAGGGCCCCCAAAAGAGCAAGACAGAGAGTGAGAGCGAGACACAGCAATGGTGAAACAATTCCAAGAGTCCCCTTGCCATTATCATCATCACCAGCCAAGCCAAGCCATCATCACATCCTTTGCCCCCCCTTCCCCCGTCATCTTTATTTCCATTATTAGCTGCTGCCATTTATCATATCTCATCTGACGAACAAGAAGAAACGACAAGAATCTGCCTCGCCTCGCGCTGTCTTGATTTTTTTTTTATTTTTCCAAATTCAAGACGCCCAAATGACATGTGTCACATGGCCTGCCCGGGAGAGGCGTCACGACTCGCCAGGTTGGGATGCATACGAGCTTCGGGGCTCCACCCTTCGCCGTGTGCCGGCTGGAAGGCGGCCATGTGCGCCTCAAAGCTGGCATTGGCCATCATGCTGCCGCGGCCGTCGACTGCCGGCAAGTCGACGTATCCCGCCTTTGACATACGGTCGTGATCGCCGCCATGCGACAATAGCTCAGAGGGAGCATCTTCGTATATCTCGTTGCCGCCAGGCATCTCCACGGGCGACAAGCTCAGAGCATGCGCCGTCGTGTTGGTCGGGGTGGCATCCTCACGGCCCCCAGACCCGTCATTGTCTTGCTCGGGCACCCATATCGCAGGCGGAGACTCCATGGCTCCAGCTGGCATCTCCATGACTCCAGCTGGCGGCGCCGTATACTCCTCTCCCCAGCGCTCCTGCACATCGCCCAATACGGAGCCACTCTCGACGTGCCTGAGGCTGCCTGCCGCCCGCGCGCTGCTGCTGCCGTTGCGGAAGCTCTGAGCGCTGCGTCGTGCTTCAGACGCCTGTAGATCCGTCGCATCGTCCTTGATGCTAAACTGAGCAATCGTCCTGAGCTTGCGTGTCACCCAGTTGCCGAGAATCTTGCCGCGCTGCTTCTCGCCCAGCCTCGAGCGTGGAAAGTCGCCTCTGTTGACAAAGGCTACAATGTCTACCACAATCTGGTGGCCGTTGAGCACAGCGTTGACAATGACGGGCACAATCGACGCCAAAAAGTTGCGTCGGGCCACTTCTACAAGCACGACGACCAAACCGCCAGCTTGAAACACGGCACTGTGACAGTCAGCTTATCTTTCTTTTCTTTTTTTTCCTCTTCCCTCAAAAGAAGTGAGACTTACCATCCTCCAGGCATGACGTTCTTGTGGCAGCGCTCGACCGACATCTCAATGTCCATGGGAAAGTGACTGAGCCCGTTCACGTCAAACGTCTCACCAATGTTTCCCAGCACGAAGAGGATCTGCATCTCCACCTGCGACCCGCCAGGTCCAATCGGTCTGCTGACGTTGTGCAAGAATCCAAGATCGCCAGTGCGCACGTATCTTGCGTCAGGGTCACCGTCCATGGTCCGTCCATTGAAGCGCTCGGCGTCCAGTGCATCCCGCGATCCGTAGAAGCAGTGTCCGCACGCCTCGGACTGCACCCATATCTCGCCGTACTCACCTACGTGACACAGTCTGTTCGTTTCAGGGTTTACGATGGCGATCTGCGTGCTCACCGGCACCATGCCAGAGTCTTGCACCAGGAGCGCCGTCGGCTCGATCTCTGGGTCGCTCAGCGCGATGAGGCCCCTTCGGAGTGCCTGGGGGTCGAGCCACAGCTCGATGGGCTCGATGCACATGTAGGAGCGCGATGCTATCATGGGGTTGATGACGTGAGAGTAAATCGTGTTGATGGCCGTTGCGTCGAGGCCAGCCTGCGAGAAGTGGCTGCGGACACGCGGGTAGATGTCGGCGCGTGGCCTGCTGTCGGTAGAGATCATGAGATTCTTCAATTCGTGCATGGCGAAGCCCTTGCCTGGCATGTTGCCCATTGCGTGGTCCAGCATCTGCGACGTGGCGTACGTGTCCTTGACCTTGTATCTCGACAGCGTGAGGAACAGCGACATTGGGCTCTGCGCAAAGTCGACAGGTGACACCAGATAGGTCGGTGCGGCCAGGTAGACGCCCATGGCACACATGTGCACGAAGCCGAGGCCGATGGTGCTCCGCACGCATGCCAGCACCGGACGTGTGCTTGTCATCTGGCACGTCTCTTTCTGCACCTTGCAGAGAGCCATGACGGTGTTGTGCCCCAGTTGCACGGCCACACGCCGCTGGTCAGGCGTCCAGTAGACCCAGACAAGAACCGGAAATCCTGGCTGCACCCAGGCGGGCCGGATGGTGAGCCCCAAGTCTCTGCAGCCGTGCGATTGCTTGGGTGGCTTGGACGTGTTGTATATGCTCGGCAGGTTGACCTTGGAGGCCATGGCGGACTGCTTCATGTGCTGCGACACAGCCTTGAGCTTCAGCAGATAGTCAACCTCGTTGTTAACCAGGATGGCCTTGATGCGAAAGTCGGCCACCAGCGAGAGCAAGGCCGGTGCGTCCTCGTTGAGTCTGTTCTGATCCACGGGCGCCATGGGGATGACAATGGCGCCAAGCACAAAGCAGGCGTGCACGGCATAGACAAAGTCTTCCGAGTGCGTGTACATGAGCAAGAGGTGATCGCCTTGCTGCACCTTGACCTTGTTCCTCAGGTACATGGCGACGGCCGCCACCTTCAGGTCAAACTTCTTCCACGTGATGCCCTTGCCCTCTTTGCCTCGCGCGTCGACGGTGCAGTAGGCCAGCTCGTCGCCCTGCCTGCTGACTCTCCACTGCAGAAGGTCTTGGATGTTGGAGAACTGGTTGAGCGGTGTCGAAGTGCGATCGTCGATGACGACCTCTCGGTAGTCGACGCCCGAGTACTGCTTATCCTGCATCATGAGCATCTCCTGTCGAGCATGCGAGGAGATTGGTGACCAGATGCCGCCGATGGGATCCTCGCCAAAGGGCAGATTTTGAACCGCTCGTTGGATGCCAAATCGTACGTGCACGCTGGGCAGAGAGCCGTTATGGAACTCTCTGCGGCAGAGCATGTTGCCAATCTCGGCGCGTCCGTTCTTGACGACTTTGGGTAATGTGTTTGGCGCTGTGATCATGACGCAATAGACTCGGAGGTGATGCTCTTGGAACAGGACCTCCATGACCCGTTCGGAGAGGGAGTCTAGCAGGGCGATGTCGAGTTGTCGTGGCGGACCGCCAGGCACCAGCGGTGCCGTTGATGCTGCCAATGTCTCTATCAGAATAATGGGGAGGTATTCGCCGTTGACAAATACGTCGAATGCAGAACTGCGAGCAAGTTAGCTTATCGCGTTTTCTTGACTTCCTTTTGAAAGAAGCACACTCACCAGTCGTGTATTTTGGGAATGTTCCTCATGATGGTGCTGACCAAATGCTGAACAAAAAAGAAGCGATGCTCAATCTCCTGCATGCCATGCTCTGTCCACTCGACCTTTTGCCGGATGCGGTCTTCGTAGAGTCCCAGCACGAACACCTTGCCCTCTATCACACAGCCGAGCAAGCCAGTGCGCAGGAACTCCATGTCGAGGAAAACAGGATTAGGGTTGCCCTCGAAGAATCGAATTGGTCGCGCGTGGAAGATGGTCTCGGTGTGTTTGGGCAGAGACCAAAAGCCTCCGGACAGTGAGGGCGAGTCGACCCAAATCTCGCCAATCTGCAGCGGGTTGCACAGCAGGCTATTCTCTGGATCGACAATGGCCAGAGTGGCATCGGGGATAGGATAACCAAAAGCCCCAACCCGAATAGTGCCTGGCTCGTTGGATCTGCGTCTTGCTTCGTCGCCCATGGCAAGGACAATGACTTCGTTTGTCTTGAGAGCCTCCTTGTCGAGCAGCACTTCGCTCAAGTCCGTCTTGGAGCCCTTTTTGGCTGCCTTTTTGACGGCTTCAGCGTCAGCTTGAGATTCGGTGTCGGCGGAGTTGTAGGCCAGCTCCAGGGGACAGCCCATGCGCTCTTCGCCGCCCAGCCAGTCACGCACCGAGACGACCATGCCGCCATGCTCGGGTAGGCAGAGCATGGGAGCAACGACCTCTCTGGCGCGTTCGTTGCGCATGGGCTTGAACCAACGGTCGGCCAGGATTTCGTAGAATTCGCAGTCGATGCTCAGGCAGTCGATGAGACACAGCTTGACGGACGAGAAGTTTGGCTCCATGCCCTTTTTGAACTGGCGAGTCGTCATGGGGTCCTGCTGGTAGTTGTAGGCAGCGAACTTTAGGCGCGAGTAGTCTGCCGCCATGACGGTGGCTCTGTATTTTGTGATCAGATGAGCATACAGCCCAGCCGTCTCTGGTGTCTTGGCCTCCATCCAGACGGTGGTGTGGCCTCCGTACACTCCGAGCAGCACACCCAGGATCATTCCAATGCCTTCCCGTGGGTCGAGGTACGACAAGATGGTTTCGCCTCTCTTCTTGCCGCCGGATATCAGGTTGCCTTTGCTGTCCCTCAGACCGGCGCCAAAGGTGTCTGTGCGTGTTTCAGGCGCCGAGGCGACGACGGCACTGAGACAGGCCATCTGATGCATCACAGTGCGATGGCTGAGGACGATTCCACGGAGATCTCCCGTAGGAGCTCGAGAGAACTCAATGTAGGCCAGATCGGAAACGGTCAGCTGAGCAGGCTCTTCCTTTCTCTTAGGATGGTAGCTGCCAAACTCATTCGTCTTCCACCACTCGACACCTGCAGGCCACTTGAGTTTGTTGGCGGTGATGTCTCGCTGGAAATTCCTCAGGTTGTTGTCTGTGGTCAGCGCCAGATGTGCCTGTGTGGTCTGCAGTAGCAGACTGAGCTTGGCGTAGTCGTCGACGTAGTTGATGGGCACCGCCACAACACCAGCAATAAAACAGCCAAACAGCGCGACGGCGAAGTCGATGATCTCGCTATCTCGATATATCAGAGCTACACGATCGCCTCGGTAGAGACTGCTCTTGTCGCGGATGACCTGAGCCACCTTCTCTGCCTTGCTCGACAGCTTGTCCCACGTGATGGAGGCCGTCTCTTTGCCCTTTGCGTCCAGGACCCAGTATGCGGGTTGTTTGGCGAGTTGCTTGCCGCGATGTCGCAGCACAGCACCCATATTGTCAAAGTCTGACATGGCTGTGCGATCGTTGTGCGGGTCTTTGATGGCAAAGGGGATATCGCGGGGCTCGAGCGGGAGGAGATGGTCGGGCACAGGTGCTGGGGGCAGGTCTCCGGCGCTCATCCTGGGCGCGACTCCTGTGGGAGAGAGGGCTTCACCTGTCGAATATCTGTGTGGCCCGCCGTAGCTATCACGGACATTCTGTTCTTGCATCTGCTGACCGGTGAAATCTGAAAAATAGCCATTCTGCGAGTCGACCATTGTGCTCATCCTACTTTCTTGAGGCATTTGATCCTGGGGACGATCCTGATTGTCCAACTCAGCAGGATTGAACGCATAGTCTGACCTCATCATAGACTGTGCCCTTGATCCGCCGTAGCTGTCGGTCCCATCTGACGGCAGCTGCAGTGTGGAGCCGCCGTACGAACTGCCCTCGTTCCGCACACCCAGCTGCTCCTCTTGAAATCGTCCGACATGACTCGGTGGAGCCTCGACGGGGTTGTTGTATGAGCCAGGCTCGCCGGCGCTTATGAACGAGTATGCACGCTGGGAGCCATTGTCAAAGGCCCTGTCGGTCGCAAGACCTGCTTGTGTGGGTGCGGCGTGGTTGTGGTGGTGTTGGCTGGAAGTGTCCAGGCCTTGGGAGGCGCCCAGATATTCTGACAGCAGCAGCGTCCTGCGCTTCTCGTAGCCCTTGCGCGTGATGTCGCCCTCTGCAAGCTCATTGTCTAGCTCGTTGAGTCTGGATTGGAGCTCCGGGTGAAAGTCGGCCATTGTGCAGAGGTGGCCCTGATGGCGGGATTCGAGGGTCGTCGCAGAGCCAGTTGCCACCGTCTGCGCAGACAAGGCATACTTTTGAACATGCGCCAATGTCTTGTGCCGCCGTCGTGACAGGTACGGTGGGATTCTGTATGGAGGAGCTAATATGCTGTGGACCGACCAGCGGCGGACGTCTGACGAGGTGGCAAGCGTCACTTTTTGCGGGAAGACGACAACGGGGCACGACCAAGCCTAACTACAAGGCTATTTTTATCGCCCATTTTTTTTCTCCTTGCAATATATTCACTTCATTATTTTCTGGTTCGCTGCTTTGGGATTTGACTGATTTTCCTGAATGGGCATGACTACTTGCAGAATGGCTCTCTATGTGAATGCTGGAAATCTAGGGACAACTGATATGGGCATTCTGCATGCTTCTGCGCTGGTAGCCTCCTGGACATTTCAGAATACACTTCCCGACGTGGCTACAGCAGCTGAATATTGACTTAACAGAGGACTGATTACAGTAGAAATATGAAGGAGAGTCTTGTGGAAGTCCTTTTCTTTTGGCGGTGTTACAACTTGCAGAGCTTGAGCAAAGCTTGATAACAGGTGAGACCTCGACAAGCTGATATTTAATATAGGTAGCTAAACAGATTGGAAATTAATTTCTGCTACTAATCCACAAACAAATGAGCTGTAGGGTAAGTTGTGTCTGTTTGATATACTGTAAATCTGGGCAGGTTAGAGATAGAAGAAAAGCATAACGGCAGAAGACGTTTCCTTGTGTTGCTAGAGATGCTACCTCTGCTGGGAGCAGAAATAACTTTGGACTCATTGCGGTCCCATTGGACAAGCCTTGAGCTGAGAAGAGATGATGTGCACACGCTATGAGGTATTTTCTGTTAGAGTTATATGTAACTAGCCCTATCTGCAACGTGCAGATAGTCTGAAATCAGCATGAACAGGTGGAGCATATCTGATTACTACTAGTAGTCCGCTGACACGGAAACTAGCTGATGTGTTGGAAAATGCAGCCCAGTATATCCTTCGAATAAAGTATATGTCGAAAAGGCAGACTGGATCGTTCCCGTGCTTATCCAATGTTGGTACCAGACACTGTTGAAGGCTTCATGGACAAGACAAATGTCTGAATGAGGATCACTTCATCTCTTGATGATGCCATCATGATGATAAAGTAAAATACAGAGTAAGTATCAATAGCCAAAACACTAGATAACTTATTTTATAATAAAAATGGCGTCAAATGACCTCGAATTGACTGAGAAGTAGACGGTGAAAGGTGGTGATGGTGGACCGGCGAATTTTGCCGTGTCGAGCGGGTGGGAGGGTTCGGGGCAAATGGCCCTTTTCCAACAATTTGAGAAGGCGTTGTGGAATTTGGCAGACAAGAGCACGTAGTCTCTTCTAATGAAAGTTCGAAGATTTTCTCAGAGTTTAATGTGTTTTCCTGGGAGGCTCTTCTGGCTCTGCCGCATGTCCAGCATCAGGGAAGCTATATTAGAAGCTATGAGGGCAAGGACACAAATGACGATGCAGGCTTGGAGCCCTAGACGGGCCCCTGCGCTCCAGCAAGACTCTTTTACTCTCTGCTGGCTTGCCAGAGCATCATCGTGTATGCGTATCTGGGCATACCCCTATTCTGGATTGGCTCGGGACCTGCGCAGGCCCTTTCACAGGAGGAGGATACGGCGCTTGCTGCATTAATGAGCCTGAAATAGATATCTATCCGTGCAACATATTGAATTGCTTGTGATGCTCTCTTGTACGCTGAACTGATAGGTTATATGTCTGTCACTTTGGGAGCCCTATTCACATTCTCCAACTCCATAACATTCCGCCAAGCCTGCTCGAGCAGTCTTTCAGACGTCGTTGTATTGCAAAGGACATCCAAAAGATGCCACCGAGCCATCTCTACCAAAAATTGGATTCAGCATGCCTGCCGCCCACTTCAACGCCGCAGTAGGAACACTTCCTCCTCCACCTACGGAGGCAGGCATAGGCTGTGTCGCGACTTGATAAAGGAAACAAGCTATTCCTGGGGGACCAGCCTTGAGCGTGTTATTTTGGATCAGATCTCCGTCTATGCCTGCGCCTACGAAGCTATTTGGGAGGCCTGTGTTGCCGCCAAAAGGCACGGGGAACATGGTGTATTGCTGGAAAACCTGTACTGCAATTTCCGAAATTGTGTACGGCTGAACTCGAGAGTACCACTTTGGTGGTAACTGCTCATGACGGAATATGTAATCCAACGTCACTGGGTCAGCTATTCCGCCAGCGGTAGGAAACAGCTCGCTGCAGAGTGAATCAGACGTATCAGTACTGTGATTCTCCCAAGAAAAGAATCGAAAGACTAGAAATAGAACAAGGCAGAGCTTACTAGACAAAGGATGCTGCCGCGTACAAAAGTAGCACAGCAGGTCCATATGCGAATTGACCGTTCTCAGCGACAGACTGCTGGTATCGTATGTGGCGATACTCTGCCATGGCTCTGGTGTCACAATTCCCATTGCATACGTCCATCATGGCCTCGTAGAGGGTTTCGTTGAATCTGGTCAGAAGCTGTCAGCGGCAGATCACTTCACGAAGTATACTGATTGCTCACTCATAACTGTTCCCACCGGAAGTAAAGTAGTCATTCCTTGTCAGCGAAGTGTCGCCTTCAAACTTGTTGTGGCCGTCCAAGCCGAGCTCAGGACCAAGTCCGAGGCCAAGTGGTGCGGTTCTCGACGTCGCATCACATCCAATCGACAATCTCGTAGTCACGGGATCGCCATCTAAAGCAATTCCGACCGTAGCCAAGAAGAGCGCAAGCTCGTAGCCAGTGCCAAAGACATTTTGCTGGGCATCGACCACTTCTGCAAGATTGGTGATGCCGTCTCTGGCAATGAAGCCGTGATTGGCCATCTGAAATGCGAACATTATCAGCTCTGCGATAGTACATCGAACCCCAATGTTTACTTACGGTGTTCAAAGCTGGACACGGACCACGAATGTCGTTTGCTGTTGGCGCTTGCCATGCATGAGCAATATCCCCTGAGTTTGATGTCAATATCTGGTAGTGGAACGGAGAGCATCACTTACCTTCTGCAGGAACTAGATTGTTTGGACAGCTCGGCTTGCCCGGGAGGCCATTGGCAGCACCACAATATGGATATTGAGCTGTAATGCCAGCGCCAGGAACATGGTGAGCATTGAATGGGCAAGTCTGAGCATCGCCGGGATAGCGGCTTTCAAGGTTGCTCGTAGCCTTAACGCCTAGCTTGTCTGCATCTCCAGCCCATGGATAGGCTTGAGTGAAGCAAGTCAGGGCAGCAATCAACAAAACTCTAGCCATCATGTCTTTCAGAGCCTTTGACATCTTCAAGTAAGAGAGAAAACCTGCAAGAGCGAAAGACGAGATATATCATTGCTGGAAGTCTGCCCAGAGTACGCTCCAAAACATTGCTTTTGGCTGTGTGACACTAGAACAGACTCGTTGATTTTCTTGTTGCAATCATTGATCTGATTGCTTCTGCCATCACTCAGTACTGACGCAACTACAATAATAGGTGCATTGTCAGAGGTTCCCGAGCGAGCATAATTATATCCGGGAGTTTTCGCGAGAGCGCATGTACCTTCTGGCGTGCCTTGGAAGAACTTGTCTTGAGCCAGGCCACTCGTTGTCCACTCATCACAAATTTGCATCACATGAAAGTCGTGTTGCTTCATTAGTCCGCTGATCAGAGCAGTCATGACGCAGCGTTAGGGCATCCACTCTCCACGGCTATAGCTTTTGCTTCGATTGGGTGCCAGCTCAGGTCGATGGAGCTATCTCTTGGGCCTGCAGAGATGTACATCTCTGATCTGATGACAGCACACACTGCCAAACGTGCTGACAGCTGTCTGCAGATATTCCAGCATCGAAAGAAATCTCCGATGAGTCTTTGGGCCCACGTCGCTGCAAGGCGCATGGAGCTTTAGCGTGGGAAGACTATACCGGAGCTCAGTGCACAACTGGCCCTGTGGCGTCTACCGGATCTAAGTGGCGACTTGCTTTCACATGTTGAAAGAGCGATCCTCTACTAGTCATACCGCGCTACAATTAGTGAGCGATCTTTCTCCTCGTCCTCGCAGGCTGACCGGAACGTAGCTTGGTCCCAGAAGCGCTAAATCAGGTACAATGTGGCGCTATTCATGTGAACCCTGTTAGAATTTTAGCACAGAACGGGGCAAGCTAGATCTGCACGGCGAGAGCGGGAGCTTATCTGGGGATGCTCGGGTTTTCTAGCATGATGACTTGGTGCTGAAATTTGGAAATAGGATGTAGCGTTGTATCCTTACTTATGGGAATAAAGCAATCCGCATGCTCCTAGTTTGTCGCTAGCTGCATGCTTGTGAACTTAGAAAACGCCCTCACTAGCGCCTTTTACTACCAGAATCGTCGATTCTATCTTCTGTTTCGTGCAACAATGGCGATGAATTGATCGTGTGGCTTTGCTGTAGAGCAATATTCCCAAAGCCATTTTGCTCAATCCAGTCAGCCAATTGCTTTCTGTGGTCGCCTGGGGTTGCAAAAAATGATATATGGATATAAGGAGGGTTACAGCAGGATTCTTCCTCCCCTTCAGCTTTGTGTCGTCTTACTTTCTTGCTCAAGAAAAATCACACTCACCATGTTATTTCACAAACCTTTTGTGCTTTTTGGCCTGATCTCCAATGCTTGCGCGCAGGCCATTGTTGGCGCTTCAGAGAACTCCGCTGCTATTCTAGAAGCCCTGAGAGTCGCTGACAACACAACCATTATATCTGGCCGAGCTGCTAAGACATATCGGGCGGGTGACAAAGAGTCCACTATAGCATTGATGAATATTAATACTCGACTTCAAAGAGATTTCTACAGCATTCAGAAACTTGCATTGTCAAGTCCAGGACTCTACTCCAATGCGGGCGCGCAGGCCATCATCGAATACGTTGATAGACATCTCTATCCTGACACTAAGACTGCCCACACGATATATGCAGAACACAGAGATGAGTTCGCCAAGGGAAGAGTTGTTCAGCTTGTTAGTCCTGCGGTTATGCTCGCAAGGGGAGCTTTCGGGGGCTTGTCTGCCGCCATTCAGGCCAAGACGCGTGCAGCGCTGCTGACTCCAATGGCAGAGGCTTTCATTCGTATTGAACAGAGCTACGCAGATATGCAAGAGCTCCAGCAATATGGGCCGCCAGAGAATGAGCTCAGTTTTGCAAAAAGAGTTCATTCTAGCCAAAGCTTCTCATTTGCTACAGATGCCGATGCGTTTGAACCGGCGGCGGACGAATGAGCAAGCCAAACTAGACAAAGTAGAAGAGTACTGCGGATCAAACCGATATCTTTGAATACCATCTTCTCAATGTTTTTCATGTCAAGCTTCCTCCAAAAGCGAAACGAGAGATATGGAAAAGTGGCTGAAAGATCCCTAACCATTACTCGTTCTTGATAGAAATACGTAGTTAGACCATTAAAAGAACAAGGCAGACGAGTAACGTGCTTGCAGAAATACTTGCCGGCAAGGGACGAGCCACAATTCAAATCGAAGATAGCAAAAGGGATAAACTATGCTGCCTATGATCGACATGAAAAGAAGTCCGTTTAAATATTTGACACTATCTTTCAGAATCCTCAACAGTATTCTCCGACGCGATCGCAAATCTCTCAGAACCATGATATGGAAATTGAGATACACCTTAGACGAGCTGTGTAAACTGGTCCAAAACGCCCAAGTGTGGATCAAAGACTATCACATCCATCATCAATCTTGCATGCTTGTGCTATGTTACGCCTAAGCGAATTCTCTATCTTTCCAGCACTTCACACGGCTCCCTGAGTTTTGTTATATCCTGGATACTTGTCAAAGACCCCCTCATCAATATTCGTCATCTGTGGACACCCAAGGCCGCTGAGTGATTTGTCAAGTGCATCACTCAGCATGCCAAAAGCCTTGGTCAAGGTGCCCTCAAGGCCAAGCACAGCCGGTCCTGCAGCTTGTATGATCGAGAGTGTAAAGCACTGGAGATTGTTACCCTTGAGCAAATCACCGGCTTTGTAGACCCCCCCTGTGAGATCGGACAAATCGACAGGGGTAAAGGTATCGCCAGCGCCCATATTTCCCCCGGCATTGAGTAGGCGTGGGTCCTTCAAAGCAAATTGCAAGACATCGCCCAGGTATACCGGAAGAGAGTACTCGTCTCCGAAAGCGCGACGGTACCAATTGGAGGGGATGCGCTCTGCCTCAAGATCAATGCTCGCCCAAAAAATATATCATGCATTTGATAACTCACCATGACCTTCATTCCAAGTGAGAGCCCCACTGGAAGTCTCAGCAAAGGCGAAGAAGCTGTTGAAAATATCTCGAGTCATGTAACCTCCGGGAAACTCCTCTGAGTGGTTAGACATCATCGCCTTGGGGAAAGCATAGCCTGCAGGGGAGGCAAGGACACCTGCAAATGGAGAGAAGAAGAATTGAGGATTTCCGTAATACGAGTCATTATATCGAGACTGACGATATGGGAAAAGGTTTTCGTAGAGCGCGTCGCTCGAAATAGGATCCTTGGGAACATAGGCGACGTATTGTTGCGAGTATTCGTTAATAGCACGATAACCATCGCCGAAAAGATACTGATCACCCCGAGTTGGCGATGTGTCGCTTTCGTAGCGATTGTGACTAATTAAGGTCATTAGAGTAGCTGTACTTTTACTTCATCTTCTACTCACGAGCCGCTCAGTCCGGAGGCGGAGCCAAGTAGACCGCCCGCATTGCCCAAAACATTCTGATACTTAGGATGAGGGCCTCCGATAGACCACCGCTGATCCAAAGATACGTAGTTGCCGGTGAAGACAAAGCCAAGAAGCGCCAGGATAGCAGCAAAGTCAGCGGACATGCCGTAGGCTGTAATACAATCAGCAAGAGCGTGAAGCCATCTTCCCATGCGTGACGTACCCTCTTGAACGCCGTTAAAGATGCCGATGATAGTATCCGCTCCAGAACGATCAATGTAGCCATGGTTTGCAGCCGCGTTGAGGCCTGGACACGGCCCACGCTGATCACCGCTGGCAAAGTTGGGTGCTATGAAGGCGTGCTGGCCTTCAGTGGAGACGTATTGAGTCTGGGCGTCGAACCCAACACCTTGGGCTGCTCTTCTCTCGCGCTCATTTTCAATCGAGGGCATTTGTCCACCAAATTCGAGGCTTCTCGCAGCTTTGCTCTGAATGCCATTGGTTCCATAGGCTACACTGGGAAAGCCATGTGCCCCTATGGCACAGGAAAGGAGACTGGCAAGAACAGTCCACGGTTTCATGATTATAATATGAGCTTAGTTGAAGGATGACTTGAGAACCAAGAAAATTTTAAAACTCACCGGGCCGTCAAAGACGGCTTGAAGGGTTATAAGGCTCCAACGATGTGCCCATGGCAGCAATCATCGTGATCTGGCAGATGACCCAAAATTGTATCATAATCAAGAGTGGTTCAAGCAACGACTATTCGCTCATTCAGGTGAAGTCACGCTCAGAGGCCTCTTTTCTGCTCTTCGCGGGAATAACGATCACGGTGAGTAGTGCTTCCATGCACGGACTTGCTCCAATACCTTTGAGCTGTGCTTTTGAGGACAAGGGCAAGAATTAGCTTCATGCATAAGACGTACATTACATGGTATGAGGAGTACAGAATCCTAAGCGAGCGCCCTCCGATCCAGTAGTGGACAAGTAAGAACTCGTCATAGTAGTGTTCTCGTACCAGACAAATTCACCAGGGCCGCGTCAAAGTCTGTCATGATACAGAGATGCAATAGGAAATGGTGGAGTGAACCTATAGAGTTCGGAGTAGTGGCGGCCATTCAAGCGAGGCCAATGCTTTCTTAGTCTTCTCGTTCCATAAGCAAAATAGATCTGGTCTATCTGGGATCTCATCGATGAAGCTCAAAAAACTCATCGGCGATACGTCAAATGTAAATCGCATTTGCTTGTGCATATTTGCCGGCGACCGGGGACAAGTCCTTCCAAGTGTTCGGTTACAAGGAATGGGCTAGCTGCATGTCTTTTGAATTGTTCTTTTTATGCAAGCAACTCGGAACGAGATTTGGTTAGTACTGACTTGTTAGCAAAGTCTGCGCAGGATCAGGTATTTATCGAACAGGTATCGCGCACAAGAGGTATATGAGATACTTATAGCTGCATTGCACTAGCCAAAAAGATCGACAGTAATCAAGATAGATACTTCCCTCCAGGCGCACTACGCGGCCCGCAGGGAGTACCCGCTGAGCCATGAACGTCTGAACCTTATTCCCAGTCCGATGCGTGCAATCAGGGGTGATTTAATCTGGTTTTGTTTGCAGTAGCCTTAGATTTAAGAGTCGGAGTATCTAACGGTGTTATTCGTAGACAGCTGAAGGTATACAAACAACGCATGTGCGAATGCGGCAGCTACAGTGCAGGCCCTCGACTTATTTCCGTTATTCACTTTATTTCCGATTCTTGCAATCTTTCTGGAGGAAGCATAGAATGCACATCGACTCGACCTTATGCAGATTTGTACTTTGGCTTTTTCCTCGAAATTATTCGACATGGTCTGCTTACAAGTGCGAGAGTGGCATCTCGGTTGTTGCCATTAAGCGAGACGCAGACAGATGAAGATCCGCCATGTCATCACGCAAAGGTTGTAGTCGAACAACGCTAAGCAACAGCTCACGAATCTCTATAGAGGTGGAGGCATTTCGCTGTAAGTAGGCGACTACTGCTGTCTCAAAGACAAAGTTACCTCTACCAACTCCCCACACGTCATGCACTGTGATAAGTCCAAAACCTTCGTGACTTGAAATACTCACTTAAGTTTAATTCGGCTCTTCATTGACGGAAATAACTGGTGCGCTTGAATACTCAATAACCAACATCTACGCTCACAACACTCGGACTATTGTCCTTTCAAGAGGAATCGGTAGATGAGTTGCTTCGATCTGAGGAAGATGGAAGTCGATCACTATTCCAGATATCTCGCTTCGAGATCGTGACGTAACTAACAATAAAGCTTCATTGAAGCTGGTCACGATCGTTGATCTGTGAGCAGTTTTGGACGAGGTCAGAAGTCCAGAAGGCTCAGAATGGATAAAGAGCCTGCTTGCTGTCTTCTCGATGAAGTAAAGAATCGCAGCTGTTACTTCGTATATTTTCTCAGCCACTTTATCCTTTAAGAGTCAATCGATTCATTCTTTGCGATGAAGACCACTACGAGCCTGATTTGGCTCGTTCTGACTTCTCAGTCGCTGGCATTTCCTGCCTTTGCCAATGTACAGGTAGACGACACGTCCGCGAACCCAGGCAAAAGGCAGTTGTCACCACTTCTCCCAGGACCTTTTACAGCACCAAACCTCGTCCCTCCCACTTTCAATGCCAAGGCACAGCTCATCGATGTGACAGGAGAACATGCGTATCGAGCTCCAGGTCCTGGTGATGTCAGAGGTGTATGTCCCGGATTAAATGCATTAGCGAACCATAATTATTTACCTCACAATGGTGTTGGCACCATCGCACAATTCGTGGAAGCTGTCAACACGGTTTACGGAATGGGCCTTGACTTGGGTGGCTTCCTGGCTGTCTATGGTTCCATCATTTCTGGAGACTTGACTGCTTTCTCGATCGGTGGCCCGACCAATCAAGGGCTCCCCCTTGGTTTCCTCACCCAGCCTAGGGGACTCAATTTTGCTCACAATAAATACGAGTATGATGCATCTCCAACCCGCGGTGACATTTTCCTTTATGGAACTGCAAACGGCGATTCCCAAGTTGAATACTTTGACCAGCTATACGCGCTGCAGGCAAATGTGTCCAACGACCAAGCAGACTATAATCTAGAACTCCTGACTCCCTTTAGATACGCGAGGAACCTCCATTCGAGGCACAACAACCCCTACTTTTTCAATGCACCATTCGCTGGAGTCGTTCTGCAGCCAGCGACATACACCTTTATCTGGAGGTTTTTTGCGAATCATTCGGCCGAGTATCCTCAAGGTCGCCTGAATCAAGAGAACCTCAAGACTTTCTTTGGCTATGAAGGAGGGCCCGGAAATTGGATTTATAAGAGGGGTCAAGAGCGTATTCCTGACAACTGGTACCGTCGAGCCATCGGCGATGACTACTCTATTCCCTTCTACGCCCAAGATGCCATCCTTGCAGCGAAGACCTATACAATATTCGCTCAAGTGGGAGGAAATACAGGCAAAGTCGACACTTTTACGGGCGTGGATCCTTCTAACCTGACCAAGGGCGTTTACGATGCCGAGACTTTGCTACAAGGTAACAATCTTGTATGCTTCGGCTTCGAGTTAGCAGCACAACAAGCTCCTGATTTTCTCTTTGGAATGGTCAGCAATGTTGGCAATGCTGCTGGCCGCATAATCGAGGCGGTGGGTACTGCGATCAAAGACTTGGGCTGCCCACAGCTCAGTGGTGTCAATACTGGCCCCTTCTCACAGTATCCCGGTTATACGATGTTGCAGAAGGACGGCACTTATCCATCTTGAAGAACTCAACGTGTTAGTCGAAGATTTATCCCTCTTCGCATCAAGTTGATATTTAAGCCTTGACGTATGTTGTATGTAGCTTGACTGGGTGCTTTTAGATTAATAAGAAAGTTTACTATATTGAATTCGCGATACTGCGTCTAGGTCACAGAAAGCAGAATCATAACTCTGTGCAAGTATTCCCATATCTATGTACTCGTTTGCCAGCTGAAGTTCGCTTTTGGCGGACAGCTTCGCATTTCTTCGCGGTCCTCCTGACGGGCGTGTCGAGAGTAGTCTGAATGGAGCAGCAATATAATAGCTAAGCTCCCATCTGTTATACTTTCAGCAATATGTGGCCGATATCAGTGTTCCGCTTGGCTTCGAAGGCTTTTTCTAGTCGCCTATTATCGAGGATCTGAAGGCAGTAGCTGCAGGATTGATGGTTGTGCATTTAGTCGTACAACGTCCGCGCAGAGTTGCCTTCGCAGCTGTGACTGGATGACGAGGTGTCAGCTCGGACAGATTGGTCCATTAGTAAATACATTAGAGTGAGCTTTTACGTACTGTCAATCCTCACAAGGAATGTCGCCCACAGCCAAGAAGGCGAGCTGGAAGGCGAGCATTGAGGTGAGCAGGATCTTGAAATACCTTTAAAAGATGCTACCTATATCTTGGCCTTTTCCCTGCTGATACACCCTGTTGATTGGCGTGTAGTTTGAAATCGGCGCCTTGCCCTTTCTCGGGCAATCCTTAGACCAATGGCCAAGCTGGCCGCAGCTAAAACAGGATTGTGTCTTGGGATCGTCATTGCTGGGTCTGCTAGCAGCAAGCGTTTGGCTTGCGAGAGGCCTGGGCGTGTCACTCGAACTATATTGGCCCCTGCCTCGATACTGCCCACGAGAGGATTCTCCACGTGGTCGGGAAGGGAACTGCCGCCTTTTAGTGTCCTGGCTTGAGTTCACATGACGGCTGCCGTCGCATGCGTAATGACTGAGCCACGCATGCTTGCCTCAAGCTCAGCTGCCAGAGCGATGAAGTCTTCACGATTCTTGGGTAGAGTCTGCTGTTCAGCTATCTTCCGCTTGAGATGAGGCCTTAGCATTGCTAGGAGCTGGGTAATGCGCTGCGACTCCTTAAAAGGCGACATCTGACCTTCTAGGTCATCGATGTAGGCTACAAAGGCTTGAACGCTTTGGCCATGCCACTGTCTGGCGTCGGCGTATGCCGTGCTAGCAGCCATCGAGCGAACGGTTGGGTTTCCAATCAAGTCTAAAAGGAACGCCTTGAAATACTCCCAAGTCCATGTGTCTAGCTTGCTAGCATCCTGCTTTCGGTATGCTGCCTCCCTAGGATCGCCTCTAAGGTATTGTATAACGAAGTTGATCTTGTCCTCGTTGTCAGGGAAGTTCTCAGGGGTTAGGCGAAACGACGTCTCCGCGCTCCGATTGAATTCTTTGTACTCCCGAGTCGTCTTGCCTTTGTACAGCGGTAATTTCTCCGGACGGTGGTCGTGAAGCTGCTGCTCGTCAACGGCGCCAACATCAATGCTGAGGGCGGCGACGACGGCAGCGCACTGCAGGCTGCATCATGTAAAGGTCATATCGAGATTGTGAAGCTACTGCTCGACAACGGCGCCAACATTAATTCTAAGGGCGGCGATAATGGTAGTGCACTGTAGGTTGTATTATCTAAAGGCTATAACGTGCTTTATCACCGAGTGGACACTATCACCGAGTGGACACTATCACCGAGTGGACACTATTTCAGCACCTGCTGTTCTTCTTCACCTTTTTACGGACGTAGTCTAGCCGTCGATTGAATTTTGTTTTAATAGATTCTGTACGCTTGATAAAGCGATTGACCTATAACTTTCCAACCTCTGGTATAGTCTCAGAATTGCACCGCTTTTGGATTAAAAGACGTGCCATTTCGCGAACAGACGCGTTTTGTAGAAAAAATTCCACGTTGGTCTATTGATAGGATCCATTGCTCAAGTGTGTTTTCTTCATTACGCGTAAGAAGCTTGCCAGAGGGTATAGATTCGCGTCTTGAAGGTGCTCCTCGTAGACGGGGACGTAGTGTAGTAACAGGGACGTTGTAGGCCTTTGCAGCGGCGTTCGGATTGGGAAATTTGTCTTTTTATAAAGCTAAAAGGGCTAACTTGATGGCGCATTCGCCAGAAGCCTGTTCTTAATCATTTGGTGGAGGCACAAGGAAGAAAGGTGAAAAAGAACAGCAGGTGTGGAAAATTAGACCACTCGGTGATAAAGACCACTCGGTGATAAAGTACTGTTATCCCATGCTTACCTCATACCTCCAAGACCACCGCAGAAATAGTGGCCGTGACGCAGGGCAAAAACGACGAGTCTAGTCTCGATTGGGTAAGTCAGTATAATCAAGCCGGCAATTCATCCCCAGGCCGAGGATCTGGAGCCTTGTACGGGCGTACAGTGGAGAGAGTATTGTGCCATGATTTTGAATTTGGATTGTCTCCTTGGCTGAATCATTGACAGACACTCACGTACAAACACGACCATGGCGACCCTGATCAGACCTCCGCCCAATGATCCTGCTGTGAGCAGCATGGAGAACACGCTCGAGTTGACCCGCCTGTCCGACATTGATCCTGACCTTTTCACAAACACACGGCCGCTATGGCACCCTCCTGGGGCGCGCGGAGTCTACGGCGGCGCTGTTATCGCGCAATGCCTCTCTGCAGCCCAGCAGACAGTCCCACAGGACTTTGCCGTCCACTCGATGCACTGCTACTTTGTGCTGGCAGGAAGCTCCGAGATCCCAGTCATATACCACGTCGAGCACGTTCGCGAGGGCAAGAGCTTTGCGACAAGGACGGTCCAGGCACGGCAAAGGGGCAAACCCATCTTCACGGTGACGCTCAGCTTCATGCGCGAGGGCAGCGCAGGCAAGAAGATTGTCAGCCACCAGACGCCTCTGCCGCAGGTCCCAGGGCCTTCGGACCAGGAGGAGCATTCGTTCACTCGCAGCAATGGGCCCTTTGAGAGCCAGCATTACGAGTCCAAGGAGGGTGGGTCCCTCCTGTGCCACGACACCCATTGCCCTGTGAGATGGTACTGACAGGCTTCTTTTTCTAGGTCCAACGGGCGCGGCCCACGAGAAGCAGACACGCATGTGGATCAGAGCTCGAGGCAAGATCTCCAAGCAGGGCGGGCACCAGGCGCATCTGGCAGCACTCGCGTACATGTCGGACAGCTTCTTCATTGGCACAGTCGCACGGGCACACCGCCTGTGGCGCAACTTCAGCGTGCTCAAGGACCCCAAGACGGGAGAGCGCACAGATGAAGACAAGGGGCGAGACGAAGAGATGGCCAAGCGGCTAAAGGCAATGAATGGCGGACTGGACGAGAACCTGGACAATCGACCGGAGCTGGGCATGATGGTCAGCCTGGATCACACAATCTACTTCCACAGGCCGAAAGACTTTCGGGCCGACGACTGGCTCTTCTCCGAGATGGAGACGCCGTGGTCTGGCGACGGTCGGGGCCTGGTGGTGCAGCGCATCTGGACGAGCGACGGCAAGCATGTCGCTACGTGCTTCCAGGAGGTAAGTTTCACCCCATGCGCCATGATGACATGGAGCGCCCTACTTCTGGCATGGCGATCATTGACAATTCTATCCTTTTCTAGGGCCTAGTGAGATTAAAGCAAGACTCGGATAGTAAGCTGTAGAATGTAATTAAAGGTGGGAGGCCAAGGGAGGTGTATCGAGTACAATATCCTGGGCTGTACGAGGGCAATTTGCCCATCCAAGCACAGCCCAATTGATGAGATTTCCATGTCATATTCTTTTCCACATGTACTTGACAACCGAGAATACCACCTGCTGATCTGCAGACGGCCGTGGCGCCCTGCCGTTTTGTGGCGCGCCCTGCAGCGGCTGAGCACCCGACGGGACACAGGATACATGCCAAACTTGACGTTGGGAGTCGTAGAAATTTAGATTGTGCCATGTTAAATATTGGTAATAGGCCGCACAGACTTGGGTAGTTTTGACCCCTCAGTAAACTTTTGTTCCAGAAGCAGTAAGCGGGCAGCCCGACGCTGACGTGGGGCAGACGACACCCGAATTCGGCAGGTTTCATCACCAGCCGAAACTTTTCTTTTTTGGCCATGCGTCAGACTGAGTCTGGCTGGGGTTTAATACTAGTTGGCTGTCCAAGCAGGCTTTGTTTCTGACTTGTTTTCTGCATTCGCCAACATGCCCATGTGAGTTTCGCTTCCTTCTGTCTTCAAAAACAGTCGCCTGACTATTTCAATCACAGGCTCAAGGACCCCTCGATAAAGTACAAGCGCTTCAAACCTCTCGACCTGCCCAACCGCCAATGGCCGAGCAAGTCGGTCGACAAGGTGCCTCGATGGCTGTCGACTGACCTCAGAGACGGCAATCAGAGCCTGATCGACCCCATGGTATATACACACACTCTTTTTCTGGTGCGGGGTCCTTGGACTGACAGAGCGCTCAATGTAGGATGGAGACCAGAAATGGCAGTACTTCGAGATGCTCGTCAAGCTGGGCTACAAGGAGATTGAAGTTTCTTTCCCGTCAGCGTCAGACACAGACTTTGACTTTACGCAGAAGCTCGTCAAGACTCCAGGAATGGTGCCAGATGACGTCTGGCTGCAGGTTCTGTCGCCATGCCGCAAGGATCTGATCAGACGCACCGTCGACTCGCTCAAGGGGGCCAACAAGGCGATTCTGCATCTCTACCTTGCCACAAGCCCCTGTTTCCAAGAAATCGTCTTCAACATGAACAACGAACAGTCCCTAGCCCTTGCGGTCGAGTGCACCAAGTATGCCCGCTCAATCACAAAGGACGACCCAGCCAACGCAGGCACCAAATGGCATTACGAATTCTCTCCCGAAACCTTTTCAGATTCAGATCCAGAGTTCATGATTCAGATCTGCGAGGCAGTCAAGGAGGCCTGGGGCCCAACCGAGGAAGACCCCATGATATTCAACCTGCCGGCGACGGTGGAGATGAGCACACCAAATGTGTATGCCGACCAGATTGAGTACTTCTGCACAAACATGAGCGAGCGCAAGAAGTTTGCCGTGTCTCTGCATCCACACAATGACAGGGGCTGTGCGGTTGCAGCAGCGGAGCTTGCCCAGATGGCTGGAGCCGACCGAGTCGAAGGCTGTCTGTTTGGCAACGGCGAGCGCACAGGCAACGTGGACCTCGTGACCCTTGGATTGAACCTCTACACGCAGGGAATCCACCCGGGAATCGACTTTTCAGACTTGAAGTCTGTCATCGACATGGTGGAGAGGTGCAACAAGATCCCTGTGCATGAGCGAGCACCGTACGGAGGTCAGCTTGTCGTCTGCGCCTTCAGCGGCTCTCACCAAGACGCCATCAAAAAGGGCTTCACGATGCGAAAAGAGAAGGGTGGAGGGTCCGAGGCACCTTGGCGCATTCCCTACCTGCCCCTTGACCCTCGAGACATTGGCCGTGACTATGAAGCTGTCATCCGTGTCAACAGCCAGAGCGGCAAAGGAGGTGTGGCGTGGATCATCCAGCGAACCCTGGAACTCGACCTGCCCCGTGGGCTCCAGGTTGCATTCAGCAAGATTGTGCAGAAGCAGGCTGACACCATTGGCCGTGAGCTGCTGCCACGCGAGATCAAGACGCTGTTTGAGGATGCGTACAACATCAACACCAAGGCGCGCATGACGCTCATCGACTACGACATGACGGCAGACCGATCGAGGTCACCGGCCCAAGTCGAAGGCAAGACTCCACGCAGCGACACCTTCAAGCGCATCTTTCAGGGCGTCCTCGAGATTGACAACAAGGAGTTCCGCGTCAAGGGCACCGGCAACGGCCCCGTGTCGTCGCTCAGCAATGCCCTGCAGAACCTCAACGTGTACATTGACGTTAGCGACTACAAGGAACACGCCATTGGCGAGGGCAGCAATGTCAAGGCCGTGGCATATGTCGAGTGCTCTGACAAGGATGCCAAGAACAAGGTCTGGGGAGTTGGCATCGACCACGATGTGACACAGGCATCCATGATTGCTCTGCTGTCGGCGGCCTCAGTGGTGAGTAGTGACCTGCCCTTGTCTCTTACTTTCAAGACTGACAAACTCGAAACAGTTTCTGCCAGAAGACACGAGCAGCATTCCCTCACGCGGTCGGACTGACAACGTCGCTGAGCTCGCAGTGCCGTCTGTGCCCCGGACAAATGGCAACACAGCGACAGCTCCTGTTAGCTAAGCAGAATCGTCGGAAAGAAAGAACCCTTCTCTTGGAATTTGCCATTACGCTGGGATGGTGTCTGGATTGCATTGGTGGACAGGGCAGGGCAGGGAGGGCAGTCAGTTTGGCACAAGAACAAGATATTGGAAGGGGATGTGCAAACCAAAAATGGAAAACAATGAGCAGCCGCGTTAATCCTTGGAATGGGCATGCATAATCTAGCAGAGATAAAAAGAATGGCTTAAGATCAAGCGTATGACGATGGACGTTGAAGCTTAGGGTAAAAAAAAAAGCCCGGCAATTAGCCCCCCCCAATCACCACAGCGCCGGAAAGGGGGGCAGTTCTTCCACGTTGTCCCCGTCTGTCAGCCTCCTGCGCCTCTTTTCCTGTTCTTCTATTTGCCAGGAGCAGATACGCGCAGGGCCGTCGCCTTCTGGAAATATTGACGAGCCCTCTGGGTGTGCTGCATCTACTTGCGCGTGCCACCTCTCTTTTACTCTCTCTCTTACGTCTCCTTCTCCAAGCTTGCTTCAGTCGGATACCAGCGGGAAAAGACAGATCTGATATTTGACTTTTTATTTTAATCAAAAGGCGGCAGCTCCTTTATCGCACTCCTTTATCTTGGGTTTTGCAAAAGCATCAGCCGTGTTCGCAAAAGATTATCCGACGCGCCAGCACTTCAACACACGAGAAATCTGAGCTGCAAGGAACCAGTCACGATCCTTTCTACCTGAACATCTTCCTCCACAAGATACCGTCATGGCTCCAAAGCGAAGCACTCGCTCTTCTGCCGCAGCGAATGGCAACGGCGCCGCAACCAACGGGTCTGCGGCCCAGCAGACGCGCTCTGCGGCGCAGCAGGAGGAGAATATCTTCCTCTTCATCCCCAACATCATAGGTGGGCTGTCTGTGTTGAGGATACAAGTTCATGGAAGCTAACGAGGCAACCTACAGGCTACTCGCGCATCATCCTTGCCGTCGCCTCCCTCTACTACATGCCCCTACACCCGCGCACATGCTCCCTGCTCTACAGCATCTCATGTCTCTTGGATGCCGTCGACGGTGTGGCAGCGCGACACTTTAACCAGTCGACCAGATTCGGTGCCGTGCTGGACATGGTCACGGACAGGTGCACCACATCCTGCCTGCTCGTCTTCCTTGCGTCGGCGTTCCCGCGCTTCAGCATCGTCTTCCAAGGGCTCATCAGTCTGGACCTGGCGAGCCACTACATGCACATGTACGCGACGCTGAGCATGGGAGGCAGCGACCAGAGCCACAAGAAGATTGGCGAGGACAAGAGCTGGATTGTGCGCAAGTACTACAGCGACAATGTGAGTTTCTTCTCTTGTTGTGCTAGAATATACCTTATACGGCTGTTCTCCAAGGACATGGATTGTGACTGACGTGGATGACTTGCAGCGCGTACTCTTTGCACTGTGCGCCCTCAATGAGCTCTTCTTCATTGCCCTGTACCTGCTGTCCTTTTCCTCACCCATCATCATGCCGTCGCTGCTGCAGGAGGACGGCATGTCGACGCTGCACCCGGGCAGCCCAGCGGCGCCCCCGAGCTTCTGGACGCAGCCCTACAGTGCTGGCGCAATGGAGATGGCCAGGTTAGTTTGTTTCTGATACATCTTTGCACAAGGTCATGCTGACTCTCAATCCGTCAAAAGGGCAAACAAGATGGACAGCAGCGGGCCCTGGATCCTGCTGTGCATCTCGGCCATCCCCATGGGCATCAAGCAGTGGATCAACGTGCAGCAGCTCAAAGATGCGAGCCGGTGGCTGGCCGAGGGCGACCGCGAGCAGCGGGCCAAAGCGCGTGTTGCCCGAAGTCGATAAAGACGTCTTTATTTTCACATGCTTACTGTATTCTACATCAACCGTCGTCTTGTCTTGTTGCAACAGAAAGAATGAAAGAGAGAGAGAGAGAATGATGGAGACATAGAGCAAGGGGAAGGCCCCCTTTGGTAGGGCAGCATTTATATTTTATTACTAGAACGAAATCCATTGTCTCTCGACACTTTTGTCACACATGTTTTGACTTCGTCTTGTCCGGTTCCAGCTTTATTTTGCACCTCGAAGCCTGAATATGGGGGAAGCAATAGAGCAACAAGGAAAAGCCAATGGTCTATCTTTGTGTATATGTGTCTATTATGATTTCAGATGCAGTGCCGCCCACACGATGCTCGATGCTATTCTCTTCTTCTTTTTCTCCTCCTTCTTCTTCCTTTTCTTCTTCATCTCCTCTGCTGTTCTCTTCTCTCAAATGCCTCTTCCTGCTGAACTCTTCTCTAAGATGCTTCTTCCTCCAGATGAGACCACTCTTGTACCTCTTCAATCTCCACAGAACCCCAAACGACGCCATCTAAGAAAAGGACCTTCCAAGAAAATCAAAAACGGAGAAGAAGGAATCAGATCAGGAGACGCAATCAGGCAGCACTTCCTCGCTCTGCCACACGCGCAGCCACCCATTCGCGAATCTTAGCAAAATCGCGGCACGTGTGCATCCGCTCCGTCTCTCCCAAGAGGACTTGCACGTTCTGTTGCCCAGAAGAGACAGACACAGACTTCAGGGTGACGGGAGTAATATCGGCGTGGCACATGACGCTCTCACGCAGCTGGTTGATGCAGTGCTCGACGTGCATGCGCTCAAAGCTCGCCCCCAGCGGGTTAGTTGTTGTTGCAGACTCGTCTGGCGACACGGGCGTCAGAGAAGAGTTGTCGGGGAAGTCGGCGCGGTCGATGCGGCGGCGCAGCGAGTCAAGGCAGTGCAGTGAGTGCAGCACGTCGACACCACCGTATGCCAGGTCTTGCTGCTGCTGCTGCTGCTCTTGGCTCTGACCAGATGCGGCAGAGAAAGTCGTCGTGGCATTCAGAGCACCGTCGCTATGCATCCAGTAGCGCTCATCACCCGTCAGCGCAAAGTACCGTGGGCCCGTCAAGTCCTGCCAGGCGCGGTCACGCTCTTCGCTGGGCGGGCCCACAAACCTGGCGGCATCCTGGTCTGGCGAGCTGAACTGGCCTGGCAGAGGATAGTCTGAAGAGTCCTGGGCCGTCGGCACAAACAGCGCCCCATCAGCACCTGTGCGGATGGGGTACGAGAAACGCCGCTCCACCAGCTTGTCGGCGCCCTCTGAGTCTGGAAAGTCCGTGGTGAAGCCGTGTTCGTACGTCGACAGGATAAAAATATTCGAAAAGGGAATCTGGATCAAAGTAGTGGCCGCCAGGATCAGGGTTGCCGCCTTCCAGATGTTGAGGTGTGTGCGTGTGATGGGCCGCTGGGTGGGTGGTGTAGAAAGCATCTCCGAGTCGTCCTCTTCGCCTGGCACTGCCTGGAAGTGGACCGAGGACTTTTCCGCTAAGGGCATTTTGTTGCTAATTGTTCTTGCTAAATGAGTGGGACAAAAAAAAAGGCGGTTTTGGCCAGCAAGATAAGAGATATAAGATCGCAAAGACGGAGGGGGGCTGAACTGCTTAGCCTCTGGGGGCCGGGCTGTTGTCGTCGACGTTTGCCGCGTAATGGGCAAAGAATGTAAGATGGCTGAATAGCGGCACGAAGAATGAAACGAACAATGGAAAAGCCAGCTGAAAAGAGAGTGACAAATGGCACAAGATGGAGCAGAGAGTCACGTTGGAAGAACAAAACGCGGTTAACGAAAGGGGGTGACCAAAGGAGATTTTTGCAATTCTTGTGCACAATAAAAACAACAAGAGCAAGAGAGAGAGAGAGAAAGAAGAGAAGGATTAAAAGAAAAATCTGGCAATGGGCCCCAAATCTCTCTTCTTTAAACGATCCCCAAATTCCAACTGATCAACATTTTGGGCGAGGAATGTTTTGGGCCGGCGCTGGGGGGGAAATATGAGATAGACTTTTCCCCCCTTTTCTTATCTTGTCCTTCTCTTTTTCCCACGTCAAGCTTCATAAACTCAGGGTAAAGTGAGCAGGGGAAAACACAGCATGAGAACCGGGCCCCTAAACATGTCAATGCAGCATAGCGGCACAGCTCTCCAGAGGGGGACGGTTTGAAATTGATATGAAGCGGGTGGTCACTAGTGAAAAGGGGGACATGCGGTTTCCTGAGACGAACTAATCACTTGGCGATTTCTTTAGCTGCTGTGCCGTCGGTGCCGAAAAGCGCGCCATGTGGCGTCTACCTCATGTTCTCATCGACTTCTGACGACGGCATCCTTGATCACAACGCTGGAGTCCATCTCTCTCTTTTCCTTTACCAGCTCCCTCTAGATTGAGTGAAAAAGAAACAGCCACCAAAAATGGCCACGATCCAGATGTACGAGCGCCTGCAAAAGGCCGACGACGACGAGGCCGTAGAGAGCATGCCCCAGGAGCGCGGCCGCGAGGCGCACCTCCAACAGAAGGAAGCTCGCCGCAAGAACCTGGTGTTTATGGCGCTGCTAGTCAGCAATCTAATCACTCTACTGGTCGCTCTGTATCTGGGGCAGAAGCTGTATCTGCAGCAGCAAAAATGCCACGACGCGCCGGCGGGCCAGGGCGCGGGCTTCGAGGGCCAGCCGCTGGGCTCTTCAGACGGTACAACTCCAGCGGGACAAGTCGATTGAATGGCAAACGACTCTACCAATCTGCGTAGACGATGGAGGAAGCCTACAAACAGCAAGACAAGGCTTCGTGGGGACAACGATACAATGAGGTCCCTGCAACAAGCGGGGCGCTGGATGCCGCTGTTTTCGATTCTTATAAGAGACGAATCTCAGAGTAAAGGTCTCGTCCGTTGGTTGAGGCGAAGGAATTCAAAACCTGGAGGGCTCTGCAGCGCTTCGAGTCTGTCTGGTTGCGGCTTTGAATCGAAGGAGAAATGAAGATTCCATTCTTCTGGCCAAGGCCCTGCCAGGCCCAAAACGTGGGACCTATTGAAAGGTGCCATTGGATCTCGTTTCCGGACAAGACGAGTCTTCTTATTGAGAGGCTGAAGAAATCTTCCCTTCATCTTGTCGCGGCTCCCTTGAAGGAGACTTCATGTCGCTGCTGCTGCTGCTGCTGCTGCTGTCACGATGCGAGCCGTATGTGTTAGATGAGGATTTGACGAGTGGGAAAAGACAAGGCGATCAACTGGAGGTGTAGAATGGTTAAGTTGAAGACATGTCTTTTCTGGATAAGTGAAGGTCCTCATCATGACGGCAGCAATGATGATGAGGGCTGCTACTGGGAGGAAGGAAAGAAAAACATGTCCAGCAAGATTTATTTAGTAGAAGATGACAGTGGTCCATTTGTCAATCATCATCCTCATCAAGAAGAATGTCATCAAGAAAAGTATCATGAAAGAAGAGCAATGGATTGTACAGTGTTCCCTTTTTTTGGTCTAATCTATACACATTTCTTCTGCCACTAGTAGTACACAATCACCTCCAAAGCTTAATCAACACGCGTCGGGATCTTGACCTGGCCCTTCTTGCGGTCAGCCAGCGGTACCCCGTACCGCCAGCCTACAGTGTTGCTGTTTCCAGACCGGCCATCACGCCCAGCGTTGGCCTCGCTGTCGAGCTCGCCAAACACAAAGTCCCAGCGTTTGCCGCTGATAACCCGTCGGTTCTGGCGTTCGCGGTCTTCTGCAGCCGCACGCCGCCTCAGCCGGGCGGCAGCGTCCTGCTCGAGGCGCTTCTTCTGGCGCTGCGAGCGTTCGCCCTGCGACATGCCGTCGTGGGCATCGCGGGCAGCCTCAATCATGTCTGGGTGGGGAATGCGGGCATCTGCAGGCAGCAAGGCTCGATGGAAAGCTCGACCTGCATCTGCTCTTGTAAAGTGGCGCGATTCGGGGGTAGGATGAAAGACTTGAGGCAAAGTAGACTCGTGGACTGGCAGGTCGTTGATGGACTCGTGCCGAGGTTGGCGAGCACCAGGACCTGAGACGTACGGTGTTGTAGGTAGCATTGCAGTGACTGCACGAGAATATGCCTTTGCCAGAGGTTTGTCCTAGATTGAGAGAAGCCTGTCAGTCGTCATGCAAAAACCAACTTGGCAGATGGAAGATAGGCGTAAAAGGCAAATCAGAGAGGCTCGCATGCTAAAATTTGTAACCACGTGGGAGTCTTCAAGACTAATCGAATATATTTTTTTGGTGTATCATCACGGGAAAGGCCAGAGTAAAAAATCGAAAAAGCAGTCAAACATACCTCTTTGACCCACTGCTGCTCGACAGTCTTGAGACGCACAACAGCAGCCACACGTCGCATCTCGACGTGCAGGCTCTGGCTGACCTCGCGGACCGTCTTCTTCTGCTGCACGACCCGCCGATATATCTCGTCTTTGAGCTCGTCGCTCAGGACGCTCTGGCTTCGAAAGTAGGGGTTGAGTGGAAACGGTCGTAGATCCTCTAGTGTTTCGGTTTCTTTTGCAGTCGCTTTGGACTCTTCGTCTTTCTTTTGGTCATTTTCATTTGATTCTGCTGTTTTATTGTTGTTGCTGCTGTCGTCTTTGCCCTCTTGCTGCTCCCCCTGCTGGCGGATCAGACGTCCAAACCTATCGTACGCCCCCAGGTAGTTTGTGCTGCCCTGCCGAGGTTCTCTAAAGACTGCTCCGGCACCGTTGAGCCAGGCCCACATGAGGGCGCGCTGCTTTGTCTGTCGCAGGGGCTGTGTCGATGCATGGCGGATGTGTTGTGCGGAGTGAGCAAGGGCTGAGGTCGACGAGGAGGAAAAGGATGCAGGGCGGAGGACGCAGGATGCTCTCTTTGCGCAGGTCGACGGCGACATGGCGCCTGCTGCGAGCCGAGCCTAGATTATTAAAGTGTGCTGCTGTCTCAATCGAAAGCAATTGAAGTAATTGATGGAGTTGGATGATGGATAGCACTTTTTGCAGATGCCCAAAAGTTCAGGCCAGGGACTCTCCCCTCGGCACCCGCAAGCGCACATTGTGGCACACTTTCTTTCACAAGTTTTATATTGCAAGAATATAGCGCAGGCAAAAAAGGAAAATAAAGCACTGCTAGATGACTTTTGATTTTGTCTAATCTGGCTGTATGTAAAAGGCAAAGTAGAGTCGTAAATTCATCATGTGGAGCGCGGTCCCATGGCCCATTCATTCACCCCATGCAAGACCGCCCTCGTATTATTCTTTCCGTTACCATCAACTCCTGCTCTCGTTTTTCTCTCTCTCTCTTTTTTCTGTGAAAGTGAAAATGAAAATGTAGACGTAAATAAGCCCAAGGCCGACGACGTGGTCAGCTTTGGAAAATGAGCTTCAGTTAGTTGCTCTTTGTGTCGCAGGCCAAAGAGGTTTCGCTGCTCGACTTCCACTTCCAGAAGAGAAGCTTTCGACTGAATCTCTTCCGCCGTGACAGAGGACGTCGCGTGTAGTTGCCGTCGCTCGTGGTCGCAGCCGACTGGGCGCCGAAGCTGAGGGCTGACGAGTTTGCAGTGTCGAGGCGTGGAGTGGCGAGCGTGGTCTGGGGCGACGGCAGAGCAGAGTCGGTCATGTCTGGAGCGTCGCTGCGTGGCTCTGGGTCTTCATCCTCCTCAAAGACGTCTCCAAGAGGAAACATTGTCGAAGGAGTCATGCTCTGGCGGCGGGTGAAGGAAGTGTCGAGCAGGAACGCAGGAGCTAGCTGGGGAGCGCTCTCTGTGCGGCGGTGGCCCTCGGCGGGCTGACTGATGAGGATGCGGTTGCCCCCGCTGTGCATGGAACCGGCGCGACGACCCTTTCGAGCCCTGGGACTCGGCGGAGCGTCGACAATGGCCATGTCCAGGTCGATCAGAGCGCTGTCCGAGTCTTGATCGGGCGGGAACAGGCGGTCACGGTTGAAGGGTGGCATGGGAGGCGGATCTGAGAATCTGACGCTGGATCCTCGACTCGACGGCGGTGTGGGCTGAGACTCCATCTGCGCGCTGGGACCGAATGTGAGTCTGTGGGCAGGAGTGGCCGTCGTGGGCCTCGCTTCATCTCCAGACACGCTCAATGGGCTTGTGGGCTCGGCGTGGGCTGTATGCGGGCGCAGGTCGAGGCTCGAGACGTCAATATTCTGTGTCGTCGAGCGCTTGTGCATGTGCCTGCGACGAGTTGCTGGGGCTGGGGCGTCGGTGCAGACTGAGCTTGCCGGGGCCTCAGAGCCAGCTCCGAAGCTAAAGGCAGGCAGGGCTGCAGGGATGTGGCGTCTGGAGGCGCTGTCTGGAGGGGTGGACGAGATGACGGTGACGTCGGGAGGAGCAAAGTCTGGATCAAAGGTTGGGTGGTGGTGGTGGTGGTCTTGGTCACTGTAACTGCCAGGAGCAGGCGCCTCAAACTGGGGTGCTGTCTGCATGGGTGGAGTGACAGGGGCAGCTGTCGCGGCTTGGGTGGGCGCACCGTCTTCCAGAGATATAGGCGCAGCAGGAAAACTGAAGGGAGGAGGTGAGGCGCCCGAGGGGCGCTTCCTGTGGCCGCCACGAGCGCCAGACAGCACTGGAGAGTCTGCAGGAGTGGGCGCCATTGTGATTGTAGCGGCCATTAGGTGCTTGGGTCCGGTCGCTGGATGGTCCAGTTGCTGGTACGAAGCAAGTAACATTGGAAGAGACAGCAAGGATTGAGCGGCCCCGGACGGGATTGCGCTTGGCCCCAGATAATGGCTATTGGGCTATGAGGCGGATGTGAAGTCTGTCTGTCTTTCTTTTTGCTTGTGGTTGAAATTGTGTATGAGTGTGCGCTTGGGAGCAGGATACACAACCAGGCCAAACCACTTTCTCTTCTTTTTCTTCCTCTGGGACCACTAGCAACAGAAGGAACAGCAACAGATGATTTTCTTGTGCGATTATTACTGCCGACTGAAGCTCAAAAAGAATCGGGCTAGGGGAGAGATCCGAAGAGGGCCTGGCCTGGGGAACCTCTTGATGGCGCACGAGAAGTATACCGGGGGGGTTGTTTCTGCTTCTTTTCCACCACGCAGCGGAAATGAACAAGGCTCGAGCGGCGCGCAAGGGTCAAAAGGAGCGGACGAGGACGCGGCGCGCGTGAGAGCGACCGACGAGCCTCAAGGGGAAAAAGAGGAGGAGAGGAGGGGGTGGGGGGAGGAGAGGCCGAGAATAGAAAGGGAAGAAGAAGAAGAAGAAGAGGTAGAAGAAGGGAAGAACAAGAGGAGGAATACGCCAAAAGCGGGCGGGGCCAAGAGGCTGCGCGGCGCTCTGCCAACGGTAGAGTAGTATTTTTTCTCCTCTACTGCAGCTAGCCTAGCGGGCCTTTGCGCCTCTTTTTTTTGTTTTTCTTTCTTTCTTTCTGTCTTGTCAGACAGAATGGACGAGGGAATAGAGGTGGGAACAGAGCACGAGATGATGGCAATGAAGACCCTGGCCCAAAAGCTGTGTCTGACTGACATGGCCTTTTGATTTATCGTCATCTATCAAACGCGGCCGACCAAGCATCAATCAGCCTAGGCGTTGGCGACGGCGGCGGCGGCGCACACCAGACACGCACCAGACACACCCAGGAACCAGCCCAGCAACGGCCTGGCCAGGGCGCTAGCGGCGGCGTAAGATTGGCCCATGAATTCTCCTTTTGCTGACGCCGCCTTCTGCGTGTCTCGTCCCTGGACATCTGCGGCTGTACCTGGTGCCTGGCGTGGGCCAAGGTGGTGAGTTGGCAGCAACTATTCTCCGGCTGGTCGTCTTCAACTCCACAGACCTGGGTGAATCGGCTGTTTTCTGGCTGCGGACCCATAAAAAGAAAAGGAATACTCATGGCCCCGCGACAGCCGTTTCACTGTTACGAATGTCCTCGTCTTCTTTCGCATTGTTATTCTGCCACCAGCGAAGCGACTAAAAGCCCTTGGCGGCCGAGAACTGGGCCTGATTGCCCTCTGTCCAACGAACTCGCCACTGCGTGTGCGCGCGTGTGTGTGTGTCTCTCTCTCTCACAAAAGCCAAATTTGGTAGAGTTTTGCAAAGCACGCCGGCCGAGGCTCAAACGGGATGAGGTTTCGCCGCGGCCTGGGTGGTTTCATTGTCCGCAATTTTAACCCAGACGTAAACAGCACGCAGACTCAACCTCAACAAGAACATTCTTTCTGCTTCTGCTCCCCGGTTGCGCAATCAATCTTACGTGCTCGTCCTGTCCTCCTTTTATGCTCATCTCCCGCTTTCCCAGGGTCTGGGCTAGCGGGTGTTTCGCTAGCAGGATCGGCTGTGGCCTTATCCGGAAGGGGAAGCGCTGCACGAGTCAATGGTCCTGGAGACAGACGATTGATTTGAGAGAGAGGGACAGGTGCGGAGAGGCTAAGCGCCGTTGGTCCCGCCGTCAAGGAGCTGAAGGAGGGTGCCCTTTGTTTTGCGAGTTTGACTTGCTTCTGGACGCCACCCGGGCGCCGCCCACCCAACACGACGACCAAGAAGACGACGACGACGACGCCCTTGCAATCTTGCAATAGTGATCGACTTGACCCTAGCTCCCTTGGCTTGCCTGCTTCTGGCAGGGATAAGACCATTGCCTCGCCTGTCTTATCTTTGCGTTTGTTGTCATTATCTCCATCTCAGCTGAGCCGCAGCAGCAGCAACAGCAGCAGCGAGCCTTGGTTAGCCGCTCAATCTTACGAGCTGCAAGAGAGCTGACAGGTGTAGCGTTTGGATGAAGAATAAGTGCAGTAGCGTTGCCGCCGGGATAAAGGAGCTGCAGCAATGACTTGCATCTCATCCCTCCCGCGCGCGCGTATGTACGCTTGGCTGCCGACAGGTCTTTAATTCATTCTCATTTCTGTCCGTGGCCCTGTAGGAGATTATGCCTCCTTTCATGTTCATGCGCAAGTGTGTGTTAAAAAAAGGAGTAGACACGACTTTTCCATCGTGTGCGCATTTGCGCCGGCAATAACACTAGTGAAATTCCTCATGCACGCAGCTGGCCCATGGCGTACGCCGCAGGAATGCCGTTCCCACCAAGACTCAAGTCGTCTGTCTGCTTCGTGAGCACATGCAAGTCATCTTGCTGCTCGACCCCTGCTGCTTGAGTCTGCTCTGCCATTGGTGGCACCCGGCTGCAGTCGAGCAGCTGCTCCACCTCGTCTGCCAGCTGCAGCAGCCGGGCCTCGCCGTACGGTCTGCCGAGCATCTCCATGCCCATGGGAATGCCACGAGGAGCCTGGTGCGTCTGTTCGCTAAAACCCATGGGGATGCAGATGCTGGGAACACCGCAGAGGGCGGCAAGGATGCCATTTCGGCCGGCTTGGCTGCGCGAGCCCACCGGCACCACCAGGTTCTTCTGCTGCGGGTGGATGATTGCATCCAGTTTGTTGCCGTCAAACACTTCGGCTACGAGCTGTTTCAGATCTGAAATGCCCTGCTGGATGGCCGCATACTCTGCCGAATGCGGTCCGCACGCTGGGTCAAGTGCCGAGGCCATGTACTCGTACTGTGCAGGGATGACAAGGAAGTTCTTCGTCTCGAATATGCTCCTCAGACTGCGTGGGCCCGAGTCGACAGGAATGCGCTGCAGGTAGCCGTCCATGGCATGCCGGATCTCGTGGCGCGACGCATCGAGTTCGGCCAGAAGGCGTTCCGCAGAGAGACGCTGGTCTGAGACTTCGACGACGTGGGCACCTGCAGCACGCAGAGAATCTACCGTCGAATCCATGGCTCTGCTGACACATGTGACATCTGAAAGTAAAGACTGGCGGTTGATGGAGTCTGTGAGCAGGCCCAGTCTCTTCCCGCGCAATGTGTCGCCACGTCTTTCAAATTCTGATTTGGGAAATCCTTGCACCGATCTCGTCAGACGACACGACAATTTGTCTTGTAACACGTCGAGCCCAGCAGCCACGTCCTCGACGCTGCGGCCCATGATGCCGACTGCATCTTGGGTCCAGCTGACTGGCTGCACGCCAGCCGTGCTCACCAAGCCCCTCGTTGGTCTCACCGCGACGATTCCACAAGCACTGGCAGGGCTTCGCAGGCTGTTGACCGTGTCGGTGCCGGTCGCCAGCACACACATGCCGGCTGCCACAGCTGCACCGCTGCCACCGGAACTGCCACCCGGCGTGCGTGACTTGTCGAAGGGATTGCGGGTCTGCCCAGCCAGCGACGACACCGTGAGACCCTCGAGGGCCAGCTCGTGCATATTGGTCTTGCCGAGGATCAAGGCTCCAGCTCGCTGCAGAGCCGTGACGGCTGGAGCATCCTCGGCTGCGACGTTGCCATGCAGGGCGGCACACCCTGCGGTCGTGGCCTGGCCCTGCACGTCGAAATTATCCTTGAGCAACACCGGAACTCCGAGAAGTGGGTGGGTTGCAGTTGAGATTTTGCCTGATTTGAGCCGTGCGTCTTGGGATGCGGCCTCTTGGAGACAGCTGGCAGATAGCCATGTGACGCAGTTGAGGATGGGATTGAGTTGCCTGATGCGTGTCAGATGTGCCCGACATATTTCTGTAACCGATGTCTTCTTGGTCTCGAGCAATTTGTGCAGCTTGGTTATGGTCAAGGTATCGACATTGATGCTGTCGTCATTTTGGCTGTGAGCATAGTGTCGTCTGGACAGGCTAGTCTGATGCTTTGACCTGGCACTGAATGTCTCAAACTTCTTCTTCAAAGGGACGCGAACCAATTGCCAGTCATTTGATATGAACCTAGTCTGGATAAGACGTCTGTGGCTCGGCATTGCTGGCTGCATCTACCTCAATATCATGGCCCCGGCCAAGCTTTTTTTTTTTTATTAATTCTTGGGGCGGGGCAACCTCAGTTGATCCGCCTTAGCATCTCTTTGCTAATCCTTAGCCAGCAACAACCTGCTTCCATTCCTTTTATACGGAACTTTCTCATAGAACCTTCTTACAGAAAAAGTATCGGCTTTGCTGTTGGAATGTTTCCATTCGGATACATTCGGGCTGTGAACGCTGGAGCCAGGCAGCCCTGGGGAAATGCAGACTTGTCCTGATTGGGAGATCCTATGATCTGATGCTTCTCCGCAAAAGCTGACATCTGAACGACAATAACCCGACAATATGTTGAAACAAGTCAGAAGCCTAAGCAATAACATCAATCTAGTGTCTTGCTTACATTTTTACTTATCTGAATGTCGCCCTCTGTTCTTGTTGCTTGTTGCTGACCTAAATATCCCTCCGTCGGTGTGATGATAATGACGTTGCCCCTTTTTCTTTCAGCCAAAAGCCACTTTGTCGGGATAGTCGGCAAGCAAAAACTACTAGATAAAGTCGTTCAAATCGTGCAGATGGGTGACCGCACAATACGTAGTGTTTATTGAGTTGTTGCTGATTTGCCCGAGAGAAAGCATGCAAGGTTCGAGTCATTGAAGACAAGAGCAGAAGCAGGAGGTGATGGAAGACCATACTCCCCCTTTTCAGACGCCAATGTCATCTTTCTCTCTTCTTCCTCTCTTCTTCCTATTTTCTTCAAGACTGGCTCTTCCATACTTTACAAATAATCTACCTTTGGAGCTTGTTGCAAGAGGTAAAAGGGGAAAACAGCCATGTACCAAAGTAACCCGGGCAAGCTCTAGTCTAAAGCAAGGCGAAGCATTGATCTTAGCGTTTGCCTGCGGAAAGCTCGGCTTTTCGAAAGTATGACGAGGCAACGACGGTCAATTGACTTTTTTATTTAGCAGGGCAAAGCCAATAAGCATCAAGCGAAAGATACAGAATCGATTGAGAAAGCGGGCAGTGGATGAAGTTGGGGGGGTTGCCCAAAAGGAAGGACAAGACGTCAGAGATAGTGGCATCTTGCCCGCGATCGTCTGCCTTTTCTATCATGATCTGGGGATCATTTGTCATCTAAATGACGAACCTTGTGGAAAAAAGGCCTCTATTAGTAAATGCCCTTCATGCATATAAGAGAGGACTGACCGTCACCTTGGACCTGAATATATATTTTTGTTTTGCGCTTCAAAAGGAGAAGAGCTCTGAGAAGGAGACCCTTGACCTCACTTCCCAAAAGAGCTTCCCCTCTCCATCCATTGGCCCTTTCTATCCCTCTATATTTCTGGTTTTCCCCTGCCAAAGAAGAGAGTGAAAATGGCACACAGAGAGCATGCCCCCTTCAAGGCGGTCGAGGCATCACGGCCAGACTTTGACACGAGCCGGTCGTGGCACCACACCAAGACGCCCAACCCAGACTGGAAGCTGGGCGATGGCGCCAGCGAGAAGTCCGATTGCAAGCACATAGAGATTGACCCGTATGGGCCAGGGCGGGAGCCGGCCTTCAACTACAAGCTGCTCATCAGCGCCATCGTGCCGCGGCCCATTGGCTTCTTGGGCACCCGCAGCGCAGACGGCAGCTCGACGAACCTGGCGCCTTTCAGCTACTCGTCGGTCGTCAACCACGACCCGCCCATCTTCACCGTGGGCTTCGCAGGGGCAGGCTCGCGCGCAAAGGACTCGCTGCGGAACTTGCTGGAGAGCGGCGAGTGCACCATCAACATGGTGTCGGAGCACATGCTCGAGGCCGTCAACGCCACGTCCATTGACTCGCCCTACGGCGTCTCGGAGTGGGCGCTGACCGGTCTGACGCCTGCTAAAAGCTCTGTTGTGCAGGCATCGCGCGTCAAAGAGTCTATCTTCAGCGTCGAGGGCAAGCTGGTGCACCACCATACCTTCAGCAGCCGCGCCGACCCTTCCAAACAGACGGGCGTGCTGTGCGTAATTGAGGGAGTGCGATTCTGGGCGCGCGAAGACGCCATCGACGAAGACAGGGCCAGAATAGACTTGAATGTGCTGAAGCCTGTGGCGCGCGTGGGTGGCATCTCGTACGCACGGGTCATTGACGGCATAGAGCTGCCGCGCATGCAGTGGGCCGACAAGGAGGCGGCGGGCGAGACCAAGGGGCTTGTAGAGAAGAAGGGTACCGGGGAGTAACCTAATTCTCCATAATTAGAATCATGGAATGACAGAAACGGAGAGTTGGTGAGGTCAAAGTCAAGTCGAAAGAGAGGGAGGAGGGAGGGAATGGTGGGAAAAGAGAGAGAGAGAGAGAGAGAGAGAGAGAGAGTAAGAGAGAAAGCCGAACAAGCAGAGTATTCTTGATAAACATACATATACATATAGAAAATGCTAGAAACTCGCTCATATGTGTTTGTCGATAAAGCCATCAGACCTATTACATTGCCCTAACCCCTATGCTTCGTGCGTGTGCGCCTTCAGTACCGCTGATAGACACATAACCCTAGTGCCATCCCCCTTGTTTTTGGTAAACGCTCAGATGAAAATGTTGCAAGTCGTGTTCGTGGCCGTTTGAATGCGTCAGACAGCTTAATATGCTGGGCCATGTATTGTTTTTGTAATTCCATGTTTGAAAGGACGTGGACCTTCAATGATGTAAGAGTGAGAAAAGAAAAGGAGAGACCATGTGACTATGAGCCCATGGGCGCCGGCCAGGTCGTGGCACCGGCTGTCTGGCCGCCACAGTCTGGAATCTGCAGGCCCTTCTTCAGGTTGCGGTTGACGTCCATGAGTCCCCACTGGTCCTCCCACTCTTGTCCAGGCTGATTGAAGCGAATCTTCCAGGGCTCGTCGAATGCCTCGAACCTGTGGCCGTCTTTGTTAGTGCCGTAGAAATTTGGTAGGAGAGGAAGCAAGGAGAAGGAAGAGAGAAGGAAAGAAAGAAAGAAAGAGAAAAAACTCACCAGAAGTAGCTCGTCTGGTTTGTTAGTGATTGGCAGACCCAGTCGTTCATAAACTTGTTCATCTCGTCTATTCCGGCCACGGCGCCGCTGGTCGAGTCGGGGCACTTGACGCCGTCGCTGCAGTCGTTGCCGCCTGCACTCGGCCAGCCCACTTCGCTGATGGTGTGTTTCTTGTCGGTGCCAGCTGTGATGGCCACGTCGTTGTTCTGCCAGAAATCCCAGGTCCAGCCGGCCGCCTGGTCGACCGGGATGCCGCCGAAGAAGGGGTGCACGTTGGCCATGACGACGTCGACGGCGTCGGCAAGCTGCTTGTTCCAGTTGGAGCCAAGGTCAGACGTGGCGATGGGGATCTTGAAGCCGCGCGACGTGAGGTTGGTGCGCACCGACGAGATCACGTCGATGAGGGCCGACTCGTCCATGTACTTTGAGAAGAGCACTTCGTTGCCGACGACGACACCCGAGATGACGTCCGTCTTGGCGTCGCTGTCGAGCACAGAGTACATCTGCTGGAGCTGGCGCGAGCTGGTCGTGTCGTTTGAATCCTGCCACACGCCAACCCAGATCTTCAGGTCTGTGCCGAGGCCGAGCACGTCGATGGCGTGCAGCACCATCTCGGTCTGGTTGCAGTCTGTGCCGTACAGGCGGAGCTCTGGCGTCAGCTGCGACAGGACGGCAATGTCTTTTGTGATGTTGTTCTGGCTCGGAGGGTTGTGCATGCAGTCGGGATACTGTGCGTTCAGCGGGGTGTAGTCCATGCCTGGAAACACCTTGTGCAGGTTCTTGTTGTTCATGAGCGCCTTGATGGACGCCGAATCTTTGGTCAGATCTGGGCCGTTGTCCTCTGCAGATGTGCTCGGCGAGTTGTTGTTTCGTGTTGAGATGACAGCTCCGATGACGCCGCCGACAATGGCAGCAAGCACAATGACTCCAATAATGCCCAGCGCAAGCCACTTTCTGCGTTTGCGTTTGCGTGCCTCGTCCAGCAGCCACTGGCTCTTCTCAGCACCGGCCTCGGCTCCTGCGGCGCCGACGGGCTTGTAGCTACCGCTGGAGTCTCGCACGGCCTTTGAGACTGCCAGCCCACCCAAGCCAGCTGCAAGACCGGCACCGCCAGCCGCAGCACCTGACGTGATTCTGTTCTTCTTCTTTGCATGGCCCCAGCCCTCGTCGTCGTCGTCCAGAATCTCGTTGGGATCTATCGACCCAAAAGCTGCAGGCCCTTGTCGAGACTGGGAGCGGCTCTGCCCTTGAAAGGGGTCGTCGGCGGCGCTGTGGTGGCTTAGGCGCTGGGAGGAGCCTCCATGTGCTGAGGCGCCTGGCAGGCTGCTGTAGGAAGAAGAGTAGAATGGGTTCTGAGCCGACGTCGTCGGTGGGTACTGGGGTTGGAGGTGCTCTCCCTCGGGGCTGTATGGAGATGCAGGCTCATAGCCGCGGTAGCTGGTGTCGACGTGTGGAGAAGGATCACGGAAGGGCGAAAGAGTTGGATTGGGATATGCGGCGTCTGCTGAAGAATTTGCGTGAGGTGGAGGAGCGGGGGGTTGTTGGCCTTGTTGTTGCTGTGGCGGTCGGTAGGCCTGGTATGACTGCGTCGGCTCAGGGCTGACTGAACGTTCGTGGTAGTCGTGGCCAGGTGCGTACGAGGCGCCCGAAGCGACCTGGTATCCGCCTCGGCCTCGCTGCGAATCCTGCCAGGTATTCATGGGGAATGAGTTGGAATCGTTCTGGTAGGACATGGCTGTCTTGGTGATGACAACAAAGCGGGCTCAAGCGACCCAGCACATCAAAGTCAGGCTCTCCCCCTGAGACAAACGAGTGTATGGGAATGAATGACAATCCTTGCAATAAGAGAATGAGCGTAGAGAAGTAGATTAGGGCCCCCTCCTTCAAACAAGGCTGCCTCTCAGCAAAAGGGGGGGAGGCGCTTATTTGTTTGGGTGGTGGTGGCTATAGGGTGGCAGGTAAGCGCGCGGCCGCGTGGTTTACGGGACAACGAGAACAATGCCGTTTGTCTCAATACGATGGTGCAGGAAGGATAGCGACACGGAGGGACGAAAGACAGACAGGACGACGAGGAATCTGAAAGGACGTAAATATGGAAGAGAGAAAAGAGGCAATGTGCAGCCTCTCTGACAATGTAATGCGCATGTGTTTCGAAGCCGCGTTCTGTTTTTGGGTGACGGACGAAGCATTTTGATTGGTCGACACGGTCACTATTTTACTATTTTAGGGGGGTGGGCTTATAGGCCACGCACCAGCCACCTCTCTCTGTCGGCCTCTATTCTCGTTTCGCCCGTTTTAGGCGCTCTTTCGTTCTAGATCTTTGGTAACAGGTTCATATTTGGTGGGTTTTCTTCACAAGTGTATATACATTACTGACAGAGGGTTGCCGTGACTGTGGCGGAGAGGTGCTCTGTCCACGACGTGATTATGCAGCCAGGAAAACAAGGTGAATCACGAATTGGAATCGTCTGAGCCTTCGCGGTGACGGTGTTCTCGCCGGTGCTTGCGCTCTGGGCCACGGCTGTCGTGCTCTCGGTCGCGATCACGTCGATTGTCTCGATCCTTGTCCTTTTCCTTGTCGTGATCGTGACGGTGCCTGTACTCGTGGCGAGCCGCTGCATCGAGTTAGCTCAGGTCGAAAGGGGGAGCAGAAGGGGGAGATGAAGGCAAAGAGAACAGGGCAAAGAGGGCAAACAGGGAAGGAATAAGAAGAAAAAAGCAAACTAAAAGGTACTTACTCCGAATCTCCTCGGTGCGCGCCGCCCACTTCTCAATCTGCTTCTTGTCCACGACCCGCAGCACAATGACATGGTCCATGCGCTCTTCGAAACGTTCATGCGCCTCCTCGAGCGTTTCGGGATTCACCTTTGCCCGGTCAATCTTGGTCCACTTGACGCCCTGCGGCACGCCAGGAACAGGCTTGAGAGGCGCGACCCCCTCTCGTTCGGGGTTTGGATCTTCAGGAAACTTCTGCGTCGGCTGCCGCAGGATGCCCTTGGGCACGTCTTTGGCCTTTGGTGGCTCCACGATGGCTACCCGCTTCCCGGTGCTGCGCTCGCTGATGGCGGTCGAGTCACCCTCTTCGTCCTGCTCCTCTTCCAGATCGGACTCTGGCGCTACGTAGGGCGCCACGGCCATGGAATCGTCGCCTGATTCTTGGCTGTGGCTGGACGGCTGAGCGTCGTTGGATCGTGCAGTGTTTGATCTCCGTTGCCTCTCGCGGTCCGAGTCGGAATCATTCTGTCGGCCTGGCCTCTGTGCCTTGTCCAGCTCGGCCTGCATCCTCCGTTTGTAGTCTGCGTCAGCATCCAGCGTCAAAGCACGTTGCTCCTCTGGCGGCGAAGAGCGGCCGGCTGCGGGTGTATCCTTGTTCACATAGTGGCGGACACGTGGAGTGCTCTCCTCGGTAGAAGTCCGTCGCACAGGTGCTGGCTTTTCTGTTCTGACTGGTTGTGGCGACGGTGCTGCTGACTTGTCCCGAGGTGATGAGCCAACCACATCGTGGAGTGTCTCCTGCCTTGGATTCTCAAGTCTGAGTTGTTGTTGTTTTTGTTCCTCCTTGCCGCTGTCTCTATCTTCACGCTCTTCCGGTCGGGGAGGCTGTGCCGGCGGGCGCTCGTCGCGTCTGCGTTCTTCTTTGCCAGCATTGTCGTCCCGGTTGCGCGGCCGCTGCTGCTGCTGCTGCTCGTCTCTGTACCTGTCGTCCCTTGAGCGATCTTCCCGTTGGCGTTCATCTCGTGATCGGTCTCCTCTGTCTCTCGAGGCGTCTTCGCGCTGCTGCTTCTCGCGGTCGTAGTACTGCTTTCCTTTGCTGGCTGCATACAGACCTGCTGCACCAGCCATGGCTCCAGGCAGCAACGACGAGAGACTGCTGTGGTGTGAGCTGTTGGTGTCGTCGTCACGCACACGGTCGCGGTCACGGTCACGGTCTCGACGTGGTGGCGGTGCGTCATCGGCCGTGAATCGCCGCTCTGGTGGATCAAATTCTCGCCTCTCCCGACGAGCTGGTGGCACGTCGTCGTCGTACCTGCCAAAAGGGCCACGATCGGGCTGGTGTTCGCGCTCTCGCGGCCCTCTACGGCTGCTGTTGCTGTCGTCGTCATACTCGCGTGCTGTTGCAGATGTTTGCCCCACCCCTGCTCTGCTGTCTCTGGGTATAAACTCTCGCTCCCTGTCGTGTTCTCGACGCGGTGCAGCCGCCGACTCTGGCACGTCCCGTATCATAAATGCGGGTTCACGCCCAAATGGCTCGGCCGGCATGGTCTCGCGACGCACCACCATTGGCTCTGGCGGGAGTTCGCTGCTCCGGGGGCCATATCTGTCGAGACTGGGCGTCCTGTCGCGTGGCGGGTCCACGCTGTCTGCGCGGATGCCGAACCCACGCTGCGTCAGGTCCCTGTCCTCGAAGCGTGACGCTCTTGACTGCCGCTTGTCATCGAACCGGTCGTTGACAGGCGAGTAGTAGTCACGTGAGTTTTCCCTGTAGGCGCTCGGTGGCCCACGGTTGGCCATCCTGGGAGCCACAGGGAAAGCGTCGTCGTCGCTGAACGACCCGGATCCGCGCTCGCGGAAGCGCTGTGGAGAGCGACCCCTGCCGTCGGAAATGCTGCCGTGGCGAGTCACACCGTTGTTGATCCTGTCGAGTCCACGAGTCGTTACGGGAGGGCCGTCGCGGAACGTCGATGCCCTTGGCGGTGGACCGAACCCATCAGCAATGGGCCGCTCCCGGGAGCTGGTCGCCTCCATGCTGCCGCGGCGAGGTCTCTGTCGGACTGGCTCCGTCGTCTCGTACATGTCTCGAGGATTGGTGTACTCGTATCCGGCATAGTCCTCGACCCCGCTGCGTCTCGTCGGTCGGCTGCTCACGTTGTAGCCCCGAGAATCTCGTTGTGGCCTGTTGATGAGAGGGCCGTCCAGGTCGACGAGACGCCTGGTATCACGAGACTTGCTGTCGACGAGGCGTGCGCCGCCGTCGCTGTCGACACTGTAAGTCTTCTTGTGCCGCGGCGAGCTGGTGGCCGGTGTGGCGTAGTAATCGTCGAGCTTTGCCGACCGCGACGAGTCTGAGGGCCAGTCTGTCGAGTTGTGCACGATGGGAGCGGCAGCCTGGCGGGCCGATGAGGGAGCGTCGTAGGTGCCACGGCGGTGGGTGTGGGGGTCGTAGCTCGGGTCTGCCACGTTGCGTTGCACCAGCTTGCCGTTGACATACTTTTCTTCCGAGATTGGAATGACCCTCTCGACGCTGGCCCGCGGCGACGTGTATGTTTCGCGGCTACTTGAGCTCGAATCGAGGGCACCAGTGGATGAACGTCCTGGTGGAACGCCGCGGCGTGTGGGGGAAGGAACTCGATAACTCCTATGCATGATGTATGACTAGGGACGACGTCGACGGCTTTTGAAAAAAAAAAAAGGATGCTGCTTCTTTGAAACAGAAAAGAAGAAACAAAAAGGGCTGGATGCTGGGAAGAGAAGAAACTTGAAGATATATGTGGGACTGCTTCAGACGGAATATCTCCTGGTTGATCGATATGTCTGTCTGCCTGACTGACTCAGGATTGTAGCAGGTCAGCACACTGTGTGAGTGTGAGTGTGAGTGTAAGTGTGCTCTTTTCTGTGTGTCTCTGTATGTGTGTCTCTGTATGTGTGTCTCTGTCTGTGTATCTCTGTCTGTGTATCTCTCTCTTTGTGTGGGTATGCCAAAATGCACGTCTGCATGTGCAACACGGACATTGTCAGCCGGCGTTGGTCAGGGGGGTACGGAAGGAAAAGTGCTGACAGTTAGGCACACTCACAGATGGACCGGCAAAAAAGAAAATAGCTTCCTGTTGTGATACAAGACCGGTGCCAGGAGAAAACAAAAGTGTCTGCCTCTTTTAATCAGGCGACTCTGACACCGTTGGCGTCGAAGGTGGGGCACAGTGGCCCAATACCAGTCGTCTGGCGGCCTCTGCGACGCCCAGAAAAAGGACAAAAGAGTTGGCAGGGGCTCAAGGAAGACCCGTCAGAGTCTGAGAGACTTTGCAGGGAGTCGCAGGATGGCGCGTGCAGGTGAAAAGCAGGAGGAGAGAAATCAATTGTCCGCAGCTTTCGGATTTCTGGGCTGCTGGTCTGCAACGTCACCGTGCTTTGTAGGGGTTCAAAATCAGCTAATGCAAGACTCAGACTCTTACTAACCTAAGCAGCGCTAGAAGCTTACGCAGGACTGGTTTTTGGAAAAGACGACAAGAAAATTGGGGGACATTTTGCAATCTGTTCTTGACTAATAATTACAGTACAGGAATAGCAGCTATCCGACGACGCCACACAATTGACCTATTCCCGGAGTGTTACCCTTCCCAGCTGCGCCACACATTTGCATTTTCCCACTCACATATCTCTTGGCTCGTTCTTGGTATTCTTCTTGTCGTCGTCTAGTCACTGTCGCTCAGGCTGTCGCGTCGTCCGCTCGTCGGGGCCCCTCCGCGCCGGAATCCCGCACTGACCGTGGGCGCCCCTCGGCTCAGGGCTGGGATGTGGTGTGTGTACGACTTGGTGCCTGTGTCACTCGATCCGGCTTCGGAATAGGCGTCAAAGGTGCCTGGGGTCCGTGGCATGCCACGAGGTGGCGTTGGCCGCGAGCTGCCGGCTTGGTACGTCGTGCGTCGTGGTGGAGCGCCTGATGCGCGAGGTGACGAATGCCGCAGCGGCGACGGCCGATATTCGCCGTAGTAGGTCGAATCCCGTTGTTGACTGCCGCGGCCGACGTTGTCGCTGTCGGCAACGGTGCTGGTGTCGACAGTGGTGAATGAGTAGCGACGGGCCGGTCTGGCTGCAGTTGCTGCGGGTGCTGCAGGCGCTACAGGCGCTGCGGGTGCTCTCTTGCTGTCTTGTGCCTTTGCGTCTTTCTTCTGCTGCTTCTTCTCCCGCTGCTTCTCCATGAAGCCCTTCTTCTTCTTCTTTGGTTCTTGCTTGTGCGGGCTGGGTCGCAGGTGGGTACGCGAGTTGTTGGACACCTCAGACTGCGAGTGCGACATGATGTCGGAGCGGTCAGTGTTGCTGTAATCAAAGTGGCTGCCGTCGTGACCCCTGTTCAGGCCGCCGACGCGTGCGGCCTTCTCGCGCCGGTATTCACGCACGTCGTGGTCGACCGTGTCCTTGGGGAACTTTGTGTTGCCGCTGTGCTCGCTCTGCCGATCGCTTCGCTTGTCTCGTCGCTCCCTGCGAGGCATGTCGGTGTATCGCTTCTGCTTCGTCTCACGCATCTCGGCGTGACGCTCAATGTCGAATGTGCCGGCCACACTCTTCTGCCCTAGATTTGTGCGAGGAGTGGCATTGCTGAGCGTCTTGCCGTCTGGCCCTTTTCGCCGCAGCACTGTCGACTTGTACTCGTCCCAGTCGCCCTTCTTCCACACGAAGCCTCCATTCTTGGCCCAGAAGAAGAACCAGATGGTCACCAGCACTATTGCTACACCAAGCAGTGCAAACAGCGCGAAGAAACCCTTGTTGTTGATCTTCTCCGGATCTCTGCTGCCCTGTCCTGGAAGATACTGGCCCGAATGGTCAAGCTGATCTTGGGCAGAGTTGGCTGGAGCCATGGCGGCTCTGAGGAGAGGGTTTCGTCAGGACTGAGGGCTGCGTCGTGGTAATGTGAGTAATGGGTAGGATCTCAAAGGTATTCAAATCAGCCCAAGGTCTTTTTCGAGTTTGTCAACGTTGCTGGGTTGACGTCGTCTCTCCTGCTGAGGAGGATTAGCCGGCTGTTTGATTGTTCGCCAGTCGCTCACAACAAGAATTCTGCTCTAAATGGACCTGAATCGGAAAATATTGCAAGACACGAGAAGAGCAAAGTTGAAGAAGAAAGAATGACACATCCCACAAATAGTCTGGATTATGAAGTCTGGTGGCTGGTGGACGGCGGCGGGGTGGCTGGTAAACAGACGGCGTTGCCGCCCCGGCAACGTCAGCCGCATGACGCCTCGCCCACGGCCCATACATTTGAACCACTTCTCAAAGCAAATAAGGAGAGAAGAAAGAGAAACCAAAAAATAAGTCATAAAGATTCAATGTAAACTAGGCGCTATATCTAGTGTATCATGGCAAAGGCTTCGTAAAGATAAAAAAAGAGAAAAACCACACAAATTGTATCACGCCTACACTGTAATATCAAACTTGGAGACTGGTGCTCACCCGAGAGCAGCTCATGGCGCTGCACTGCTTGCCAGCGAGCTCGTGGCGTCAGTGTATTGTGATCCTGCTTCGTGGATTGCGCTCAAAAGGCTTGATGATGAAGCCTCGGTAGCTTCATGGACATGATCGCTTGCTGCTGCACCAAAAGACGACGCACTGGGTGCTATTGTGCTGAAGCTGGCATCAGAAGCCACAGAGCTGGCTGAAGCTGCCACATGATCCAGCGGAGATGCTTCGTCTGGGTCCTCATTCACTGCGCTGGGGCGCACAATCTTGTCTTGCACGCTTGAGAGAGCGGCGGCAGCATCTTCAACCGCTGCTTCAGCCACATGGCTTGCTTCAGACTGTATGCTTTCCATCAGGGACGAAGCAGACTCTGACGCTGTCGAAGCTGAATCTGACGCCACGCTGGAGACTGAAGCTGCGACTGAGGACGCGCTTTGAGCCCCCTCAGAGACAAAACTCGAGACACTCGACTGTGAGTCAGCAGCGGCATCGGCAGCCTTGTCGACAATACTGGCTGCAGCCGTGGATACTGAAATGGCCGATTCTGAATATTCTCCACTTGCCGAGCTGGCACTCGAAGCGGCCTCATCTGCTGACTGTGACAGCTTGACAGAGACACCACCTGCGGCAGAGGAGCCAGCACCAGCGACTGCCGATGTGGCTTGCCCAGCGGCAGATTTGGCATGCTCAACGGCAGACGTGAAGGTGTTGGATGCATCATCAGCCAGCGAAGAGGCACTCGCGGCCACAGCTTCAGACAGAGAAGAAGAAGCATCGCCTGCCTGGCTGAGCTTCTCTTCAACAACCTCCTTGGCCTGCCGTATCACCTTGGGAATGGTCTTTGTGCTGAAGTCGTCTGTGGCGTCTTTGGCGCGCACCTTCCACACAACAACATCCTTTAGACGGGCCAGTTCCATGGCGGCGTCCTCTGCAATGGCCATGCCGTGGGCTTCGACGTCGTCGCCTGCCTGTACAGCTGTGCTCAGGTCGTGGTGCTCCATGCCGGCCAGTTCGACGGCGTCACGCCATGCGCCAGGCGTCTTCTTGAGCCCGTGATATTCCTTCCACTCGTCGTGGCTGGCATCTTCTTGGGATGCATATCGCATGCCCACCTCCTGCAGGCTCAGTTCGCGGATGTGTTCAATCACATCCAAAGTGTGGTCCGTCGCGTCCCGTACCATGCCCCGAGTCGTGTCGACATAGCCGGCCTTCCACACACGCACCTTCTGTGCCGCCTTTTTGATGTCCTGACCAGCAGCCCTGATCTGCGCATGGCCTTGCTGGACAGCCAACTCTTCGTCTTCATCCGTCTCTTCTTCTGGCAACGATTCGACAATCGTCTTGATTTTATTCTTGAGCGACTCAAAGGCACTGCTAACAGCCTCTTCGAGACTGGTGATGTGAGCTGCACCCGTGCCATGAGCCTGCGACTCCACCTGTTCTGCCGTAATCTTGGCCACGTGAGCCTTGAGATCCCCAATGCCCTTGTCCGATGCTCTCGCAAATCTGCCTTTCCAGGCTGTCAACTCAGAGCCCAGCGAATGAGCCTTGGCCTGCTTTGTGGGCTTGCTGTCTTCTGGGGTGACGCTGATTGAGGAGGGAGAAGACTCGTCAGAGGCAGTCGCAGAGGACGGTGGAGAGGGAGAAATTGAGACATCTTCGACTGGCGCCGAGGCACTGGTGGCATAGTCCATGGCAGACTCAATAGCCTTTCCATCACGATAGTTTGCGAGCCGCTCCCGAATCTTGGCTAATTGAGGCTGCACGTTCTCCCCGTACAGAATGCGGATTGGAGGCCAGACCTTGCGGGACAAGACGCCATAGGCGACCATACCGCCCTTCTGGACATATGGAAACACGATGGTGGTCGTTAATGTGTATCCCTGCGCATATGCTGCCTGTGCGTACGGGGCAGCCATCTCGTAGGCTGGCAGGATGCTGGCCTGATACTGGTGCAATGCCGTGTCCCTTGCCTGTGTATAGTAGGGACCCACAGCTCCTTGCACCTGGTGAACGTATGGGCCCAGGGATGCATCGTATTTCTCCTCCAAAAACGCTTGTGCAGCGTCAATCTGAGGCCTGACCCGACGCTCCCATTCTTCCTGACTGATCTGTGTGACTTGGGCAACCCGTGGAGCTCCAAAGCGGTCATAACTCGACTTTGCCAGCGAGTAGCTGGGCCTGATGACTTTGTCGTTCAGTTGCTGTGCGTATGGAAGGGCGATATCGACGTATGGTGCTGCGTACGTGTCGTAATATGGCCTGACGTACGGAGTCAAGGCCACCTTTGAGTGCAGATACGGTTTGCATACAGACGGATGGCTGGCATCTATCTGGTCCGGAGTGCTCGGGCAGTAGAACAGGCACATGGCAATGGCATACCACACAGCAATCCTGCAGCCATAGTCAGTTTTTGATCTTATCCTGATACCAGAAACTCTTTCTCTCCCCCCAAATTCATCCTTACCTGGCGCCCAGACTGAATATGGCGGCAGTCCAGCTTCTTCGCCTTGCCCGCCTTGCCCTCGGGGAGAGCCGAGACAGCGATTGGCCATCATCTTCCGGCTCCTCCTTCTTGATGTTTCTTGCCGAGGCCATGATAACAGCTGCCCAGCTTCAAGGCGCGTCAAGATGACTCGAGTTGCGCGTCTGATGTGCCCTGGCCGCTGCTGATGTTCGCACTCGTGGCAAAACTGACAATACAATTAATGAGATTTTAAATGTCCCATGTCACCTGTTGCCAAAAGACCGGACGACAGCCAGATAAAGGGAGAGGCAGTTAGGCGCGTAGCAGGTGGCCGTGGTGGTGCTGCGCTAGCATTAGGCGCCCTTTTCGATCATTTATTTTATCAGCCAAAAGGGAAGTCGCGTGAGGCCGCGGCATGTGAATCAGGAAATGACGCCTCCACGTCACTGTGCCGCTGCGGCTGCGCCCGTCAGGACCCTCTTTTGACATTTCTTCTGCCAGCTTCATCTCTTGTCGTGCTCTCCTTTGCACCAATCCCTTGTCCTACAAATCCTGTGCACAGTGGCAGAGAGGGAAGAAGAAGCAGAAAACGAGAAAGAGACGGAGGGACACGGTTCTTTCCAACAGCTCTCCATCCATATACTGGGACATCGTTGTCATCCCAAGAGACGCACTTCGGTCGCTATCCAGCTCTAACCCCCGAATCACTTCTTCCTCGCCCGGTTCTAGTGGACCAATCGACTCTTTCAATGGAAGCTTTCACTCCTTTTCGCTTGTTTGCTGCATAATTCTCGACCGGGTTCGACTTGGAACATACATCTTGGCTTCTTTGTTGGCACAGTAGCAATCCGTCATCATCATGGAGCAGCAGAGGGGAGCAGACGATGTCGACACGTGCAGGATATGTCGTGGCGAGGGCTCAGCCAGCGAACCGCTCTTCCACCCCTGCAAATGCAGTGGCAGCATCATGTACGTGCACCAAGAGTGCCTCATGACGTGGCTCTCGCATTCGCAGAAGAAGCACTGCGAGCTGTGCAAGACAAACTTTCGCTTCACCAAACTCTACTCTCCACGCATGCCAGAGAAGCTGCCCACTGGAATCTTCTTCCGGCGAGCCGCTCTGCACGTCCTTGCCTCTCTACTCTACTGGCTGAGGGCCTTCTTTGTGGGCGCTACATGGCTGATATGGCTGCCTTGGTCCATGCGATTCGTCTGGTGGACTCTCCTGTGGATTGCCGACGCCGGCTGGGCCACAGACGCACTGCAGCCACAGGTCGCTCGAAACACGTCGCCCGTGGCAGCATCGCCTTCGACCTTTACCTTCTCCATCTTTGGCGTCGTCAACGCCACGTTTAGAGCCCTTCCACGCCCCCGTTTCCTCACCCGTCGGCTCTGGGACCTTGCAGCTGGCTCACAGTCTGCAGTACACTCGCTCTCCAATGGGACTGATGTCTCACGCTCTCCGCAATCGATTGCGGATGTCATAGCTGCCAGAACTCTGTCAAGGTCATCTCTACTTTCAGAAGTCTCCTTTTTCCGGAATTTGACCACCTATCCGCTCCTCAACTCGTTTGTCATAGATGTGGTCGAGGGGCAGATCATCACCTTTTCAATCCTGACAGCCGTCGTGCTGATATTTCTGATTCGAGAATGGGTGGTGCAGCAGCAGCCCGCCATGAATTGGGCTGCCGCAAACGACCTGCTGCAGGGAGAGAACGATGGCCAGGTTGCGGTGGAACAGAACCAGCCCGAGCCTGTAGCGGCAGACAACCAGAACGCACAACCCGCTCCTGCTGCTGCTGCTGCTGGCCCTGCAGGCTCTGATGCGCTAGACTTTGCCCTCGACGACCTAGAGCTGCCTGTTCCCAGCTTCCCAGACCGAGACGACACTCTGCCCGAAGGTGTCGAGGACGATCCGCCTTTATGGCTTGCCGAGGAGCATTCAGTAGGGGATCTTCTCAGTCACCTCGAGACCTACCACTCAGAAGTGGCGCGCCTGGCGGAACCAGATGTCATTCCTGCAGGCGCCTCTAGACCGCGGAGAATAGCTCAAGATCTCGTCTTGCACATTTACTCTACTCATATCGCCATAGGCAGAGCATGTGTCGTCGCCTACAGCAATTCAGATTTTGAGACGCTGGCGCAGCTGAATGATCGTCTGGTGCGTCTAGACAATGCCTTGGGTCTTCTGGGAGACACGCCCGATCGTCACAGGCTTGCAGCGCGTGTTGGCCATTTCCGTCGTTGGACCAATCGCGTCTTGGAGCGCCACCGCCAGCAGGAAGCATCTACACAAGCTTCACGTCCTTCAAGAACTTCGATGGTGCCGCCAGGAGACGACGATGCCACGGAAGATGCCAGACAAGGCAGCTCGATTGGGTCTGCAGCATCGTCTAGCGTCGCCGCCAGTTATCATGCGTCAGAATCGAGCCAAGGCAGAACCCAGCATGTGGCGGAGCCCAATGCCGCAAGAGAGGTTCCTGTCCCGCAGACAAGACCCAGCATGCCCGTTAGAAACGAGTCTTCCCTTGCAACAGAGGTGCACAGAGACCTCGAGGAGTCGCTGACTGCCTCTGTCAGTGCATTTGACAATAGACAAGAGGAAGACGCACAGCAAGAGGCCAATGCACGTGACGGGGCACTCAGAGAAGAGCATGCTTCACATAGTACACCATCCTCTGACAGTTTTAGTCTGCTGGATGCTGACATTGGTGCCTCGCCGAACGGCCAAGCTCAACAGTCGGGTCAAGCTGCGGATGATGGTGCAGTCGACGCTGAGCTGCATCAGGACAGCCCCACGGATCACCAGCCTGGGTCGAGTTCCAGTGCTCAAACAGCAGAAGGCAACCACGCTGTGGAGGAACAAGCCCCTAGGGGCCTTTTCCGACGCCTGAGCGATTGGATGTGGGGAGAAGTACCTGCAGATGCGGCAGAAGAGGCCGAAAGAGCTGACGAGGATGCGTTCCAACTCATGGCTGATGCGCCAGATCCACATGGCGAGCATGAGGACGAAGGCAATGACAGACACGATGACGACGACAATAACGACGACGCACATGAAGACGACGATGACGAGGAACCTGCACTGGCGCCAGAGCAGGAATTGGAGCGTGCCATTGCACAGGCGCAGCGAGCCAATGACAACAACGAGGCTGATGCAGCAGCAGCTGCGGCAGCTGCGGCAGAGGACATTGAGGACCTCGAGGGCCTCATGGAGCTCATAGGCATGCAAGGCAATATCGCTGGCCTGTTCCAGAACGCCATCTTCATGGCTGTGATTGGGGCAGCGGCCATCACCATCGCCATCTGGTTCCCGTACCTTTGGGGAAAGCTGGTGCTCGTCTTTGTCGCCCACCCGCTGCATGTGGCCATCAGACTTCCTCTCGAGTTGCTTTCGGGCACCACCAACCTGATAATCGACCTTTGCATATGGATTGGCGGATCGACTGTCCATTTTATCGACGCCTGCCTAGTGGTTGTTTATGCCCTTTGCTACCTGTGGTCCGCACCTGGCACAAGGTTCAGGCCCGACACGGTCGTCGGAAGGTACTCGTACCAAGCCTCGCAGCAAGCCATGGTACGCATCTCGAAGCTATTGATGGAGCCGTCCGACTACATCCATCTCTCCGCCAGCTCTCACGCGTCTCTGCGGCTGCTGCAGGCTGGCTTCTCGAGCGTCCTCAACGGCACCAAGTCAACATGTGTGGCATTTTACAGGCAGTGGACCGGCAAACCTATTGGATTCGCCGATGCAGCCTACATGATTGTGCTCAACCTACAGACTGTTGGCGAGGCCATGTGGTCGCTGGTGAGATCTGTGGTCGGCAGCATCGTGCGCCCCGCAAATTTGACGTGGACAAAGGGCATGACGGTTCAGATACAGTCATCTTCTCCTAGAACCCCGCTGGACGTTGGTTCGGCCATATGGACTGGCACAGACCGCAGTCTAGCTGTGTTGGCAGGCTACGCCTTCTTCATCGCTCTGGGTGCTGTCTACCTGACGAGATTTGCGCCGCTGGCAACCACCAGACAGGGCAAGAAGATTGAAGACGGCATCATCGATGTGCTGCAGCAGGCCGGAGGTATCATGAAGGTTATAATAATCATCAGCATTGAGATGTTGTTATTTCCGGTTTACTGCGGTGCTCTGTTGGACATTGCCACCTTGCCGCTGTTCCGCGGACACACGATCGAGGATCGGGTCTTGTTCACCCTCAATTCGCCCTGGACGTCGGCCTACACGCACTGGTTCATTGGAACATGCTACATGTTCCATCTGGCCCTATTTGTTTCCATGTGCCGCAAGATCCTCCGGCCCGGGACAATCTACTTCATCCGCGATCCAGACGACCCGACTTTTCACCCCGTGCGAGATGTGCTGGAACGCAATCTGGCGTCGCAGATGCGGAAAATTGTCGCAAGTGCCACAGTGTACGGCGGCCTGGTCATTCTGTTCATGGGCAGCGTGGTGTGGTGTCTGGCAGCGACAGACTGGGGCATCCTGCCCATCCGATGGTCGTCGAGTGAGCACGTCAAGGGATTCCCCATGGATCTTCTGCTCTACACAGCCCTGAAACCTGTAGTCGTCAGCATGTGGTCTCCATCGAGTGCACTCTTTGCTCTGTACACGTGGTGGTTTGGAGTCTTCGCTGCCGCCCTGCGTCTGAGGAGCTTCCTGCTTGGTGGCGACATGGAGGCCGACAGGCGACCCTGGACTACCGCAAGCAATTCGGATAACGAGACTGCCAGAAGTCAAGGTCGTTTCGTGCGCGTACCCAACTCGGACCAGGCGAGAATTCCTAGAGGCAGCTCCGTCTTCCTCCAAGTCGACGCAGAGAACAACAGGCTGGACGGCGGCGAGGACCAGGACGAGGGCACACACGGTCGCAGAGACGTCAACTTCACCATGGTCTACGTTCCGCCACACTTTCGCTTCAGAGTTATGCTGTTCATCCTCTGCCTCTACGTTCTGACAGCTGCGGTCGGCCTGGGCCTCAGCGTGGCGCCCCTACTGATTGGACGCTTTGCCTTTTCCATGGTGCTGCCAAAGGGCGCCCATGTGACAGACATCTACGCTTTCGTCCTGGGGCTCTGCCCGATTGTGGCGCTGGCATACGCAGACCCTCGAGCCAGCCGCATCTTGGGTCTGATGAGACGACACGCGCCCAACAGACAGTCGCTGGCGGACATGACGGCACGATTCAGGCAGACTGTGAGCTATGCGGCGCGCTTCGTGTACACGTATACGGCACTCTTTGTGGTGCTGCCCTCACTCTTGGTGCTGGTGTTTGACTTCTACCTGGTTGGCCCAGCGCACGCCTACTACGCCGGTGCTCAGCAGGCCCGCACGGTGCATCTTCTGCAGAGCTGGACACTGGGCATCCAGTACCTACGCATCGTCAAGTGTGTGCTGGACTGGAATCCTGAGAGTCGGCCTGCCCGTGCCATGAATGCAGCCATGGAACGGGGCTGGCGGGACCCCAACGCACGTCTCATCACCCGGGGGTTCGTGCTGCCGATTGTGCTTTTGACAGTGATCGCGCTCGCCGGACCTCTACCCTTGGCGTGGTTGGTGTCGCGCTTGCTCTACACTTCAGACGAGGCCAACAGCCGCGTTCAGGTCGTGCGCTTTGTCTACCCGGCGCTCCTGGCGGTCGGCGTGGCGGTCTGGATGGGTCGCCTCCTGCTGGGCGCGCTGGAGAGCTGGAGGCTGAGGATCAGAGATGAGGTCTATCTGATTGGGGAGAGGCTACACAATTTTGGGGAGAAGAAGCCGCCAACGTTTGCCCACAGCAGCACCGCACGCATCGGTCATGCTTGAAAGCAAAACAAACTTGTTGTATTGGTATAGAAAGCTAGACGAAGTAACGATAATTTCTCTTTTTTCTTTTCTCCTGTCCTTTTTCTGTGTCCTCTTCTCTCGCCTCTCTTCAAGCTCTTGCTCTTGTTGCCACGTGACGCTGCTGAAGATTTCTTGCACCGAGGATAGCTCACTATGACGAAGCCTTTTTCTACAACAAGTTACACATTTGATAAAGAGTCGAAAGAATCTGGCCTCGGGTGCATGACGCCACAAGACCCTCAGCATGTCGTGCTTTTTGCCGATCAGCGTGACCCTTGACGTGATGCTTTGTTCTCGTTCCTGCGGCAGATTCTGACAAGGTTTTTCTTCCGACTCCACCTTCTGCGATATTTGGATGCATGACCTGCAGGGAACTGGAAATGAGACGTTGCTGCAACACAAAGGGGGGCACAGTCGACAGACTGAATCACTGCCACACTGTATTACCGACACGAATGGAACCTGTTTTCTTCACTCTCTGTCTTCGGCTGACTAGGCTGCCTCTTCCGGCTGATCGTCGACACTATGCACCGGTCTAGCCTCGAGCAGAAGAGCCAACTGAGTCTGTCGGTCCTCCTCCAGAGCATCAACTCGTCTGGCGGCCATGGCGCACTCCGCACTTCAGATTGCACGACATGATCGGCACAAGAGGATACCGCCTGGGGAGGCCCAGTCAGCTCCAGTGGACAGGTCAGTAGCCGAAGCGGGCAAGATGCTCCAGAGACATATCAATCAGCCATGCCCCCCGCTTCTTCATGGATCTGCCTTTGGTAGACCTGTCACCAAAGAGCAGCAAGAAGCAAGAAGCAAGGAGCGTTTCCTGTGTGAAATCAAGCAAGAATGCAGGCTGTTGCGCTACTATCCGTGCTGCTAGCACCTACCACCATCCTCGCCATCCCAGTCAGCTACGATCAGGGCGTGGCCAATGTTAAGCAAGTGTTTGGCAGAAGTATAGGTATCGATGCCGTCTCAAGCAACTTCCCTGACCCTGCCGTCTTCTTCGACAACCAAGGCTGGTGGGCCTTTGCCACAAGAACGCCCAATGCAGGTGTGTGCCTTTGACATGCATGAAGAGATTGACAGGATAACGCTGATTGCCACGCAGGAATTCACGTGCCAGTGGCTCACTCTGCAGATTTTAACACGTGGAATATTGTCCAGAATTCTGACGGCAGCCAGCTGGACGCCATGCCAACCATACCAGCGTGGGCTGCTTCACCCACAGCAAACTTCTGGGCTCCAGATGTCTCGCACCTGGACGACGGGTCTTACATCTTGTATTTCTCGGCTAGCACGGCTGCAGATCCATCCAAGCACTGCGTGGGTGCAGCAAAATCAAAGTCCATCACTGGACCGTTTGTGCCCACCTCTGACCAGCCACTCTTTTGTCCAAGCGCCCAGGGCGGTGCGATTGACGCCGCTGGCTACCAGGACCCCAAAGACAACTCGCGCTACATTGTGTACAAAGTCGACGGAAATTCCTTGGGAAACGGTGGCAGCTGTGGAAACGCCATAGCCCCATTTAGATCGACGCCCATCCTACTGCAGAAAGTTGAGGCGGACGGTGTGAGCCCCATCGGAGACGCTGTGCAGTTGCTCGACAATAACGGTGCTGAAGACACGGGCATCGTTGAAGCCCCAGCCATTGCTCGCTCGCCCAAGGCCAATGCCAACGGCCAATACACGTACTTTTTGTTCTTCAGCCGCAACTGCTACAGCACAAAGGACTACACGGTCAGCTACGCCGTCAGCAACAATGGCATTGCCGGACCCTACACGCGCAAGGGCGATATCTGGGGCAACAATGCGGCTGGCGGCATCTTTTACGCCCCTGGTGGTGCCGACGTGTTTCGCGACGGCCAGCACGTCGTCTTCCACAGCGGCCCCATTGGGCAGCGCCAGATGAACACTGCTCAGATTGAACTTGGCGATGGTACAGTCTCGTGGCGATGATGACCTCTTTCGTTTTGTTTGCTTTGGGCATGTCGCGGCCAAGCTTATATGCTTTGATTTTCTTTTCTTTTTGGCATGTCACGGCCCAAACCCATATGCTTTATACCCCAAGGCAGGTTACGATTAGATATGAAGTGAGACACTGTTTGTACGGCAGGAAGAGGGATAGAATTGTCGATTTTACTTTTGCTTTTGCTTTTGCTCGTATGAATGTCATATGATACCTCTTACTGTTACTGAACTTCCCAGACACCCAAAATGCTTTGATGCTACTAAAGCTGTTGGTGGCTTGTATACCCGCAATGTGACTGGAAGCCTGTACTCTTTGGTACTACTACTACATGGAATCGAATGCTTTCCATTTACTGCTAAGATTGGACACGTGAAACCAAGATATCTGGAACCAGGGAATGGCATGAGGGATACTGTAAAGGGGAGGACATATCAAAGGGGATCTTCGCCGGATTTAAGGGCTCGGGGATAAACCGAGGCTGTCGGCCATCCAAGTACATGAGCTCATTAACCTTTTACTACTGTAGAATCAACTTGGTTTTTTCCCAGGCAGTATCAGAGATCTATCTCGAGTTACTTCACTCATCTCTGTATATCAGCCCTCAAAGCAAGCTCAGCTGTTCGATCCAGACCCAGTTCGCCAGATAGAGAGCCGAAGCAGGAAGAAGAGAAACACAGAGACAAGACAGCATGAAGCTCGCAAGCAGCGCCTGGCAGCATGGCCGGCGGCAGGCCTTGTCGACTTCTATGAATTCTCAATCGCTGTTATGCAGGGTCGGTTTACCACGCGCTGTCGAATCTTCACGTCAAGAACAGCGACACCAGAGACAACACAGATGCATCCACACATCGCTCTCATCTGCCGCAAATCCCCTCGTCCACCCAACCGTGCCAGGGCCCCCTCCCAAGGCTCCTATGCCAGCAGCCTCGTTTGCTGATGAGCGCATCGCCAAGAAGCGGCAGCAGCTCGAAATGGTGAAGCAGGGCCGCGAAGCGCAGGCGGGCGCCGGCAAGCCTGCGACGAGTTTGCGGAAGAGGTTCTGGAAGGACGTCAAGATTGAGGACACACCTGGTATGTTTTTATTAGATTAAAAGAGTAGACAGGGCAGGTAAAGCTGACAATTAGGTCACAGAGGGTTACCAAATCTACCTAGACACACGGCCAGTGCGAAAGGCGGACAAGTCCATCCTCACTATCCCACACTCAAAACCACATCTAGCTACCGCCATTGCATTAGAGTGGGACAGCCTCGTCATGGCTCAACAAGCCCTCAAACAGCATTACATTCCCCTAACATCTCTCACATCTCGCGCACACGACATTGCAGCGTCGGATGCTGCACACGGCAAGGACTCGAGCCAGCCCAACCAAGTTCGCGACTCGATTGTAAACATGCTCATGGGATATTTGCGCACAGACACATTACTGTGTTGGGCGCCAGAGAAATCAACCTACGAAGACTTTGAAGGCCCTCTAGAGAAATCTGCTGGCCAGAGCAGCCTGCGCCAGATGCAGGAGGCTGCCGCAAAGCCCATTGTGGCCCATCTGACGAGCTGCGTCTGGCCAGGTGTCGAGCTGCATCCAGCTCTTGAGGATGGCAGTATCGTGCCGCGCCAGCAGCCTGCCCAAACGCAAGCTGTGGTGCGTGGCTGGCTGACTGGTCTGCCGTCATGGGAGCTGGCTGGTATTGAGCGAGCAGTGCTGGCGTCAAAGTCGCTGTGTGTTGGAGCACGCCTGATTGTGGAATGGAGCGGAGCCTTCAAGGACGTCAGACAAAGCTGGCAGCAAGGAGACATTCCAGGTCTAGGCAATGAAGCAATGCCCGAAGATTCGATGTCTCCTGGCCGCTTCGCCGTCGAAGAGGCCGCTGTGGCCTGCTCCCAAGAGGTTGCCCACCAGACGCGCCAGTGGGGTGAGGTCGAGGACACGCACGACGTGGACCGTGAGGACCTGCGGCGGCAGCTGGGCGGCGCCGTGCTGCTCGTCCACGATGTTTAATCCGTTCTTCTGGAGAGAGAAGCGATCAGAGAAGAAGAGAAGTTGAAAGAGCACTTGAGAGAAGCTTTTTCGCTCAGGTATTCTCTCAGTCTCTCTTCTGTGAACAAGTGAATCCCCTCCTCACTGTATATTTTGTGAGCAAAATTTAGACAGTCATGTGAAGACACGTCATGTAATAGTAGAATTGGGTCAAATGTCAAAAAGCTTCAGGAGCCTGATCTTCAGCGAGGCCAAATTGCAAACCTCAAACTTCACTCTGCTGCTATAAAAAGATGTTCTCTTTCTTGCTTGCTCTGATATTGCTCGAAAGTCTTTTTAGTCATCGATCTATTCACGTAATGCCGCTGGGATGATGTGGGCAGCTTCGAATCCGATGAGAGTTGGCAGCCGCCCTCACTTTGTTGGGCTGCTTTACCTATTACCCTTTTTTTTCCTTTTGCAAAGAGTAAGAAGAAGAAGAAGAAGAAGAAGAAGAAGAAGAAGAAGAAGAGGGAGTCCTAGAGTGTTCCCCCCTTCAGCCCCTGAGCGGATCCCCGTGTGCATCTCCCTTCCCCATCTCCTTTTTTGCTGCCTCAGAGCGTGACTGTCACTGAGGAGAGTCGGGATCCCTCTCCACAGTGGCTGGCGTTGTATGATTGAAGAAGGAGTGTCAAAGTATTGCAAAACTTTGATTCATCTTTGAAGGACAAGTGTTTTGATGAAAAGCCGCTCTCCGTCTCAGTCTAGCTCGACACGAGGAGATGTATTGAGAGAACAGAAACATTCACTTCGAGAAAACCTTACCACCATTTTGGTGACATCGCAAGACGTTTCTCTGCAGTCCTGTCAACCGATACGCCGTTGACTATTCCCTTTTTTATGCTGTTTTCCGTCGCAGAGATAGGAGAGAAAAATGGTCCAGCGTTAAAGGTTTAGAAAATATCAAAAGCTTTCTATATGCATCTCAGAGGCCATGCCGTATTTCATCATTGGGCTGACTCATGTCAATTCTTCACTGACCCTCCAGCAATGAGCGCCCGACACTTAGGATTCTGATCTCATTGCCATACTCATCCCTGACTTGAGCTTTGTACCCACACTCGACGAGAGCCGGTTACAGCGATTCGAGTCCGAGGCAGCAACAGCAGAGTTCAAGCATCTGGCCGTGCTTGAGGAGAAGGAGAACAACAAGTGAATGTGGCAGAACGCATTCAAATCCAGGACGACAGGTATCACGAGTGAAAAGCCAGGCTCATATTGAAGATTTTCTTGAATTTCTTTTGAGAGACTTAATGAAATGATTTTGGTACAAGAGATTTGAGAGGAGAAAGGCAAAAGTGAAACAAAAAGGGGCCTGTCTCAAAAGATTTCAAAAGACAGTAAGAAGAAAAGAAGAAAAGAAGAAAAGAACGCCCCCAGTCACTTCAGCTCGAGACGACCAATTTTTTGTTGGACCTGGTTGTATCTTGAGTGTCACACTCGTCCTTTCAAGTCTCTGGCTGAAAGTGAAATTTTGAAATTTTGTCTTTTGACAACGCCTCACATCTGATCACGCCCCAATGACCTTGCTGCGTGCCACCAATCATCGTCTTTTGAAAAGCTCTAGGGCTGCTTCTGCAGCATGCTGGCATCGGTGATGCACTTCCGGCGGGATCCCTGCTGCTGTTGAGACTGCTGAGGTGGTGATGGCGGCAGAGGTTGGTGCTGCTCCTGCTACTGCTGACGACGACGGCGCTGTTGCGGTTGCTGCCATTCAATCTCAACCTCTGAGATGCGTTGTGCCACGCGAGCCCACACACGATCATGAGGGATGGTCTCTTGACGCGCAGTTCCTTCAGCGGACGCTGCAGCACTCTCATTTCCTGACGCTGGCGCTGTCGTTGCTGCCTGGCTCCAGATCCATGCATTCCATGGATCGCCTTGCAGGTCGCCACTGACAAAGGAGAGCAGCTCCTCATTGCCCACCAGGCCTGCATGCGTCACACCGCTGCGTAGGCGCTGCTGCAGCTGGTCGAGGAAGAAGAGCACGTTGCGCCCAGCGGCAATGTTGACTGGTCGCATATGCCCAATATCGGCCGCCATATAGACACAGACACGCGCAGAAGGGAAGTCGAGGGCGAAGCAGAGGAACAGAATGCAACGCCAGAGGTGCAGGCAGAACTGAGATGTCGCAGAGGCCTGCAGTCCAAGCACCCACGCAATACTCCCATCCGCTGCACCTGTCACTTCAGAGTGGGTAGTCCTCAGATTCTCATCCCGCTGCGCCCATGGAAGATGGGCTGTGGCCCTCACGATGATGCCTGCCGTGTACTGAGCGGCTTCCACACACCCGGCAACACTGGTAGACCGCCTGTGGAAGACGTATCTGACGTTGAGGCCTTCACGCTGCACCAGCAGGCGGAGGCTGGCCAAGTAGAAGTGGATCCATAGGTACTTGACTTCTGCAGCGCCACGATTTCCAGAGCGTAGATGAGGAGCGATACTGTGCTCAGCGCGAGCAATCAACCTTATGAAGTTGTCGACGCGCTCAGGATTGAGGGTTTTATTGCGCAGGGAGTGCGTCACCGCGATCGACAGCCTCTCGATGTCCATCAATGCCTGTTGTGGGAGAATGTGTTGCTGCCCATCATCGTTGGAGGTGCCGGCGTCGATGATGTCTTGGTTCTGAGGCAGCTGAAATGGATGCGCAAAGGTCACAGCGACCATTCTATAATTGTCAGCATCGTTGTAGAAAATATAGGGAAGATTTTCACTCACCTATCCCAGAATCGAAGACAGAGCCAGAGGTGTTGATACTCGTCAGCGTCGTGAGCCGTCGCGCCGCTCACTGGCATCCACTTGTACGAGTGGCAGTGCATCGCGGCCATTGAGATCCAGAAGCGGGCTCGTGTCTTGAGAGCCTTGTCGAGTGCATGCTGAGCGAGCAGCAGTGCAGCACGGCACGAGTCAGGACCCGTTACATTTGGCCTTGACACCAGCGAGGTGGCAATCTGCCAGAAGCTGTCGCAGGTTGTCTGAAGCCCTTCATCGAATCCCAGAGCTGCGAGCAAGAATGAGAAGAACAAGCCTATCCAAGAGCTTGAACGATTGCCAAAGGACTGAGCTTGGTAAACCTCAGTGCACTCTCGGACAAATTTGCTGCGATCAATGAGATCCATGGTCCAGTACCAAGCTGTCTCAGAGAATGCCAGAGCCCTCTCAATCAGCCGCTGCGGCGGCAGAGGGATGGTACCACCGTAGTTTGTCCTGTGGTGGTAGAACTCAGGCCCGTGGATCGAAGTCTCAAACAGTCCGTGGGCGTTGGCGATGGTCAACTGACAGATCCTCTGTGAAATCTCGTGAGACGGAGTGTTTGGAACATAGATGGGTGCCGTTGAATGACGGGTTTGTAAATCTATGATTGCTGGCCTTGGGCCGAGACCTTGATTGCTCAGTGTTGCTGGCGGCGCGGGTGACTGGTTGCTTGGAGGGACCAATGCTTGATATCGCTGACGATTTGTATTTGATGGTCTTCCCAAGCCATGGACCGGCCTGCCACTAAAGTCAGCATAGGTCCTTTCTATTCAAAGGCAAATTTGCGGCTCACCTGGGAGCAGGAATTAGAGGCTGCACAGGATGTGGAGGAGTGGGAGAATCTGAAGGATTCTCTTTCTTGGAGAACTTGCAAATTTTGCCGCGGCGCACGCATTCGACGCAGCTGATAACATCAATCAATTCGCACTGTGAATTGATGTTAGTGAGTGCCTGTTGGGAGAGTTTGATAGAAAAACCTTGAGTCCCTGCGATGTGCACCAGTCGCAGCTGACGTCTTCTTCTGTCTCCTCGCTCAAGCCCCTTTTCCTTTTGCCCGAAGTGGAAGCTCCAACAGCAGGCTGATTGAATGTGGGGCGGCGAATGCGATAACTTCTCTTGCCGCGGGCATCCTGGCGCGAACCTCTTCCAGCGGGTGGCTGCTGCTGTTGCAGAGATGGCAGCTCAGTCTGTGGAGGCTCTACTTGTCTATGCTCACGAGGGACTAGTGATGGAAACTGTTGAGCAGAGGGCAGCTCTTGAGAGGCCACAATAGGTGCTGACCCAGTAGCCTGACTTTTGAATAGCTCTGGCCGCCGCCGCTTCAATGCGGTGAAAGTCCCATAAGGGGGTCGAGGAGGGTGCCTAGGACGTAGAGGGTGCGAAGCCATCGTGAGAGCTGGAGTCTGGCGCGAGCTTGGCTGTTCAGACTGCTCAGACTGTTCCTGAGACTTCTGGTTTTCACCTTCTTCATGCTGTACAGGGTTTGCAGACTGAACTAGCTCACTGAAGGAATTTTCTTGAGAAGTCTGCAATGGTGTTGTATCAGAAGTCTGCCTGGTAGGCGCTGTTGGCTGCTTTGTTGCAGTTGATTCAGATTGCGGAGTGTTTGCAGGTCGTTGGCTTTTGGGACTTGGGGTGTCTGACTCTGTGGTGTCTCCATCATGTAGAGGACCTTTCTCTTTAGGCTCCATTATGACGATGTTTTGTGCTTTAGAAGATTTGCTTTTCGTCAGAAGGGGAATTCTTTTGAGCAGACGAAATGTCAAATTTGATCAAAGTTTGTCGTGACGATAGCTACGAGCTTGCAGAATTGTTGACATTGACAGATATTAGAGATGACAATGACACAGTACTGAGTCAAATAGACTGAGAGAGAAATCGTGATGAATTTTGAAAAGTACGTTTCGTCACCAAATTGTGTTTGCCTGGTCAAAATGGCCGGGAAAATTTGCAATTTGATGGAGTGGAGATTCTTGAAGCTTGATAATTGATGCTTGAGCAAGACATCGAGCTTGCAATGTATGAGACGAATCAATGAATTGAAAGAAAGGCAAAAGGGGTGGATGGGAGAAAGGGTTAGAGGAAACCAGAACGGCGCGCTGTTTGCTAAAAGTTTGGAAAGGAGCATTACGTCTACGGCATAATCTTGGCAAAGCAATCCGTAGTAAGTAGATAGGCGCCTGATGCATTAAAAGGAGCCGATGAGGCTGGCCGGACACGCATCATGCATGCCATTCACAGTCAAAAAGCTTTCTATCGCAAAATCTTCTAGCAGAGGCTAGCTTGAGGTGACTTATCCAATTCCAGCAATTCCAGCAACAAGAAAGGGCAATCAAATCAGAAGTTTAGCACTAGAAACATTGTCATGGATGATTCGGCTTTGTCTTGATATGTAGCGACTGTCATTCTTGAAATGCCTTTGATTACGATACTTAGAGGGCCGTGCTATCGAAATTGGATCGAAACTGGTCTTTATATTGTAAGGGGCGAAAATAATGTGTGGAATGGCGTTTTAAATTATGAGGCAGGATTCTGATAAGGATTTTGATGTCCCTGGATTCATTCTTGAATCACGTCGAGTTACAATTTGAAGTAACATGCAGGCAAGGACAGGAATTAAACCCAATCATCTTGTCTAGAATTGTATGGCAAGACGGAATATTGCAATCTCAGGCTGATTTTATCTTGTTCACTAAGTATTAAATAAAGATTAACGTCTGAACAATAATTTCACAATCTCGTCCATTCAGAAGGTAAGCCTGTGGATTGTCTGGCTCAGCGAGCTACAGCTATTCCCTCCGTAAGCTTGACAGCGTTTAGAGGAGTAGGATTCAACAGAAGATGACAACAGGAGTATGTTACAGAGTATCGGATCATCCTATTGCTACACTTTGTCTACACGATCAGCAGCACTTCCTCTTGAACGCTAGGCTGGAGAACAACTGCGTCTCTTAGCTGATCATATTGCAGCAAGATTATGGGGGGAATAATGTCACTATCGATTCAGTCATCTGACTTAGAGGAGAGTTACTCTGGAGACGCTACATCTGCGAATATTAGATTAATTTGTGGCCTGTTGGTCATTCTCAAAGAAGGCGAAGTGGGAAAGCAATGTTACCCCTTCGGGACCTCCCGGTTGACTAACTTCTCTGCCTATCCCCCACTTTTGATCGACCTCATCCAAGCCAGTATATAATATTTGTGCAATTTCAAAGGCATTGCACGATACATTCAAATCATTCAGAAAAGGAGTCTCATAGTCTGACTAGGAGTAGTTCAATGCGGAAGTAAACAACGCTTGCACTACAAGGACCTCGTCAAGATTGAGTTTCCAACAACGTGAAGCATTTCGCAAATTTCGTCAAAGTCAGGACAACTCTGAAATAAGGCAATTGCATTAAATATCATTACAATGTGCAAACAAGCAACTGAAGGATCCTCTGTTTCACACGAGCTGCTTGCCGCTCTGCCCAAGTGCGAGCACCACATTCACATTGAAGGATCTCTGCTTCCGGCGACACTCTTTGAGCTGGCGACTCGCAACAAGATTGATCTCCCTCCAGCACTTAACACAGACGATCCATCACTGTCTCCTTCTGAGCAGCCCATCTTTCCTGTAAACGCGGCAGCATACCAAGATGTCAACTCTCTGGCTGCTCAGTACAAGAAATTTACTGGACTCAATGACTTCCTGGCCTACTTCTATCGCGGCATGGCCGTGTTGCAGTCCAAATCTGACTTTGAGGATCTGGCTTGGGCATACTTCCAAAAGGCACACGACGACGGTGTTCGCCATGCCGAAATTTCGTTTGACCCGCAAGTTCACATAGCACGAAAGATATCTCTGGAGACTGCGGTCAGTGGCTTTGTGGCTGCGCAGCGTCGGGCAGAGGCTGAGCTAGGCATGAGCACGCTCCTAATTGCATGTTTCAATCGCCACTTGCCTCAAGAGAATGCACTGGAGCTTCTTGACAGTGCCGAGTTCAAAGAGGCTGTGGCGAGGCATGAGATTACCGGCATAGGACTCGACTCGAGCGAAGTCGGATTTCCGGCAGAACTGTTCGTTGATGTTTACAAAAGGGCACACAATATGGGTCTGCGCTGCACGGCGCATGCTGGAGAGGAAGGCCCTGTGGAAAACATTGCAAAGTCAATCACTGCAGCCCCAGAAGGACTGGGCTGCGAGCGCATCGACCACGGCATAAGGTTGTATGAAGATGACCGAGTTGTCAAGCAGGTTGTCGCACAGAAGGTCATGCTCACCGTTTGTCCACTGTCAAATGTGGCGCTGCACTGCGCCGACGGCGTCGACGAGCTGCCGATCCGCAAGATGCTGCCTTCTAATAATGCACAAGGCGAGGCAGTCAGCTTCTCCATCAACAGTGACGACCCGGCATATCTCGGAGGGTTTGTCCTTGAGAGCTACTGCGCGGTGCAGGAAGCCTTTGACTTGAGCGCGGCCGAGTGGCGGTGGATCTGTCTGCAAGCAATTCAGGGCAGCTGGTGCGGCGACGACCGCAAGGCAGAACTGACAGCCATGCTCGACAAGGTGGTCAAGCCATGAAGAAGACAGGAGACAAAAGCTGATTGATTTTCTGGGGTGGCCCCTTCTCTAGAATTACATTTTGACCCCATCACCCAAATACAATTCCGCACCGTATATGGTTTCCCCCCTGCCCTCTAAGTGTCTTTGACTCGTGTCGAAGGTGTTTCTCCAATACTCCCGCCTGCGTCTGTGCGAGCCTTTTTGCCCTGGCGCTCGGCCTGTTCACTCGTGTGTCTTTGCTGTTGCTGTTGCTGTTGCTGCTGATTAGTCACATCCCCAGAGTCTCCATGGCCCTGATCAACAAAGCGTTGCTGTTGTTGTTGTAGTTGTTGCTGATTCTGCTCGGCTCGCTGCGAACTCTGGCTACGCCTGTTCTGGCGTCGCTTCTCCGCCTTGGCCGGCTTCTCTCCGGACCGTGAGCGCCGGTGGTTTTGATTCTGTCGCTGTTCGTGCTTCGACACCTTTGGCTTGCCGTTAATCGTCTCTGTGCCGAGCTCCTTGATGGCTTCAGCTTCGGCAGCGAGAGCATCATAGTAAACGCGCATGGCAGGCTGCTGCGCCTCGAGAAGAGGTACATTCGCAAGTGAAAGGCGCATGTAGTCAAAGGCTGTCACCACGCGCATCTGCGGGTTGCCTGTTAGCAACGGTCCCAGGCTCTGCGTCGGCCGAATTAGTCTGTTGTACTCTGTCGTCGGAGAATGGGAGCCGTCAGCATTGGAGTTGCCACGGTCTCTTGATCGAGGTCTGGAAGGAGTGGGCAGATGAGAAGATGGGCCTCCATTAGCGGCCTGGACAGAAGGTGAGGCTTGAGCAGGGCTTGTCTCGCCCAGAGCATTGGGCTCTTGGGTATCAACAGCAATTTTCTGTGGCGTGACTGGCGTTCCAGTGGGGCTGTCTTTCAGAGTAGATGAGAGCTCAGTCTCTGTAGAGAGCTCGTCGACGCCACCTGGAGACATGTTCAGACCTGGCATCTTGGGATATCGCTGGCTAAAGTGTGTGAGCACAACGGCTTTTGCTTGCATTCGCGAGCCGACGAGTAGTGCTTCCCCAGCAGTGCAGTGCTTCTTGGCCAAGGCCTCGTCTCGCATATTCTCCTCAAATGTAGCTTCGTGAATGAGGACGTGGCTCCCTTTGCCGATATCTGCAAACGCGAAGCTTGGGCGGCAGTCACCACTGTAACTGACCTTGAAGCCAGAGCGGGTGGTGAAGCACACGGCCTGCGCGCCGTGGCAATGGTTGACAAAGACGCTATTGAAATATCGTACATTCATTAGATCTCGGATCTCAGAGCTCAATCGACGGCTTAGATCGTGAAGGTCTGGTGAGTCATTGCCAGGTGGCGCAATACTAACAATGTGCCCGACTCGCTCTATTCTGCCTGAGTACAGACTAAGTTTGCCTAGTTGCGAGGAGACGGTGGCGATGCAGTTAATCTGCGAGAAGCCAAAATCCTCGACGTTGGAATATTCGTTTAGCCAATCCAGCATGTGAACATCAGAGACAACGCAGAGCGTTGGGCCCGGCGCCTTTGTATGTTGAGTAGAAGCTGATCCGTAATTGGCATGATACCAGGCCTTGATGACTGAAGTAGTGCCAAGATGGTGGTCGGCGTGCAAATGTGAAATCCAAATCATTTTGAGATCCTTGAGAACATCATTCAGCTCACTGGGACTATACATGCGTTGAAGAGAACCCAGAGTGCCCTCTCCAGCGTCGAGCAGATATGAACCGTCTCCGGGACATCGAATCAGGTTCCCAGAGACATTGCGATAGGTGCCTGGATGGGATGAGCCCGTGCCTAATGTCAGGATCTCAACCTGAGACCAGGGCACAGCCTGATCCCATTGTGATTGAGCTTCGGAATCAACCAAAATCCTTTCAGAAGTCCGTGGCAATCTCAGCCTCTGGTAGTCTGTATCCACTTCTTGACTCATGGCTTTGGCATCATAGGGAGGTTTGAGAGCATCAAGGTCTAGTGCCGGCCTTGGCGACAGGATGAGTTTCAAGCCTCGCTGTACCAACTTGTGCTCAGCAGAGATATCCTGATCTTTGACCGGCATATCATAGGATCTGTGCTTTCCAGCCAGGCTGCCAGGAACCTGGAAGCTCGGGGCAAGGATACCTTTGGTCGAGTCAGACCGGATTAGAGGGAAGCTTTCTGGAGCCAGACTGTGATTCCTCAGGTTCTGTTTGATAGCTGCCTCGAGTACAAAGTCGTCCGGAGATTTGTCTGGCGCGGATATCAAATGTTGCGCTGTTCCATGCTTTTGCTGAAATGCCTTGATACGAGAGTCGTCGGCCAAGCCAGGGGCAAGCGACCACACCATGGCTATGATACCCTGCATAACGGCTTCATTCTTCCACTCAGGCCGAGAGAGAATCGGTTCGACATAGTCTCTGGATGGAATGTCGAGAAAGGCAAAGCCAGTGCCTAGAACAGGCGGGCCCAGTACCATTTCAGGCTTGATATCCTCACCATCGACGTTCTTGACTGTATAGCCTCTTGAAAGCAGCCCGTAATCCTCACCCTTCTTTACCTTGAGTTCTTTTGCCTTTTCGGGCAAGAATTTACCTCGCTGTGAATGGGTCTTGATAATATACGACAAAGCCTCTTGGCTAGGCTGTGTTGGGGGCAATTTCCCAACTGTTGCGGCAGGCCAGGGTTCGCGGACCCAGACTTCAATGTCAGGAACTGGCTCCAACCCTCCAGGCCGTGGACCAGTATACTGCTTGAGTTGCTTTGTTTCAGGATCGCGGATGAAGGGTATGGCTGGCATTTGAACGTCTGGCAGGCGGGTTCTGACCAGCTTGTCCAGCTTCCAGTCACTGTTGAACATCTTGTTGACGATGTCTTGAGCGAGAGCCTCAGGATTCTGTTCTGCGATTTCATTGCCTGTTGCATCCTGCCTGTCTGTTGTGGGTACAGGATGCTCTACGCCTTGGGGGAGTACTGCCTGGACCCAGACATTTATGCAGTCGTCAGACCATGTGGGTTGAGATGTATCAGCAGATTGCGTGGCTCTATGCTCTATTGCATGCAGTGGGAGGCCCTGCCTGAAGACAAAACGTCTTGTCGTGGCAAGTAGGTAGTTGAGATTGGGAGGCCCATGGAATCGCAGTGGTAGAACCGCCGGGTCATCTTGTGCTGTGCCACCGCTTTTGCCTTTGAGCGTGCGCGAAGCTCTCTGTGTCTCTGCCGCATGCTTCTTCATCTCACCCAGGTTGAGCACAGTGCCGATGATGCCACCTAAGCTTGCCCATTCTGTGCGGCCGCTGAGGAGGACGTCCGTAGCCTTGCGGAGACCGACATTCTGCTGTAGGATGACTCGAGACGTGCCTTCAGACAGGTTGCCAATCAGATACCGCCGCTCGTCGAAATGCAGATAGCAAAGTGTGCCTTGGGCATCCAAGGTGGGCGTGTGGATGAACTCCAGCCAGCACTTCATCTTGTTGTAGAACCCCTCCTTTGGTGGGGTTGCCCTCTTCCTGAGAATCCAAGCTGGTGTGTGCGATAGCGTTGAAGCATAGTGTCTCGACGGTTTAGGGATAGGAGAAGCGTGTGGAAGTCTGAACAGGAATGCAGTCCATAGAGGCGGCCTTGTCAGCGTCGTCAATCGTATCGTCGCCAACGAATCCAGCCTGCTGTACACCAACACGATTGTGCGGTGGTGGCTGGGTTGAGGGGAGGAAAGAGTGAGATGTTCCTGACCAACGCCTTGTACGTCAGATAACAATGACCAAGGCTGGATGAATCATCAAACACATCTGAATGTCATGATGCAGTTTGCAGCAGTTAAAAAGTCATGGCGATTCGGCAGGCGGCAAAGTTAACACCGAGACAATTTTATGAGTTTCGGGGCGTTCAGGATTTATTCTGGTACTGGTTTAATTCTATGCTCGCCCCATACAGTCTTCAGAGCGCCTCTCCACTGGGCGAGGCATCTCTCTCCAGCAAATCAAAAGTTTGACCATGGCTATCAATTCAAAAGCCTTGGAACATCTTATTAAAATGCTTTGGATGACCTTTAAACTCTTGACGTCTCACTAGAGCCGTTCGTTTCACTGACGGGTGATCTTGCCCGTGTGAACCATATCTATCTAGACACCACCAGACGACTTCTTCACCATGGAAACACCAACGGATTGCCGATCGGTCTATGTGAGGAGCTGAGAAGAAAAATAGACTTAGTGGTAGAAGGATAGGGATGACTTTCTGCACATTTTGCTGCAGTCTTCTGTATTCGTACACAGTGCAGTAGTCGGTTTCGAAAGGCAATGGGCTTCAGATGATATTGTTTATGAGCCTTGGGCATGAGAGTTGGAAGTGTGCTTGAAATTGTGCAGCGGCCAAGTAATTTTCCTCAAACACTACTCAGTGTCAGCTATCTACCGGTCTCCAGCTAGCGTCAACACCGTTGGCGCGATTTGAGCAATCAGATAGCGTTCACTTTATCTCAACAGAATTAACAGTCTTGCATGCATTATTAATAATGGTCTTGAGAGTGGGTGATTGATTGTTGATCTTCGGTATCCACTTCAGCCTCATCAGGACGTGGGCGGTGAGCCGCCTTGTTTAGCGTCAAATGTAGTCTCTCTAGCCGGCATCTAGTGAGCATCATGGCGCTTGGTCATTTAAACTTTGTCAGAAGGCGACTAAGGCTGGCTTGGAGCTTCTGCAAGGATTCTCCTTTGGACACCTATCAGTGGTAACGTGTCCGCATTGGCAGAATCATTCATCCCGTTGCGGAATTCGTACGCCCGAGTCGTAAGAGAAACGCAGGAATAAAACTTGATGAGCAGCCATTTCCTCTCGTTCTCGCGTTGCTTGAGCATCTCAACGAGAATATTAACATTTTTTTCTCTTCGCCTCTTCTCTCGGGCTGGAAACAGGTCAGATTCGATGTAGGCTTTTCTGCTCGTCACTCCAGCCAGTGACCTACGCCCGCGAAATGTCACAAGCACTGCTGGAAATTGACCGGGTTTGGCCGAAAGCCAATCCCAATCGAGTGGAAGAACTAACATACAAGTTACTCGTCCCCTCTTACGCAGATCTATCTCATCAAGAAGCAGCGTCGGCATCTTCTTGGCCTAAAGGAAAAAGAATCTCCCGAAAGAATGCCGACAGCTTTAGTATTCTCGCAAGAAAATCAAGAATGCTGGCAACTTGCACTCGTCTATACTTGATGGGCCCTCAATAAGAAAGCGAAGGGGGAAAATTCTCCATGGAGAGAAAATCGCCTGGAATTGCAGCGAGGCGGAAGATTCACGCGCCGTCCGTGGCCTGCCTGCGCTGAAATCCCTGTAGGTGGTGAGAGGCATCGCGGGACAAAGGAAGTCGGCCTTTGTTTTCTTGTAATGTAGAGCTTGCTTATGACATGGTCAATGCTAAGCAAGGAGCAATTATGCGCAACACTTGCAGGGTGGCGTTAACTCTTCAGAACCGCGCCACTCTTGAGATCTGCTAGCTCCAACGTGCAGGCGTTGCAATCTGAACTGCCGCTAATGCGGTAAGCTGTGAAGTCGTCCTTGCAGAAGAGGTCAGATTTTAGTGTAGGAGATGCAATCAACCTGAGGTAGGTATCTGGCTTGGCTGGCATGTCCTTGAACGTATTTTATAAGCGCAAAAATAGTTGATATGGGATCCGATGCTGGCATTCGATGGCTTTGACTCTTGGAATCATTTCCAAGAGGTACGATAACGCTTTTCCAAGTCACGGCTACTTTCTGCATGCTACCTTGCGGGCAAGATGGCTTGGCTATCTCAGAAACTTTGCAAGGGTGCTGTACGAAGGACTGGGTACCTGCTGCCATTATATCCTCGCTCTCTGTCTCTCAAGCAGAGATGCAGATAGCGTGCAGCTGCATCTCGTGCTTCCGGCAGCTCAGAGACCAATTGCGATTGCCGAACATGTCCGTGATGGCGTATTCGATTACAGCAGAGTGAGATTTGCCCACGTATAAAGAAGGCCGTCAAGAAATTTCTCAACTTGGTTTCCTTCCCCGAGTCGAGTGCAAAGTCTGTTACATGCCGTCAACCAGCGCCTTTTGGAACATGACAGAGGAACGCGTGTATGAGTAAGTGTCAGTCCCCCCTCCCTCTACGCTGCTACTGCCGACAAAACTCACCAGCATCCTTGGACACTTGTCGTCGGGAGCAGAATTGTGCCATCCGTCACAACTTTCGTCGGCCTCCCTTCGAAATTTCCCTAAGCACGACACTCCAGATCGCTCCGTGGGATTGAGTCAGATCAAACCGACCGTTGCGCCCGCACGTTGACAAGCTCAGTTCTTGGCGGCCGCGTCCAGGCGAGGGAAGAAACAAAACGGAAATAAGCACGAGCTTCAAACAAGAACCGGAAACAAGACCGTTGACCATGTCCCAAGCTCTCAGGTCAGATGTGACAGCTCCAACTTATCGCTCGAGAAGCTACACTAGAATTTTCAGCTGGATTTGACTGGGGAGACAGCCCAGTCCTAACTTTGCCCAAAATGGAAACATTCTCTCTCCCAATCAGGAAACGCAGATTTTCCCTTTGCAGGCGGCCCGCTCCACTGCTCCAACCAGGCTAAACTCTAGCGCTATGGCCCCCGCAACCGATAGTATTCGATGCTTTGCAAAACAACACCCTTCAGTCGAAAATACAAGGTGGAGACTACATTGGACTGTGTGCAAGGGATGCTTGCGGGCAGCGACAAGGGGAAGCCACAGCAGCATCACATGCACGAAGAGGGGCTTTCTGGCTTGACATGTGATGTTGATCAACTCGGGAGAAACGTCTCAAGAGGAAAATATGGCGTGTTCTTGTGCCACGGTCGGGCCAAGGGCAGTCAGAACCTAAAGGACTTTCAGCTGATGCGCGACACTATCCATGCACGCACAATGCACGTTTGATGCAAGGCTGTGGTACGCAGTCAAGTCTACCGAGAGCTCGAGCTCGTCGTCGTCGTCGTCGTCGTCGCCGCCGTCGTCATCCACATTTACCTTCCTCCAAGGCCACCGTGGCAGACGCACACAGACTCTGGATCTCAGCAAGGAGGAGACGCTCTTCCCGCGGCGTTGGTCCCGGACTGACAAGCAGAATAGGGCCGAAATCATCTTCAAAGCATACCTGGCATGACTCGATCACCGACCAACTGCATGGGACATGTGGCTGCTTTAAGAGGGTTCCCACTAGCCAGCGCACTACGGGACGTCCCGTGCATTGGGGGCATCCACGGAGTACTGCCGACAGCCTGCAGATACTGACTCGAATTGATGGACCCCCAGGAGCATGGAGCGGTCGTGGCCATGTCAGAACTGGCCTGGTGGGTTCTCAAGGGAAATACAGGGCCTTGAATCATCTCCCCCAAAACCTTGTCCAGGCCACACCGCAAGCACGTACGAAATTCGAAGCGTCTCAAGACAACAATTACAAATCAAAAACCATGGCGACAAATGGCAGCACGGGGGTGGTCGAAAGATGCGTTGGAGGGGACAAGACGGCCAGCTGGGACTCTGTGCGTGCAAAGTTTGACCCGGAATACGTCTGGATCAGATTCATGCCCTACAATGGCGTCTACATGGCTCGAATGGTGCCGGTCAAAGCATTCGAATCCATGGTGAAGCGAAGAGAACACATCTCCATATCTGCGAACCTGATCTCTGTCACTCGCCTTGATCATATTGCTGGCGGCGAGCCGCCAGTTGGAGCTCTTTACGTCGAGCCAGACTGGTCTTCGGCATACGCGCACCCAGACGGGCAGCGGCGCCGAGTGGAGATTATGTCTTGGTGGGTCAACGAAAAGGACAAGCTGCTGGACGAATGCCCCCGAGGCACCCTATCCAGAATCACACGGACAATTCAGGACGAGTACGACATCGACATCTGGCTGGGCTTCGAGATTGAAGTCGTGCTGTTGGGCTCTGCGTCATCATCGTCATCTGGTGGTGGGCCTCGACATGGCTGCTTCACCATGGCGCCGCAGGACGAAGACTGCCTGCCGTTGATCGAGGACATTGTACGGGCAATGGCTGACGCGGGAGTCGACGTGGTGCAGTTTCACGCCGAAGCAGCTCCAAACCAGTGGGAATTTGTCCTGCGCCATGGCGATCCACTGGCAGCAGTGGACCAGTTAGTGCGAGCGAGACGAGTGCTTGTTCACACAGCTCACGCGCACGGTGTGCACGCGACGTTCCACCCCCGGCCCAGTGTAACAGAGGCTGGCTCTGCCTCACATATGCACATTTCAGCTAATCCGCGCACGGGAGAATACGAGAGCGAGAAGCACATCCAATCGTCCGAGGCCTTTTTCGCTGGCATACTCGACCACCTGCCGGCCGTCATGGCGTTCAGCTACCCGCTGAGCGTCAGCTACGATCGGGTCAAGCCAGGCATCTGGAGTGGAGGCGAGTACGTTTGTTGGGGATGGCAGAATCGCGAGGTACCGCTGCGTCGGATTGCTCCCAGCCGCTTCGAGGTCAAGGCTGTGTGTGCGACGGCCAATCCCTACATGGCAGCCTCTGCCCTCCTGGCGGCCGGTCTGGATGGCCTGGGACGCAGGCTGGAGCTCCAGATGCAGGACTGCCAGCAAGACGTCTCCACGTTGTCTGCTGCGCAGCGAGAGGCGCTTGGCATCCGCCACCGGCTCCCCACCAGTCTTGTTCAAAGCCTCGCTGCCCTAGAGCGGGATCAGCGACTAGGCGCCATTCTGGGGGAGCGCATGACACGCGCATATCATGCACAGACCAAGGAAATGGACGACGAGCTGCAAGCCATGAGTGCTGAAGAGCGCGAGCGATTCTTTTTGGCCAACTATTGAGAATTTAGAATAGTAATCCAAGTATTGCAACCAATGAGTGAGCGAGCGAGTGACTGTGTATGTGTATGTGTGCCACAGGGCCAGGGAGAGGTACAGAGACAGGGACGGCGTGAGAGGCATATACCAAAGAAGCTAACCCTCACTCAACCAAATTGAGAGCTTGCCGCCTTCAACAAAAATTGCTCGAGTGTCATGATAAAGAAGACTAGTACTGATTTAACCGAGGTGCATTTAGTGTGTGTGTTATGTGTGGGTGTATGTGTCTGCGGGCACCCAATGGCAGACTACGTCTTGCTCAGCCGGCTCCCTTGCACCGTGCAGATGGCGACAGAAGGGGTTCGATTAGCCCTTAAAGCTTTGCCACGGCTATATAAGGCCACTTGAGATATGCTAGGTTGGAAGGATTGGGGTATGAATTAAAATTTTGCCGAATCGACCCATCATGCCGGCTGGAGCTCTCATGCAAGCACTGTCGGAGCCCCTGGAGCGGAGGGAGCAAAGCGGCCGCGTCGTTGGACTCACCGTCAGTGAGGCTGCCAATGCCCTGGGCAAGATCGATTGTGGGAACAACGACGCCCTTTCAATCTCAACCTCAGTCTTGCGGGATGAGCTGTTCCGCGAGCTGGACAACTACCCTGAATTTGCAGTTGGCGCTGGCACCAGCCGAATCCTCGAGGCCAACCAGGTCTATGTGGACAATCTAGAGGCTCACGTCGCCCAGTTTCACGGTGCGAAGGATGGCCTTATCTTCAACTCTGGCTACGAGGCGAACATGGCCATCTGGAAGTACTTGCCTCAACCTGGCGATGTCGTTGTCTACGACGACCTGGTTCATGCGAGCATTCACGACGGCATGCGGATGTCTCGTGTCAAAGCCAAGCTGCCATTTAAACACAACGACATGCAGTCGCTGCGCCAGGTGCTGCAGGGCCTCAGGGAAGACTCGGACATTGCCCTGGGCATCCGCAGTGTTTTCATCGTGGTCGAGTCTGTCTACAGCATGGACGGCGACATGTGCCCCATGGATGCTCTCATAATCACCGCCGAAGAGGTTCTGCCAAGCGCAGATCGCGTTCTTGTTGTGGATGAAGCCCACGCCACGGGTATGCTTGGGCCCAACGGTGCTGGTGTGGTGGCATACCACGGCTTCGAGGATAGCTTCACGATTCGCATGCACACCTTCAGCAAGGCGGTTGGCTGTTCAGGAGGTACGTTTGGAAACAGAAACTTGACGCTCCAGAAATGTTGACTCGCCAACAGCAATCATCCTGTGTGATTCTGTCATCAAACGATTCCTCAAGCAGTACGCTCGAAACTACATCTTCACCACAGGGCTGCCCTTCATGGTGCTTGCCTCGGTCAAAGCAGCCTATCGCATTCTGGAAAGCGACGAAGGCCACAGGGTATGTGTTCCGGTCAGGCGTGCACAAAATCCAAACTTTGGCTTATCGTTTTGGTGTTTGCTAGCGTCGTCTGGCTCTGCAGAGCAACGTTCGATACTTTCGCGCCTTGACACAGCAGATTGACGAGTGGAAGACTGCAGAGCAGCGGGGTCTGATCAGCATCGTCGACAAGCCGAGGCTGCTGCCCGACTTCGAGTCGCCAATTATGCCTGTAATGACGCCTCCAGGCAGATCTCGCCAGCTGGCGGCCTTCTTGTCTCAGCAGGGCTTCTTCACCCCACCCGTGTCCTACCCTATAGTGCCACTGGAGGCGGAGAGGCTGCGTATCGTGCTGCAAGCTGACCATTCGGAGAGTCAGCTGCAAGGGTTGGTGCAAGCCATCGCCAAGTGGGCCCTGGACTCGGATCTAGTTGCAGCCAAACTATGACGAGAGCTGCAAGCTGCAAGCCATTTGCATGTACCACATTGAAAGCGCGCTGCAGAGCTCCCCAATGTAGCCCTAGAGTTGAACAAATGTCACAACTGTGTCGCCCGTGCCGCTTCTCAGCTGAGGTGTGTTGGCCGTCTGGCTGCCGCCCTAAATCGTCGCCGGCTCATGCCTGGGGTTGGCCTCTAAAGTGCCCACTAGCGCCTGCGTCCTGCACGTGATGCTTCTGCAGATGCATCAAGTATTTATATCATTCCCAACACACCCGCAGACACAGCAATCCTGGCGATTTTGAATTAGATCCAACCTCGTTTTGAGAGCACGCACAGGATGGATTCGTTCAGCCACATGCCCGGCCTCCTAGATCTTGGACTTTCCACTTCCAAGACCGTTAGTTCTCTGTGGATAGTCGCTGGCGTCGCGCTTGCGGCTTTTCTCGTTGACCTGCTCAGCCGGAGACTCCCTCTGTTCCTGGCAACTCGTAAACTTCCGGTCGTGAATCCAAAGCCATGGTACTTTTCCGGCATTACCGCCCTGCGAGCATGGAAAGAAGAGTGGGCGCCAGCGCTGATCGAGGCAGAGGAGAAGGTAACCTCTTTTTCCTTGCAGACATGATTTGTAGCAAAATTTCCATTTCTCTGACTGCGCCTGTGTCTCCAGTATGATGAGCCATTCGTAGCCTGGACGATTGACGGTCACAGGATAATCCTACCTCATCGATACATTGACGCCATGAAAAGTGACCCAAACCTGAGCCTAGATGCATTCATCAACAGGAAGTTCAACGGCCCAATTCCTGGTTTTGACCCTTGGTCCGAACCGGGCGTGGTAGACCGCATCCACGCCATTGCAGCAAAATGGCTCACGCACAATCTTGCACGATTTGCAGAACCCTTGTCTGAAGCTGCCATGAGGCAACTCGAAAAGGATCTCACTCGATCTACCGGTAAGTATTTGAAAAAGAGAAGAAAAAAAAACATTGACCTACCTTTCCAACTTGAGAAACACACACTGATGCGTAAATCAGAGTGGCACGAAGTTCCAATCAGCGACGTGGTTCAGAAGACGATGGGTCACATCGTCAGCCTCTTGTTCTGTGGACCCGACCTTGCCAACAACGACGTGTGGCTTCAGGTCTGCCGTGACTATGCCAGACAGCGATACGAGGCCCAGCACAGCATCCTCTCGTGGAACCCCATGCTCCGTCCGCTGGTGCACTACGTACTCCCAGAGATGCGAAAGCTGCGAGCCCTTTACCGAAGAGCAGGCGAGATTCTCTATCCCGTGGTGGAGGCTCGTCGTCGTGAGATGCAAGCCGCAAAGGATGGCAGCCTGCCAGCAGGCCAGGGGAGATCAGTCGAGGACATTTTGACGTGGAACGAGCAAATGCCCAGCGACAAACCCTACGACCACCTGCACATCCAGCTGCTCCTGGTCTTTCTGGGCGTCTCCTCGGTCAGTGGCCTTACCTTCCGCACCATAACCCACATCGCTTCACATGGCCAGAAGCTGGTGGACGAGATGCGAGAGGAGATTGTCAGGGTTGCACCCACCGCTGCACAGTTGGAAAAGCAGGACTTCTCGCAGATGCTCCTGCTTGATTCAGTCTTGCGCGAGACACTTCGTCTTGAGCCTGCCGACGAGTCTGTCATGGAACGTGTGACTATGGGTCCATTCAGCCTCCCTGACGGCTCGCTCAAGATTCCTGCTGGAGTCATCGTCGGCGTGTCCAACTCCAAGCTTCACAACCCAAACCCGTACCCAGATCCTCTGACGTGGAACCCCTACAGACACTACGAGAGACGCAAGATACCCGGCAACGAGCTCAAGGCACGCTTCGTGTCGCCCGACGAGGACTTCTCGAGCTGGGGATACGGCCGTCACGCCTGCCCCGGTCGCTTCTTCGCCGCTCTCGTGCTCAAGATCTTTATGAGTCAACTTTTCCGAAATTGGGACGTGCGGCTGGTCGAGGGCGAGAAGATCGAAGTGCCTCTGTTTGGAAGAGATTCCATGTTGACCAACACCCCCAGGGTGGAGGTCAGATGGGTGGGCTCAACCGCATGAGCACAGTGCATGTCAGCCTCAATTCTGTGCCGTGAATTCGCAAGAAGTCTTGCAGCCAACAATTGAGGCTGCCAAGAAATTTGGAACGGATATTGAATTCAACCCCGCCAGCTCTATCATGGCGTCGAAATGTCGTTTGTCTCGCTTTCATTAACCTGTCACGAGCCTGACTTAGGGAACATGTCGTGACCATCAGACACTTGTTGAGAAATTTGCTTGGTCGGGTCAAGGCGGGGCCAGCCTGTCCACCAGCCAGCTGGCATTCGTGCGCCCTTAACTGCAGTAAGACGCCAAGTCCACGGCGATTGGGCAACCTCATACCAGCTGGCCGTGGATCTTCATAAAGCTGCGGCTACTGGCTCGTAGCTCTCTGATCTTTGGGGCCACGGGCGGTCCAGGCCGGCAACCCGGCTTACGGCGCCCTCGTATGCCTCCTCGAGTCTTGCCCAGTATCCGCTCGAATGGAGCTGAAAACCACGTCCCACCAAAAAAGTGTGCCTTTATCTTGCTCTTGCAGCCAACCGACGGGCAGATGCCCCTCTTCCCCCCAACATCAGCTGAGGCATTATTTGGCGACGTCTTTAAAAAACACTTGTGCCCCGCAGCCATGGCCGACGCCGCCGCTGCAGTCCTCAATTGGTCGTGCATCATCGGAAAGAAATGAATCCTCCCCACCCCAAATCCCAGCACGAATCTGTCACACTGCTCAGCTCGCCTGGACGCAGACGCTCGGATGCCTGTTGTGATTGAGCTAAGCGCGTTTGTTGACGCTAAGCGCTTTGACATGTAACGCAGAGGCGGTGTGTCTATCTTGACCAAATTGATATCTTGTCACGTGCGTGGTGGGACAATCAAATTCGCCATCTCTGCTCTGCTCTTCCTCCTTCTTCAGTCACTGCGTGCTGGAAGGGAGTCATCTTGTCTTTCTCATCATCAACCGCCCGCCAACCATGAGTCGTCGATTCTTCTCCTCCCCTGGATTCGTCATATTTGTCGTCACATCTGCTGCATTTACGGTATGTGCATCACCAATCTATGACGAGCACCTTTCCACAAATTGTGTCGACTCGAGCTGACTTTTTCCAGGACATATTCCTATGTGACCTCGTACGTCTTCAGCTTTTCTCTTTGGACATTCAATGCCGAGTAGTTTGCTCACCTCGATGCTTCAGATTGTCACTGCTTTACCTAATCTAATCCGAGATCGTGCTGGCGTGCCTGAGCAGTATGGTAAGTGCTTTGTGTCTAGCTGTGGCAGATTAGCCTTTTCAGAATTAACATTGCATTAGTCGCAGTATGGATGTCTGGTCTGATGAGCTCGTTTGGTGTGGGTCAAATGCTGGCACTGCGTTAGTCTCAACTGTCCCCCTTGCTCCCCTGCCACCTTGGCCTAACAAAGCACCCAGCCCTCGTCGGATGGTTCACCGACGCTTCCAAGGACCGAAAGCTGCCCTTCACCTGCGGCCTCATCACCCTGTGCATAGCGACATTTGGCTTCTTCATGGCTACGACTGCACCCGTCATGCTGTTCTCACGCTTCATGCAAGGCTGCTCCGCCGCCTTCATCATGTCTTCGGGCATGACCTTTGTCACCGAGGCTGTCCCCAAGGACCGCTCTGCCAATGCCGTTGGCTGGGTGGGCTCCGCACAGGCCATGGGCGAGATCTCGGGCATCGTGTCTGGAGGCGTCCTGTATGACCTCGGTGGCCACACCGCCATGTTCATCACCGCCATGGTCCTCGTCGCCTTTGACGTCGTGCTTCGGCTGCTCGTGCGGTCTCCACCGTCAGAAAAGGAACCGCTTGCAGCTCAAGACCCAGAAGTTCCGGTGCCGTCAGAGACCAGCCCCTTGATGCCCAGCCAAAAGCAGGGACCATCGCCAGAAAAATTGCGACCTGCCGTGCTTGAGCTGTTGACGCACAAGGATGTTGTCCTCACGCTGTTTGCCATTGCATGTGTTGGCTTCCTCCGTCAGGGCCTTGAGACGGTAAGCAAACACTACCCCACCGCCGTCAATTGACTCTTCTTTGCTAACTCTGGTCACTTGAAGGATCTGCCGTACATGCTGCAAGACCGTTATGGCTGGTCGCCTTCCAAGGCATCGGCCGTGCTGCTCGGCTTCATGGCTCCAAGCCTTGCCAGTCCGCTCTCTAGCAGCGCAACTGTCCGCTGGGGTCCACGTGTTATCGGCCCATATGCATTTGCCGTTGTTTCTGCGACTCTGGTTGGCACGAGTTTCCTGACGGGAGATGACACGGCCTCAAAGGCTGGCATGTGCGTTGTCATTGTGCTTCTCGGTGCTTCCACCTCGCTGCTCTTCACCGGCATGATCACCGCTTCCACCCGCATCGCCGAGTGGACCCGCCAAAGTCCCCGCTTCGGGCCCAACGGCGCCCCAGGCCAAGTCTTCAGTCTCTTGACCCTGTCGGCCTGTGCCGGCGTTGCTTTGGGACCGTCCTGGCTCGTCCTGCTCAAGGAACTGACGAGCTGGTCCGTATCTTACCTCACCCTCGCCGCCTTTGCCGCCGTCACTGGTGTTATGATGCGCTTCACCTGGAAGGAGTGGTCCTGAAATGTTTTGTCTATCCCATGCGATCATGACACCGGCAAACATGACTCCCAAGAATGACACCAACAAGAACTATTGGCCTCTTCAGAGAACAATCCAATGACCTGCCCGCACACACACACACACACATACTCTCTCTCTGTGTATGTTACACACGACTCCACTGATTTTTGGGTTTCTTCTTGTCTGTCCTTTTGCGGTTGTTTTAAAAGAAATCAGCATAGCCATCGAGCGTATTATCTTTCCTGAGTTTTGTTTCTTGGACTGGAAAGCGGGCCACGTTAGGGAACTGAGAGCGAGCCATGATTCAATTGTAATTTGTCTTTTTTAAAAGTCCATCTCTATAGTAACGACATGCCTTCCTCTGACGAACGAAGAAAATACACATATACGTTCACACGCTCCACACTTGCAGGACCTTGACTGTGTTCACTCTGTCAAATCTTTGATAAGTCATTCCTTCGTTGCCTCGTAAACTTGACAAAGAAGGTCGTTCCGCATTGGTCTGAACGTCCCGTCCTTTACATGCAAGATACCTTTGGGCAGGACAGTGGAAAAGTGTCAATGCATTAAGTAGTCTCATTCTGCCAAAAGAACGGAGAGCTTCGATAAGCTGCACTTCTTTTCCTTTGAGCCGCTTACATCTAACTCAGCAGAATGCGTCCCCGACCCCATACAATATGCCATGGCCCCAGAGAATTTGGCTCGTTGCACACTATATGAAGTTGATAGATAGAAATCCAATTCATGCTAGTCCTTTGATGTTATGCAGGTGCTTTCTAACACGTGTATCCTCCTGTCAAAGTCTTAGCATCATACCTCATTCTGGCCGACAGTAGTCTTCTCGAGCCAAAAAAGAAGAAGAAAGACTCACCATCACACCGGCAGTTGTTCTTGCAAGCTGAGCTGCAAGGGGTCTGGCAGATGTTGGTGCCCGAGCCCTGGCCAGGACCAAACACGCAGTTGCGTCCGCACACCTGGTTGCCCGGGCAGTCATTGTACGTCTTGCAGGCGGCTGATGCCATTGTGCCAAACAGGGCGGCGACCAGTAGGGAGGAAAAACGCATATTTGATGACCTGGGTGAATATATCAAATGTGATGTGTGGAAGACGTTTAAAAGGTACTCGGCTAGGAAGAGACCGGAGAGATACTGGGTCTTCTGGCAGACATCGAGAGGACAGCAGCCTTTTATACGCCGTCCCCCATGTGGCTTCATCTTGTGAGGCTTTGCATTCGCCATCTAGACTGTCCTCGACATGCAGTTGCAGGCGACTCATGTCCGGGCAACATCTTGCAGCCTCGCGGGATGATCGTACAGGTAAGCAACGGGTACCTGCGAAGCCCACTTTAGCAGACTGGGCCCCATCTTAGAGGCTGATTTGATACTGAAGAATAGCTGTACTTGGTGTGAGGGTTTGAAATGACATCAACTGTAGTTCGCCTTGATATACGCTTGCCGTACCTGACAAACTGTGAAGAGCAAGCTCCCTTCAAGGATGAAAGCAGCATCGAGGAACCTTGACCGCCAGTCAATATCGTTAAGAAGGCCAAGTCATGATCCCTGTCCGACTAGTGGGACGGCACGGCAGAGTTTGCCTCGTCAGGGTACAAAAGCCACGCCTCCATCCCGGAGCATATCCAGAAGTGTTCAACTGGTGTCTACACTCCCATTGTGCTCGTATCCGTCAGCCACGGAATTCGCACAGGCCTCCACGATGCCTCAAAGATGCGGTCTGGACTTTGTGCGGGCCACTTGTCCGCGCTCGTATCTGTCTGCCGCCTGTATGCACCTTGGCCTTAGCTCACCACTCCGGGCCTGGACTCTGCGGGACGCCCCTCATCTGATCGCACAAAGCAAGTCTGCGTTGGCCGGAGTTCTTCCAGAGAGAGCAAAATCAATTTGGGAAATAAGCGTTGCAAGAGATATCTCAATTGAGATGGTGCACTATTGCCGGTGACAGAGATATTGCTGCAGGCAGATTGTCAATGTACCCTTGTAAACAAGTACACAGCCAGCCTTGCGACTAGCCATGCATGTGACATGTGGGGTAATTTCTCATGCTGCACACTCTGCTTGCCAGAATGAGGGCTTCTCATTCTCATTGACCGTTAGAATATCCATGTTTGAGGCTTTCAGAGCTGCTTCAAGAGCCAAAATCCGTCTTACTCGGCCGGAAGAAGGTTCCTCATTAGGGGGAGGTTGAGGGGTAGTCACGTATGATAGCTATTTTTGTAAATAAAAATGAGCACCTCCTTGGCAATATCTCGGATAGAAGTGCGGACTTAACAATGAGCTATACTTTTCTCCAGTAGCTCGCGTGTCTGTTCACTGCTCGCTGCTGGCAATCTATCCGAGGACGCTTGTATTCTGTGCCTTTAGGCTTTGCTGTTGCTTCCTGCGACTTCTTTAATGCAGCTTCCATTCGTTTGCGCGACATGCCGGCGCCGTCTCCTGCGCCAGATCACCCAGGGCGAGCTCCCATCCAATGTCTTTTACGCGAGCTCTTATTCAATCAGAGGCAACTCTTCACGAAGTACAAACAGCGAAGCAAAGCGCAAAGATGTTACAGGGCGGAGATGGCACAGAAAACCAGTCGCCCAAGATGACAGCAGCGTGGATCCCGTCAACCAGGACTTTATGGCTCGCTTGCTGGGCCCTTCACAAGATGTCAATTCAAGAAGGATATACTCAAGACACGTCAGGAGTGACAGGGACAAGGAGATTCGAGAAGGAGGTCAGCATGAGGCAGAACGAATAGGCAACAATCTACCAGGAAAGAGCCTGGACATATCACAACCTGGCCAGCGCTTGATATTGAGCCAGGCAGGCCCCTTTGGATGGGGTGCTTTGCGAAGGTCAGCACAGGCTGAAAAAGCGCAGCCCTCACAAGGCACATCGAATGACCTTGCACCACCCATCTCGAGGGTTGAAAGCCAATTGTCGACCCAGAATGCCGCCACTCCTGATGAGCCTTCAAGATACAGACCCAATAGTCAGATCATAAGGCAATGGACAGACGAAAGACACCTCAAGATGCCAGCAGAAGAAGACGACGACGCTCCAATTCTTCCCACACTTGACCTCCCGTTCCGACATCAGAGGCAGCCCCAATCCCAGCAAGTGACTGAGCCGAGCTCATCACCTACCTTGTTCCCTCCTAATCCTCTTTCACACTTGCTTGGTCTCGATGTCAGCGCCTTTACCGAAGAAATACCACTCTACAAGATGGAAGACGAAGCCGGCTTGCAAGCTGCTTGCGGCATCTTTTTGAGGAAGATGGTGGCCGCATGGTCCTCAGGTGAACTCAAAGATGCAAGCTTTCCCGCGCCGAGTTCTATGCTGGCCAAAACAAGAGTGAAGCCTCTAAGGATCAATTTCTTCCAGTATTGGGAAGAGATGACATGGGATCTGTTGCACGAAATCCTTAAAAGGCAAGTGGTGGCTGGTTCTTCGCACATTGGCCCCTCACAGGAAGCCTTACTACATGAACTCTCAAGACTTTGGCGTCTTTATCTGAATCAATATGGTGACAAGTCAATAGTGCCACAGCGAAGAGGAAAGAAAGCAGAATCGTTGTCTTGGGCTAATCTAGCTGGATCGGAGAAGATGGACCGGATCAGACGTTGGTTTTCAAAGGATTTCACGGCTCGCTGGAACCATTTCTTCCGCCACACTGGTCACGCCAATCAACAGGGCACTGATTCTGCTGCCCTATTGACATTAGTCATTTTACGAAAAGCTGCAACGTCAAGTGCAGCAACCGCACAGGAGACTCTCCAGCTGCAGGACTTTATCGTGCGTCTCATTGTCAATTCGAGTCTTTCGGGTGATTTGGACAAGCACATTGCAGTTATATCTGAGCAAACTCAGCAATCAGATGACACCAAACATTTGAGAGAATCATTGGACGAGATATGTGCCAATGCAGTCACTCTTCTTGTCGAGTACGAGACTGCGCTTAAACCTCTTGGAAACAATAATGCCCGAATGTCAAATTCCGATGCCGATGTGCACCGTGTGGTCGAATCATTCAAGAAAAGGATTGGACGGGCTCTTGCTGATGGCAATCCTAATCGAGTTGACGCATTGTTCCAAGAGGCGCAGGGCAGCTCTGTAGGACACTCTACCGCAAATGGTCGTCTTCATCCATTCTTGTACCATCACTTCATATATGCTTTCACAGCTCTAAAGCGACCACATCGAGCTAGCGAGGTCTGGGCTAGCATGGTCAGCAATGGCGTCCACGCAGGTCTTCCAGCTTGGGATGCCTTGATAAGGGGCTGCGGTATGGCACGCGATCACAAATCTGTTCATGAAGTGTGGAACTCTATGATGAAAAGCGGCATTCAGCCCGACTCTCATGTGTGGGCAACGCGAATCCACGCTTTGGTCATTAGTGGTCACTGGCAGTCAGCTATGGCGGCCTTCCAGGAGATGACATCCCAGTGGATCCAGGCAGCACGGGCTTCTGGTGCAAAAGGGGATGTCTGGGAGCTTCCAGATGTTCAAGGCGCACCAAAGCCAACAGCGCATTGTCTCAATTCTTTGCTTTCTGGCTTAGCAAAAGGCTACAAGTTTGACCAGATCGGAGAAGCTCTGGAGTGGGCGAAATCGATAGGCATCAAGCTTGATGCCTATACGTTCAATCCACTCTTGAAAGTGGCAGCTCTGCGCAGGGACAGTCGTCTCACACAAGTGCTACTGCGACAGATGGAGGCTATGAAAGTGCAGCCTGACATCGCAACTTTCACCATGATGCTTGACTCAATCTTCCAGGCCGATGAGGCCGAGGATCTCCTTGTCCCCTCCACGTCAGAACAGCTCGAAGCTCCAGCCAAGAGCAAAGCTGACGCGGTTTCAGGCGTGTTTCGTGCCATGCAGATGGCAGGGGTCAAGGCAACTGCACACACCTTTGCAACACTCATCAGTGGGCTCTTGAAATCCAAATCTCCCAACCCTGACGCAGCATATTCCATCTTGAGTCACATCAAGTCTCATAGCCTTCCACTGACGGGGGCCGTGTATACTCCACTGATCACGCACCACTTTGAACAATCACCGCCGGACTTTGACGCCGTGGAAAAGTTGTGGCACGAGGCGCGAGCAATGCCTTCTATGCGCATTGATGTCGTCTTCTACGATCGTCTCATTGAAGGCTTCTCCAAGGCTGATCAGATTGGTAATGCCCTGACAGCTCTCGGTCAAGCTGGCAAGCGCGGCAAGGTCCCCGGCTGGATCGCCATGCACGAGGTTGTGTCTGCCCTGGTCCGAGCTGGCGACTATGAGCGAGCGGCTCGTCTGGTCGCCGTTGTGCGCAGTGAGGAGCAGAGCAAGGACAAGGTACGAGAGAATCGAGGGAGGGCAAACTTCTGGGCCATGGTCGAGCAAGCAGGACTCGGCAGCCACGAAGATGCACAGTCCTCTTGAACTTCACCTTTTCTCTTCATCGGGATTTCTCATAGCGGGCGCCCTCTCCTTGCAAGCTTGGGTTGGACCCATAGCCTGAGTGCAGCTTGCAGCCGTGATGGCTATTGCTATAGGAACCCTTGAAACCACACAGCTGTTGTCTAGCAGACATGGACGGTAGCTGAAGAAGGCGCAGCTGTGGCCATGATACCCTTGATTCTTTGGCAAGTTACGGTTCACCTTGCTATTCGATCGACTCTTCATTAACATCAGCAAAAGTACTGTTGCTCACATTCGAGTTCGATCACAAGCTGTAAGCAATACTGAAACATTACAAGTCAGAACAAAACTCAGGATCTTTTTCCTGTCTCAGTCGCGCAAGCTCATCTGTTAGTGCCTGACGCGAAGCACAAGTTGACGTCCCGGCCAATTTGAGCGTGCGGAAAAGCCGCATAATTTACCTCCTACTGTGAAATATGCTGCAGCAATCGGTGATTGTGCGAGAGATCTTGCTGATTTCCAATGATGCAAAGAAACGAAGAAAATTCTCCGTCAGCCAAGTCGGACATGGGCCTAGAATGTTCATACAGCAGCGACGCCAATACTTTTGCATCGACGCATGCAATGTTCCGTGCCACGAGCATACTACGATGTTTGATTATTGGTGACGACATTGGCAGAGCATTTTTTGGCGGATACGTAATGGCTTCTTGGGACTGGCAACGATCTCTTGTCTCTGTTTCGCGACCGACAACAGCTGAAACTAGATGGAACGTGCAAGTTACCAAACTGCCATTCGAGAAGCAGTTGGAGACGGCTCTGCTATGAAGGGGTTGGCCAGGGAATGGGGACCCTTGGACGCCCAGTGCAAAACGATTACGGCAGATCTTGGGGCTAGCCTCTGACGATCCACAGGGATTTTGATTGCGGCGCCAGTCTCTGTGGCCGGCATGCGGTGACGGTATGGCTTGCCCTTCGGATCCCAACTTGACAGCCGCAAAATGTGGCGTTCATTGATCTATAGAACCTCTAATACTTAACCATCTTGCCATCGAGAGCATTGAGCGCCACACATCCTCCCAAAAAGACGCATAGCGCTGGACCGAAGATAGAGAATACACCCCTGTCTCTTCACAACTGGCCTCTTCCAAGGCGATCGGCATCCCCTCCAAAAAACGCTCCAGCGCCAAGCTGGATCGACAGGAACTTGACGGCTGGCCTGTGGGTTTTAGTTGACCATGTCACCTGCTAGGTTAAGCCCCTCCACACGTCCTCCCCTGACGTTAGCGCTAGTGAAACACGAGTGGAAAGAGGGAGACTTTCTGGATGTTGCGTGTCACGACGTGGCCGACTGAAAGTGCCAAGTAGAGACTATATATGCACGTCAGGCCCTCGAACTGTCACCAATTACTGTTTTTGACATACCAAATCACATCTGAAGACGAGCTGGAACTCGTCTTGACTACCTTTTAGACTTTTTCATTATTACAACGACAGAACACATACCCAATATGCGTCCTTGCTATGCTCTTCTGTTTGGCTCTCTGAGTCTCGCCGCTCCTCCATCGGTAGCGTCGGCCGTTCAGCTGGCTGCAGAGGCCGCTGCCAGCAATAGCTCCTTCAGCCTGACAGCCCTGTCTGCGACGGGCTACAAGTCTGGCGTCAAGACAGAGGCTGAGGACTACAATACCCTGTCCTTCAAAGTGCACGACCCGGACCCAAAGGGCAATGCCACGACCAAATGCACGCTGCGCTGGCTCGCATCGACGAAGCCGTCCGAGGCGTACACCAACTGCGACAACGCCAACTTCAACGCGCGCGTCGGCTACTCGTCAAGTGGCGCCAACAAGCCCTGGAAAGGCCCCGGGGAGTTTGGGGTGAGCGTGTCACACAGCATTCAAGACGACAGCATGGGCCCTCCCCCGTATAACCATCGGCGAACGTTTGTGGGCGGCAGCGTCGACGCGGCCGCCATGGAGTGCAAGGCGGTCACTGGCAGCTCGACGGCGCAGGCATGCAAGCTAAAGGCAGGCAAGCAGGTCGACACGGTGGTGACTGGGGTCAGCGGGTAAGCATGTTTTTGTCAGGTACAAAAAGAGGAGAGGGACCAAAGCAATAGACGACGCAAAGCACGGCAGACACCAACCTTCTATTTTCAAAACATAGAGGAAACATCAGACATGGAATTAAAGGCCGAGCAGGGCCTCTGGGACGCTTGCTGCTTTCTGTTCTAAAATTCTGTAGAGAGCCAAAAGGGAACCCCTCTTGATATGGAAAAGGAGGGGCTAGCTCCTGGTAACAATAATATAGTTTGCAGGAAGAAACAACTTCTGTACAAATGACTCTTCCACTAAAAAATGTCGTCGCTGCGCGAAAAGTCGCCCACGGCCCGGCATGCCCAGTACTGCGGCGACGACGAGCTGGACTCTGTTCCACGCTTGACGGCCCAGTATTTTTCGCCAGTCGTCTTGTCCGTGGTCAGGTCGAACCACTTGGGCAGCCAATCCTCGCCCGTCTGCTCTCGTTGGCGTCGGGCGGCGCGCTGCTTGTTCTCCACCCGGTTCTTCTCCGTGGCGGCAAAGTCGTACTCGCCGTCCTCCATGGCGCGCTGGTCCGGTCGCAGTCGAGTGTCAGTGGGAGGCAAGTGCTTGCGGAGGTTGTCTGGCACCGCGTTGAGCGTCACGACAAACGGCGTCAGGTTGAACGGGATGCCTGCCGGGCGGGCGTGGGCTTCCCAGACCAGGATGGCCTGATTGCCCGCTCCTTTTGACGCCTGCTCCGACGGGTCGACCTCGTAGCCAGGCGTCAGACGAGCGTAGATCTTGTCGTTCCAGCGGCCGCCCATGGACCAGCGCGTGTTGCCGCCACTATCGAGCACCTTGCCAGTTACCTGGTACGCGGAGCTGGCCTTCCAGCCCCGCTGCTTGAATTCCAGCAGACACACTTCTCCAGTGGTATGGTTCTTGACCTCCATGGGACCATAGTTGTCGACAGTGGGAGATCCAGTGATGATACCAACGACCGAACTGGTGACCTTCTTCCACGTGTAGAGTTCCTCCTTCTCGCCTGGCGCAGTCGGCCTGAGGCGGAGGAACCACGTGCCGAGAGGATTGATGTCGAACGAGCGGCCGTAGAATTTAGACTGCACGGCGGACTCACCCCAGTACTCCCATGTTGGAGCTTCTGCGTAGGCGGCACCGATGGGCGGGTGGTGTGAGACTTGCTCAATGAAGAAACGATAGCCCTTGTCGGGACGAACATACTCGTACGTTTCACCAAGTAGAGGGTTGAAAGGTTTAGCGACACGCCCGACCGTAGAAGCGTACTCGGAGGCTGCAAAAGCCGCAACGTAGACCATGCGCTCCGTCGAGTCAGGCCGCGAAGAAGCCGAGTCGAGCAAGTCAGTATACTCCATGTCCTCTGCAACACGCTGCAGCAGCGAAGTGGGCTCGTTGAAGGAGACTGGCAGGGTCATCTTGGTCATGTCCTTTCCAATCATGGATTTGAGAATACCCTAAGATTTTGATGTTAGCTCTTCGAAATATGAGAAAACAAAAAGTAGACTTACCCAGAGAGAAATCTTGGGCCGGTCGTCGGCATCCATCTTCAGACGTAGTCGTATTGGATCCTCGTAGCCCTTGAATGAGGACTGGATGTCTCCCTCCTTGGCCTCTATAATCTCTTTGGCCGGCTCTGAAACACTCACGACGGCAGCCTCCTTGTCGAGTATCACAGAGGGCATCTCTTCGACAACCTCGACCTCACCTGCACCAACAGCGTCAAAGAACTCAGCTTCGTCGTCAGTGTCAGACTCTGCAAAAGCTTCAATCTCGGCCAACGTCTGCCTCCGCGCTCCTCCCGATGTGGTCCTGGGCCTGGTGACCTCGACGGCGGGCAGGTCCGGCGATTTGAAGGGGCTCAGAATCTCTTGCGCCGGGCTTTGAAGTACATCAGAGCCAGTCAGTTGCTGGTTGTCAAGAGCATCACGAAGAGCCCGCCGGGTTCGTCTGCGCTTCTCCTCTGACTCGCCGATCCTGTTCTCCAGCTCTTCCTGCTCGCGCGCAATGTGCGCCATGTTCTCCTCCCAGATACGGCGAACGTTGACTTCCTGCTCCAGCCTGTAGTGCCAGTAGGATTCTCGGTCTCTTGCAATCCGGCCCAAGTCGCCAATCAAGCCTTTGAGGTTCGCAACGGCACCTTCGTAAGAGCCAATGGCTTGTGCAACGGCAGGGCTGGAGATGGGCGTGGTGGGGTTCTTGGTCGCCTCGACTTGAAGGGCGGATGAGATCTGGGCAAGGAGGTCAAGCTGCAGACGAGCAGAGTGGGCGGCGATCATGAATGCATCTCGAGTCTGAGGCTGCATCTCGACGCTGCTGGCATCGTCGACGATTTCGTCGCCCTCGTCGTCATCACCCTCAATGGCAACAGTTTCAGTAGTGCGGGCCTGCCTCAGCTCGTCTCCTGCGACACTACCCTCGCCCAAGCTTGTGCCAGTGTCGTTGCCGTCAATCTCACTCGAGAACCTCTCAAGGCCCGCAGATGGCACGGGGATCAAGGTCCTGCTACTCCTGGAGGCGAGCCCAGCTTCCGAGGGACTTGGCTTGAGGTCTGACTGGCTGGCCTTGGCCTGACGCAGAGACTCCTTGTCGCCTTCAACGCGCCTTCTCTCCTCTTTGGCTTCGTCCTTGGCGTACTGGATGGCGTTGTTGAGGGCCCAGAACCATCGCTTGGCTTCGACCTGGTGGTTGGCCTTGAGGTGGTACTTGACGGACGACTTGCCGAGAATCTCAAAGCGCAGTTTGTCCTGTGCGTCCATGTGGAGTTTGGCGATGCGCATGTTGATTGCACCTCGGCAGGCTGAGCCAGCGTCGTCCTGGTGCTTGTAGTAGCTCAGCACGCCGTCCTCCAGCACGAACCAACGCAGCTTGTATCCACTGGTGTAGTTTGTCCACTTTTTCAGATAGCCTTTCATCTCACGGCCCTCCTTTCCGCCCAGTGCATTCTCTCCAGTGGCGGTGGCGGCATCGGGGCGAATGCCTGAGCCAAGTATGGTTCTCTCTTGAATACCTCGTTGGGCGGCAGCGGCTTCTGGAGACTTCTTCAGAAGCTTCTGTATCTTGTCGTCCTTTGTGACGTCTTGTGGGAGTTTTCCACGGCGATCGCGGCGGAAAGGGTCTGCGCCATTGAGGAGGAGGATTTGGATCAGTCTGGCGTCCTTCTTGCGCGCAGCTTCGTGCAACAGTGTACCCCCAGCCTCGATTGTGTTCGGCTCTGTGGCTAGCTCGCCGCCGTTGACATCGATGGCGCTCTGAAGATGTTGGTCCAGCAGCTCTTGCTCCAGGGCATCGTAGTCTCCGTGAGCAACCAGCAGCTGTAGCTGCTTGACCTTGGCGTCAATGTAGACGGAGCGAGCGAGCTGAAGCTGCTGGAAGACTTCGGGGTTCTTGGCGAGATCCAGAGCTGTCCGGCCTTGGTAGTTGGCAATGGTGTCGTTGATGCCCTTTTGTGAGAGGAGCAATGCGACGACTGGAGCTCTGCTCAGCAGTGCCGCAATGTGCAGTGGCGTGTTTCCGTCTCGATCGCGCGCATTGACGTCGAGGCGAGCGGAGGACAGGGTGAATTCGATGACGGCTTGGTCTGCGCATTGGACAGCCAAGTGCAGGATTGTGGTGCCCTCCAAGCCTGAGCCAGAGAGCGACGAGGTGCTGGGACGAGCGCCGCCCTCCTCTGGGCTGGTTTCGCGGATGAGTTTGGAGATGGCTGCAGTGTCGCCGCTGCGCAGGGCTTCATATATGCGGAAGAGCTTGACCGACTGTTCTATCGAAGCCGGGGCTGCGGCGGTCGTCGTGGGAGGCATTGGGATATTTGCTTTGGCGGCGGGTGGCGCTCCCTGTGCGGCGCTCTGTGAACGAGACATGGCCTCTGTACTCAGCGACGACTTGGTCGAAGCGGCAGTAGACTTGCTGTTGTCGTCGCCGCTGCGAATGTCCTGCCTGCTACCGACACGGCTGAGCAGCGACTTGGCGATGCCAGACTTGGTGCGTTTGTGAGGGCTGCAAGAAGAAGGTGAGTTTGGGTTAGCGAGTGGGGTTACTGTCAGCAGACATTGGTTAGGGCCAATGCGCGACTTACTCCATGCAGCGCGCCAGGAAAACACGCCGACTGGAAAATACAAGAAGGGTGGTTCAGACGACGCCCCAAAGCCTCTATGGAGCCTATACTCGACCTTCAGAATAACCCGTGGAAAGACGAGGCACAGCGCAAGGTTGGAGCCACAAGGAATGACGAAGATGGCGTTTCTATGGGGCACTATGATTTGACCAATGGTGCTATTTGTTTAGCACTATACTCGTCCGGGAAGCCAGTCGGAAAAGAAATGATTGTCAGATAGGCGCTTGTGCTTTAAGGGGGTCCTTGTTTGGCTCTTTGTTTGGCTCTTCTGGAACTCTGCTTTGATGCTTTTCTCACATGTCTTCTCAGACCCCTTGTAATATTCATGTGACTTGGCGTACCGCTTCTCTGCAGTCTTCAATATATGAAGGGTCCCCCAGGCCAGCCATAAAGAAGTCATCTGATCAATATCTACTCGTCTGATGCAAGTGACTCAGCGCTATTCTCCTCCATGGAGAGTACGGTCAGCTTACATTGGGAGAATACAGTCCCATTTCTCTCTATATTCATCGTTGGCGACTCTGGCCATGTAGGATCTCGCCTCATCCTCACTGAACTTCAAGTCAATCGTCAGCGTCTTGGGCCCCAATCATGGCACAGAACCGCTTCCTGCTCGGCCCAGAGAGTCAGACTATTCTCCTCTTTGGATGTGAAGTTGTCTCGGGACTTGTATTGGTATGGTGACACCGCTCATGATGAAGCCCGCAGATGTAGGCAGTTCGTATCTCTCCACAGTAATGTTCCTATGCCGCAACAAGTAATTTGGACTTGTATTAAATGTCAGCAAGGTGCAATGCATGGTACCTGTAGCAAGGCCAGTTGTAATATTAGGAATAACCATATCATCGAGTTGTATGTAGATACCTGGATTCAAGTGCATCTGGCATTGCTCCGAAATGGTGAGCTAGCCTTGGAGGAGGTTGGACATTATGTGCATATAAATGTAGTCGACAAATTTTCACTCATTACAAAGCTCTTAGCCTTGGAGACGTCGCCTTTGACAGAATCAACATTGTCAGCCCTCAGAAATGACAATAAAGGAGGATCAATATCAATACTAGTGGTCTGAGCCTCGGCAAATACTCGGGCAAACCACCTTGCCCAAACTCCTGGGCCACAGTCCCATATTGAGGAATTATTTTTGGAGCGACTCCAGATTGTTTATGGGAGCCGCACGCTGAGCCTGTTGTCTATAAATGCAAGCCACGTTTGATGTTGGTCATCGCCATCATCTGCTTTGAGTATTGTTTCTGCAAAACCGTAGCTCACGGTATATCTAACTTACATCTCGAGACTATGCTTCAGCTATATGGAGCAACGGGACACCACTTTATAATTCTTCAACATTAGGATCGATCATTGAGTACGTGCTAGCGTCTTTGAAATAGAAGCTTATTGCATCACGAATCGTCAGCATAAAGCCCATTTTGTTAAATTACTCCATCACGCCAAGCGCCTAGCTCAGCAAGAGTGCAAACAGGCGAGAGGCAGACACGAGTGGCAAAGCAACCTGGAAAAAACGATACAGTTGGGGGATGAAACAGGCCAGCGTGATATAGCATTGCACCGTCTGTCCACCCTGAGCGCTTCCCTTGCCCGGCATAGGTGGTGTTGGTGGAGGTCTGGGCTGCATTAGCTTGTTTGCACGGCGATCCCTGGCCGTTGCAAGGCAGCACACCGCGATCCTGGACTGCCCAAGAGTCCGGTTGGCTTGGTGCACCTTTGCGATTCATCTTCGTGCGTAGCTCGCTTGGTCCTGGTTCAAGCTGCCCTCCACACGATACCAACGTCTCGCGCTAGTCAAGAAGCCTCTACAGGCTATCTGACATGGTTTTGAAGTTCGACAGGGGTACATAAGCATGTCGACATCTCCCTTCTCTTTGTCGACTGATTGAGCGAGGCTCAATGCTGATGCAAGAACTTTGAGCTGCTCTTTTACCAACGCTGATCCTACGCTCTTCTTGGTCCGTGTAATCATGGCTACGTACCTGTTCCTGGCCTCTGCGCTCATCGCCCTTGGTTTCTACTATCTCGGTAGATGCATCTATCTATTGTACCTGCACCCTCTTGCCAAGTTTCCTGGGCCAAAACTGGCGGCCGTGACCAAGTGGTATGAATTCTACTTTGATTTCCGCAGCTGGCCCGGCGGCACATATCCACAGGAGATTGATCGCCTGCACGACCTATACGGTAAGTTGTAGAGATACTGAAGGTCTGCCCTGCGCTTAGCTCATCTTCATGTTTCTATACAAAAAAGGCCCCATTATTCGCATCACTCCTGAAGAGCTTCACGTGAGAGACAGCGCGTGGTATTCGACATTGCATTGTCATGCAAGTTCGGTGAGCTATAGCAGGGGTCGCTTATCTCACGCAACTCGTCTAACAAGAGAGTATAGGGAGCTCGTGACAAGTATGAGCCCGCCGCCCTGATGACTGGCACTCCCTTGGGCAGTAAGTTGGTTTTATGGATGCGCGCCCTGCCACTGGTTTCTCTCTCGCTGACTTACCAACAGTCTTTGGAACCGCCGACCACAGGCTTCACCGCCGACGACGTGCTGTCCTAAACCCTCTGTTTTCAGGCCGCGCCGTCGAGGCAAGTGAGGCTCGAACCCAACACTTGGCCGAGAAGCTGGTTGATTTTCTCCACCAAGACGTGGAACGACATGGCTCAACAGATATTCGCCCTGCGTGTTTGGCTTATGCCACAGACATCCTGTGTGCACACTTCCTTGATTTCGAGCTCAACCTTCTTGACGACCCTGAGAAGGTGCAAGAGTGGGCTCGAAATGTCTCCGCCGTGGCAACCCTCACCCTAGTAGCCAGGCATTTCCCCTGGCTGATCCCCATCGCGATAAGGCTACCTTTGTTCATCATGGAAGTAGTTATGCCCAATTTGACAAGAGTAGCTGGGGCGCACAGGGTGAGTTTTCGCAAAGTGTCCCATTGAGCTGCTGCAACAAGCTGACTTGAGGACTTTCAGCTTCTACATACCCGCGCCGCAGCCGTCACAGAGAGCTACCAGCAGGGAGAATTGAAGCAACAGGCTGCTGACGCGGAATCGACCAAGACCACCATGGATGTGTTTCGGACAATTCTATTCAGTGATCTTCCTCTGGAGGAGAGGAGGATCGAACGGCTTGCCCAGGAAGGATTCGTTGCGCTTTTTGCCGGAGGTGAGACAGTTGGAAGGAACCTTACCAACACCATCTTCTTCATCCTCGACGACCGCGAAGGGGTGCTCAAGCCGTTGCAGGAAGAGATCCGGGCCCACGTTCGACAGAATCCAGGTCCACTCAGCTGGAAAGCTCTGGAGCAGCTGCCCTTTTTGAGCTCAGTCGTCAAAGAAGCGCTGCGCCTGACGGCCTTGATCACCTCACGATTGCCTCTGGTGGCCCCCAACCAAGAGCTCGAATATGCAGGCTGGCGCATTCCTGCCGGCACGCCAATCGGTATGACGCTGCGTGATGTCCTATTGGATCCTGAAGTTTTCAAAGAACCCTACGCTTTTCGTCCAGAGCGATGGAATGGCGAGGATCCACAAACTTCTCGTATGGAGCAGGCCTATGTCCCGTTCAGCCGTGGCACGAGGATGTGTCCTGGCAACAAGTAAGGATCCACTCCACCACCGCTCCTCTCAGCCCCATCATTGCTAATCATCGCTACAGCTTTGCATACGCAGCCTTGTTCATCGGAATCGCAACCTTTGTACAGCGATTGGATGTGGAGCTCTACAAGACGACTCGGGAGCGGGATGTTGACATTGTACGCGACAGCTTTGTCGGCGAAGTTTCCAAAGACTCGCGTGGTGTGCGCATCTGCAGACGGCATGACTGAGTGGGTCAAGCCAGGCAGCCCTATGATGTGCTAGCACTTTCGTGGCCACAGACGTGTTCTCTGAACCCTGGTCGCCGTGATGCCACCGTTTGGGGGCCAGCCTCGTCTGCCCGATGGAACAGGAAGCACAGGGCACGTACCGGAACGACGAAGCTAGGGCCAAGACAGTACCTCAATCCTTATCACGCCACTTTTGAGCATTGTTTCCATCGATGACTTTTTAGTTGATTTGGCATCTTGTCACCATGTCTCTGTGCGCCTGAGTTGTGCGACTAGGTTGTAGCCGCGCACTTAGCGAGCGATAGTGATCAGAGCGAGTAGGCTCTACACAAACAAATGTTATCAAAGTAGGCCCCACAAGGCAGCAGCGTCTCTTGTGATGATCCATGTATCCGAGACAAACCTTGTATTCCGTTGCACCTTTTGACGTGCCATTCCGACAGCATCCACCCCCTTGGCGATCGACTACGGGAGAGTGGCGGCGAGAAAGAGATTAACAAAAATCTCATCCGCGAGTTATGCAGGGCAAAAGGTAGAAAACCGCCAATGAGCAAAAAACGCATAGCGGCCTCTGCCCAGCGCTTTCGTCGGCTATTGGGGGAATTTGTGATGGCCGCCGTGGAGGAGACCTTGTGCAAGGCCTAGTCCTCATCACATGGCGCATACGTGTCTTTCGACCATGGCGAGATGCGATGCCAGCTGGGGTGGCCTGACCATGAGCTTTCGTCAGTGCCCCCCTTTTTTTTGACACACTGCGTGACTGTTCAGCACCATCCCGTCCCAGAATAGACAATCCATCCCGTAAGTACCAAAGACAAAAGATTGAACGAGAGCTAATCCCGAGTTGTACCTGTTTTTAAAAACCCCTGTCCAAGGCCCTGTGCGGTGCCGGGCTGATCTTCCGAAGCATGAAACAGGTCTGTCGGCGAATTTTTCATTCTGATACTGACAATAATCCCGAACGAGCTCTACCAGAGTTGCTCAATAGCCAATCGTCCTGAACATCGATGACAGTATAGTAGCAATCATTCCTGTAGATCAAGATCCAATCTGCCCCTTTCGCGAGGTTTGGTCAAAGAGGTCCAGTATTGTGGCAGGCAATCGCATGAGGGGCATTCCAGGTCCGTTGCATCCTTGGAGATTGCTGTCAAGGTATGCTAGATTCCTAATTCTTGTGAAGATTCATGATTCTGACTTTCTGTTGGAACCAAGGCTGGGTGGTCCTTGCATGTTCCAAGACAGGAGTCCAGACCCCATTCTCTACGTGCACTTACCCGTTTGTTGACTGCAGCCAACCTGACTATGATTCTGCGAGCGACTATTTGACGTCTCTCTACAATGGCTCAGCAAGATGCCTGTTCCCCTTTGATGGAGCAAGACAATTCATTGTTTGGAGGCCGTGCCGCTTATGGAAAATATCGTGGTTCCGCCAGTTGCATTCTGTTCAGCTGAAGAGAGGAAGGTGAAAGGGGTACACAGCATCCATACTGATGGGCAGGTACCGAAGTGCACTCCAAAATAGTTCACTCGCTTGATAGTTTGTCCACATGAGCGTGGGCTTTGCCCGGTCTGGGGCTCAGCCATGTTCGTTGTGGCGTGAGCAGAATCAGCAAAAGACCCGACACATATTCAGATGCTGATTTGCTTCTTCAATTTCGGACAGGCAAAAAATAGCGCTGAGCAATTTAGCAAGTCTGATCCTCGGCGCAAGCGTCAAAAAGACGTGTCGATGCTGACTTGAAGCCTCCTTGGCGAATCAGCCAACATAAAAACTCAACTCCCAGGCAGCTTTCGCCTGCTGCCTCTCAAACAGAGCTAAAGGGCGATCCAAGAAAATCGGGCAACTCCTAGGCCCAGCCTCGGCCTAGTGACAGGAGCCTCTGTGTTTCTTATATAGCTTGGGATTGTGTCCACATCGGCTGTCCCAGTCAAGGCACATTCCGCCATGGTCTTCTCCTGCTCCCCGACCATGTCAATTCCCCGCAGCCTCATTCTCGACGAAATTCAAAAATGCGCCTTCTACTTGCCCGACCTCCACGGCCATCTTGTTGGTTGGGCTTCGGGGACTTCTTCACACCTAAGCCGCCTGCAAGGTGATGTAGATGATGACCTATGTGGGTAAGACAGCTTGTTCATTGTCACTAATTCGCAGGCGCATTATCCTTATTTTTTTTATTTTTTATTTTTTTTTAATTTTTTAATTTTTAAAAGTCTAGGCTGACAATAAGGAATAGACTCTTCTCTCCAGGTCGTCGACGAGATAAGATGCGCCATTCTCAGGTAGCGTACTTTGCTGCCTCCTGGTGGCCTTATGCTCCCTACGATCGCCTGCTCGTTGCAACAAGACTTTCAATTTGGGTAGGTTCTGACTCGACTGTTTTCTGACGCCTCTCACTTACACCAGGATCTCTGGTCTACATAGCTCTTCGCCTGGGATGATGGTAGGATACGGTACTTGCAGTAATAATGCCAAAAGCCCCAAACTAAAAATGACTCCACAGAAACCGACACCAACGAGTTTTCTACTCTCGCAAGTGATTATGAGGCAGCCCAGGCTTATCGAGAACGGACTTGGCACAAGATTCATACCTCTTTGAAGCCGCCAGAGGCCCACGACGCTGCTGCAACAAACGACAGAATTTTGGATTATTTTGACCAGGTTGGAGTGAGCGTGAGCTCTGGCGCAGGCAAAGGTGAGAACAACGGACCATATTGCAAGATAGACTATTGCCTTTGACGGAGCTGACAGGTCTTGCAGAAGTGGTAGATGTTTTCGCAGGCGAGCTCCAGCACTTTCTTGATATGACCGGCCTAGAGCAGAAGCTTTCAGGGATGAGCAGCCTGCCATCGGCCGCAGAATATCTGAGTCGTCGTATGGGATCCGGAGCGGTGGGAGTATGCTTACCACTGACAGAGCGCGTCTGTCCCTATCCAGTATATTCCGTAGTATGTGCTGACAAGAGTAAAGGTACTGTTTTGACATGACGCTGCCGAGTCATCTGCGCCAAAGCGAGCACATGAGATCGCTTTGGATGGCTACAAATCTGATAATATGCATGTGCGTTGTTCAAATGGGCAAAGTGCTTTAATTGGATTTACTGACAAGATCAGCATGAACGACATTCTGTCGTTGAAAAAGGAGATCGTATGAGTATATACCATTTCGCAGCTTTCAGTTTTGGAAAGACTGACAAGAAACCCTAGAAACAAGGTCAAGTGGACAGTCTATTGCCCATAATCTTCGCTCAATGCCGAGACGCGAGCAAAAGCATGCTGGCAGCTGTGAGCTTGATCCGGCGAGCCACTGCCATGTTTGAGGAAGCCAGTGCAGGCCTCCATGGACTGGCTCAAGACGTTTCTGAGCATCTGGATATGGCTGAGAAGTACGTCAGAGGTTGCCGCCTTGCGTGCACAGCCAATCTGAATTGGAGGTTAGTCTTTCTTTTTCTTTGCGGATTTATATCCAGTACTGATAGAAAGCCTTCGAGTAGCTTGACGTCGGGCCGCTATCAGCTCTCCAGTGAGGAGATCAAAGGCCTTCAGCCTCTTGATCTTGACTGAAAGAATTAATTTTCTTATGTCTTTCTTCAAGCGTTTTCTAGATAACCCTCAATAAGCAGGTGCACCGACCAAGCACTCTTCCTTACAGTCATCATGTTCTTTTTGCAGTTGGTCAACTATGATAGAGATATTTCAAAGATTTGGACAACGCCAATCATCAGAATAGTAATTAAATTGTATATAGAACGCCAGAAGTATTTACAGTGTATCGCTTGCCGTTATTTGCGCCCCTTGTATGTCTTTTGGTTGCCGTATGTACAATGTCATGTAACCTTTTCGCCTTCTTGTTGCACCTTTGAAACGAAAAAAACTGTCTCTACCTTTCTCTAGAGACGTCATCAGTAGTATTCCGTAAGGCGGTGATCCGATGTGCTCCTGAGCCGCTTGGCCCGATGGAACAGTGGCCCATAGGTTGGCAAACAGGCGCCAATGGTGCCAAACGCCATCTCGAGCGACGACCACACCACTGGATTGTAGTCAGAATAACTGGGATCGACCAGAGACACTTGGTGGAGCTGGCAGACGCGCACTATCGATGCTATGCAGACCCTTTCATTTCCCCAATGTTAGCACAACTTCTACTTTAGAAAGGGCGAAGACGCACAGTGCTCCAGAGGCAAAGATGATACTCAGCTTGACCTTGCGTTCGGTCGTCGTCTTCAGGCCCCAGAGCAGTGGCATGGGCAAGATGATGATGACCACGTCAGTCAGAATGTTGAAGGACGAAACCACTATGTACACCTGGTTGATGTTGATGCAGCTGCCGTGCACCTCAGGGTTCCAGATGGCCTCCATAGGGATGCATGTCGCCAAGATACAGACAATCTGCGTGATGCTGTAGGCTCCGGTGAATGCGACGATGCCAATCTGGCAGAAACGAAACCATCTGATTGGAAATATGCGCCAGAACAGGGTGCAGATGGATGCTTTGAAACAGAAGACGCCAGCCGTGTACACAATTTCAGCTGCTTGAATCCCCTTTTCCAATGTCAGCTCAATTTTCTTACAACTTTCAAGGGGGAATGCCGGGCTGCCAGACCTTTGTGAGTGCTATGGGATCAGTTACCAGGATCTCGTGACGGCCAAAGTTGTAGATGCCGATAAACACACAATTTGGCACAATAAAGCCCCATGTGAAAAGCTGCAGGCGTCAGATCAACAATCTCTGGCGACGATAACACAGGAGCCTCACGAGAGAAAGTGCTATGGTCCAATCATCCAGATGCAAGGTCAACCCGGCAAGGCGTCTCGCGTATAACCTGGCTGCAACACCCCCAGTGGCCAGGACCAGGGATATGGTGAAGGCTGCAATCAGCCCCGGAACATGCGTGTCATTGATATGGGCTTGCTGGTATTGTAATGAGGTCTGCTCATCGACCGAAGCCATCATCCACCTCCTGTCAAGCTGCTGTATCTTTCTCTCCTCCTGCTGCCCGGTAAAGCAGAAGGGAAAAAGCCGTGGTACTTGCGCTAACAAGGCAAGGATCAGCGCTTTACATTAAACGCAGACTGGCAGCCCGCACAGCCCCGTCGCAGCAGGGCCAGTTCAAAGGAGGGAAACAAGGACCTGAGTATATATCCCCTGTGTCGCAAGGGCCCCCTCGTGTTCATAGATGCCGTGTCTCTGCCGAAGGAGGATCATACGGCAGGGGGCGAAGCTTGGGGCTCTTCATCCAAAGACCGTGGGGGGCGGGAAAGTGGCCGCGATTGATGATTTTCGCCAAAACCTTGCGCTAATCGACGCCACGTCATCACCGCTCTCCCTACTCTCAGGCTGTGCCCATTGAGATGTTGGTACTAGTTCCTCTTTGACCGTTCACGTGAAAGGCCGCCCTCTCTCCTCACCTGACACGAAGGAGGAGATATTGATGGATCCCGGAAAGGTTGAGCGTCAGGTTCAGAAGGCCAAGGAGTTGATGACTGCAAATTGGAAGGCACCAATCACGCTGAGCCAGAGACAAAGCGCTGGCACCAAGTATTTCCCAGACAAATCAGACAAGATTTGGGTTTGTCCAACGTCTTTGGCCACTCCTGATGATATTGAAGGCCTCCGAGCGCACTTTTTACAAGTCGTCAACAGTCTGAGCGCACGCACCCATTCAGTGGTGACGCCAGCCGCAGTGCATGGCGAATGGGTTTCAGAGAGGCTCCAAGACCAACCGGTGCCTTCGTCGGTTGTCGACGAGAAGCAACGACTGGGACATCTGAATGCCTCAGTGAAGAGTTCAACAGTGGTTCTCTATCTCCATGGAGGTGGCTTTATTCTTGGCAGTCCCTCTTTCAGCAGGCAGGCTTTCAGCGCTCCAGTGGCCAGGAAGACGCATGGTCGATGTTTTTCCCTCGAGTATCGCCTGTCACCACAGCACATGTTCCCAGATGCGCTGTTTGATACGCTATTGGCCTACCTAGCTCTGATTAATCAGCCTGCCAGTCAGACTCACAAGCCTGTATCAGACATTGTCTTGGTTGGCGACAGTGCTGGAGCAAATCTCTGCTTTGCTTTTGTGCAGCTACTTCTTCACCTTCGGAAAAGGTGCACAACCTTTCTCTACGGAGGCAGAGAGGTCGAGATACCGCTCCCGGCAGGTGTGTGTGGCATCAGTGGGTACTTTGATTTGACGGATTGCATGCCCTCGATACAGACGGCCACATTTGACTATTTCCAGAAACCCAAGCTAGAGAACGCGCCTGACCATCCTCACGATAAAATATGGCCAAGTATACCTCAACGAGAGAGCGTTTACTGTCATGACGACCAGCTTTGCGATGTCCTTTGCAATCCAATGTTGGCTTCCAGCTGGCACGGTGCACCCCCAATGTGGCTTGCTGCAGGTGACGAGATTGTGTCCGACTCTTGCAAAGCCATAGCTGCCAGAGCATCAAGTCAAGGCATTTCAGTATGGTGGCGCCACTACGAGCGAGTTCCACACGTCTGGCATCTCCTTCCCGGCTTGGGAAACATACCGCAGACCGCTCACTGCTTGGATGACTTTGCTAAATTTGTAGACATGTGCACCAGTAGTCCAAGCTCAGTCACCTCTTCAAGCCTCACTTTTCAATCACCATCCTTTACCGTCAAGGATGTTGATATTCACAGTAGCTTAGGTCTGTCTTTTGATCAGGTGAAGCAAAGGGCCGAGGCACGGGCAGCGCATCTAAAACGGTCGCATATACAAGCCAACTCAAAGATATGAAAGAGGGGGTAATAGCAAATGAATAATATCTCTTTCAAAGAACGATTCATACAGCTTACTTTGAAAGAGGCAGGAACATATTTGGATCTTGCCAAGATTGCAGAGTGAATGAAAGCCTATAAAAGCCCAGAGTTGGCCGTGGAAATTCCTCCCGAAGAGCCCCTCTTCCCCGCACAAAACTGCAGGCCTAAGTACACTTTCAGCCGTTGACGTGGTCCCAAAGCGACTAGGACTAATATACATTGACTAGGTATACATCTTGGACAGAATTCCGATCATGAGTGGTCAGAACACGTCGGTTGGCGCTGAGTATATGTTCTCACGCGGCTTCCGCGACTCTGCAAGGTCTGATCTCTTGGTTTGGTGATGCCCTGCTACTTCAAAACTGACTATGATACTTGGTTGTTACAGGCTTCATTTACAGCACTGGATATGGAAGGAGCATTTGGGCTATCTGATTCATCCAGCTATATCCCTCGACAAGACGAAACCTCTGCGGATTGCAGATGTTGGAACTGGTAATGGCTGCTGGCTTCTCGACGTGGCACAGAGTGCACCTCAAACTTGGTCCCTTGAAGGCTTTGACGTCTCAAAGGCGCAGTACCCTTCGCGGGCACAATTGCCTGACAACGTTTCCTTGGAGGTGCAGGACGCATTCGACTCTCCACCGCAGCACTTATGCGGCGTATTCGACTTGGTCCACATTCGTGCTTTTGCTGCTGTGGTCAAGAACGGTGACCCAGACGTCCTGCTGCGTAACTTGATTGCCATGCTGAAGCCAGGAGGTTTTCTGCAGTGGGACGAGTTTGATTCGGGTTCATTCTCAGCACGCTCAACTCCCGACATAAGCTCAGTCAATGCAGATGAAATTATCCGCGTGTGGAATTCCCTTGCTGAGAGGCTATCTCTTCGCTTAGCATGGATGCAACCCGGTGCGATGGAGGCTAATTTTGTCAAACATGGCCTGAGTATGGTGAATAATTCTCTACAAGATCGATGGAATGCTCCAGCAAGCTTTAAGCCTCTCCTGAGAAAGGCCTATACAGACAACTGGATGATGGCTTTGGAAGAGACTGTTTTCCTCATAATTAGTCGCGGTGAGATAGCCAAGGATATCATCACTCCTGCAGACTTTGCGGCTCTCCTCGATCGCGTGGTGGAAGAGACCAAAAATGGCGTCAACATCTGGATCGACCTGCAGGTTGTAGTTGGACAGAAGCAGAGAGACTGACAATCTCGGCTTCCTCAATGAGAAGAAGTGAATGGATCAAGATATTTGTACAGCGGCATCATGAAGATCAATAGTGTCCATGCACCCCATATCTTCCAACTGCTCCGATCAGATGCTGCGTCGCGGTATGTACAGACTCGCGCACCAAGATATAAACCACATGCAACCACAACAGAACTACTTATCGCGTCCAACGACCAGAACGAAATACATATGTATGACCAGAGCATTATAAAGACGGCCGAAGACTGTCGAGTGGCACCCTCGCCAACATCAATAGGCATAGTGCTGCGCCCTCGTAGTTTGTCGCCCTCCTGGTCGCGAAGATCCTGTATCTGAAGAGTAGTCATGACGATGGCAACTTGTAGACCAATCCAAAGGTAGCCTCGAGCCGAAAGGTCAAAGTCCGGAGACGGCAGTGAGATGGCGTTTGTGCCCGCACTGGCCACTGCCATGGCCAGAGCATTGATCAAGTTGCGCACAAACCAGTGGATGTCTGCACCTCCCAGTTCGTTGTAGAGGTAGCTAAGGATGATGGCGAAGCTCGTCAACTGTGGCACTCCAAGGAACATGCCAACCACAACGCTAGCCGGAACAAGAGCAAGCAATGCGTTTCGCGCTTGGCCCATTGACAGTTTCCCGCAAGGGATGGCTCTCCATGGCTTGTTGACCTTATCTTCTCGCACCGAGTCTGGCAATCGCTGGTTGGCAATGGCGAAGATCAAAATGTTCAGCCAGAGCCAGAAAAATGCCTGAGGTGCCCTTGAAGCAACCTGTCCGAGACTGGGGGTGAAATGCTCGGTGGTCAAAGTCTGTGCAGCCAGACTGCTGCACATGCCGACCGCGGTCCATGGTATCACGACAGGCTGGATGTTGTCCACCGTAAAAAGGTAGAAGATGTGTATACATTGTTTTGTAGCATCAAACAACGCGAACTGACGTGTGTTTGCATGCATATTTAGACCTTAGCCACCTATTGACGCAAGACAGGAGCGCTTGCGCAGCCTACAAATATAATGCGGCGGACTCGGGCCATAAGCAGGCAGATAATCAAATTGATGGCTTACAGGCTAAGTTAATTTTGACGTCATGCGCCAGGGCTAGATGTCTCAACATATCAAAAGCTATATGAATGATGTTTAATTGCCTGTACGACGTTGGGTCGAGCAAACATGGAGCAATATATGCTCGCATCCACTCTGGCCTGCTTGCTCATTGCCGTCTGCATCACTCTGGCACTCGCTGGACCAGGCCAAGGGCGATATGACACAGCGCTAAAGAAGATACCGCAACCTCTGACTGTCCCCATACTGGGTAACATACTCTCCCTGGACATGGCCAAGCCTCTGACCAGTATGCTTGATCTTCGTCACCGCTATCCGCAGTGCTTCCGGCTGAGCCTACCCGGACTTTCTGTGGTCGTGGTCAACTCCCACCAACTCGTTCGCCTTGTAAGCGATGAGAGGGTATTTGCAAAAGAGCCGCTTGGGCCCTTGTTCGAGGCCCGCAATGGCGCCGGCGACGGTCTCTTTACTGCTTACTCGAGTGAAGTCAATTGGGCCACTGCACATCGTATACTCAAACCGCTATTTGGAAGAGCTGGAGTAAGAGATATGCTTCAAGGTGAAATTGGCTATATTACGTTGAAAAAGGTAGGTGCTGACGTGCTGCGGCCATAGACATGATTGACGTGAGTCTTTTGCTTGTAGAAAAATGGGCAAATGCTCAAGGAGGGAAGCCTCTCGATCCCATGGACGACCTTGAGAAAATGTCCTATGACATGATTGCTCTCTGCGCGTTCAACAACCAGCCCGAAGCTCTGCGTGACGACTCGGCTGGTGCCTTCTACAAGGACATGTTCTTCTTTCTTCAAGAGTCCGGCGATAGATCCATGAGACCTCCTGTAATATCACGATTTCTATTTTGGTCCAAGACCAAGAGGTATTGGTCTGCCATTAAAAATATACAGGGGTGGGCTGAGAGGATAGTAGCGAAAAGAGTAGAGGCAGAATCTATGCCAAAGGATGATGCATTGAATGTCATGTTATTCAGTGCAGACACAAAAACAGGCAGAACACTACCGAGACAAAATGTGATATACAATACATTAACTCTTCTCGGTGCAGGTAAGTGAAACCTATATTTAAAGGCAATGGCTGACGATCTACAAAAGGTTCACAGACGACTGCAGGCATGATCGGATTTTTGCTGGCGCTTCTGCTGAAGCATCCACAGTGCATGCAGAGAGCACGACGCGAAGTCGACCAGGTCATAAACTCATCAACAATCCAAGTCCATCATCTTGACGGATTACAATATCTTCTGGCCTGCATACGGGAGACCTTGCGTCTATATCCCAATGCGCCAGGTTACCAGGTCAAGATGTTGCCTTCAGCAGACCCTCAAAAGCTTTTGAATGTAGGCTATCAGTTGAATAAAGAGGACATAATCACCATCAACTTGATGGCTCTGCACCGCGATCATGACGTTTACGGCACTGACGCCGACTGCTTTCGGCCTGAACGCATGGCAGACGGCAGCTTTGAGAGGCTACCAAGACATGCCTGGAAGGTATCTTTTGATCTCTCGCGCCTCAATTATATTGACATTTATTGACTCTCTTGAGCAGCCGTTCGGAAATGGCGTTCGAGGCTGCATCGGACAAGAGTTTGCAGTCCAGGAAGCTCTGGTGGTCTGCGCGTTGATCCTGCAGCGGTTTGACTTGAGCTTTGCCGATCCGCACTACACGATATCCATAGCAGAAGGCCTGACACTTAAGCCTCAAAACTTGAGCATTCTGTTCACTCCACGGGTTAATCACGTCTGAGGATATCCTATTGAGCAATGAACAATCTATTAGATATGTATGATTACTATCGAAGCAGCATTTATGAAGCTGAAAGAGACTGGCTTGAAACAAATTTGGAGGAGCAAGAAGAAAATCCTTTTACTTGAGGCTCCGCCCGCTACCTGTGCTGAAGCGAAGATACACTACAGTGAGCGCTTTGTGGATAGGTTTCACACTACGAGGGTATATATTCCGTAGGCTCTAATCTGCTGCAAGGCATTAAACCCAATCCCAGAATCTTCTATTGAATGCGAATTCGTCCAAGATTCTCTTTAGAATTCATCCGGAAATTCAACAAGGACTAAATCCTTTAGCAACAAGGTTTGCGTGTACACAGAAGTTAACTTCAGCAGCTTAACCTTCCTGGATCTCCTGATGCAAACTAAGCACTCTAGCACGAGTAGGCGACCATTTACCAATCCATTCAGGTTGCTACACTTTGATTTTCTACTTTCCGGGGACCCGCAATCAAGGTGCAGCATTGAACGGCTCACTTCAATGCTCGAAACCCTCTATTTGCAGTTTTCACCCGGATCAGCAGAAGATCATACACAGGGTATGCCTGTGGGTCAGGTGAACAGGTAAGACCACTTGTTCTGCACGCATTGGCTCACAACCCAAAGAATTCTCAGCACACTTATTGAGGGCGCCGATCTTAATGGAGCACAATAGACTTGCAGCACTGGTCTTTGTTCTCGTGGTCTGCGATGATGGCTCTAAGAGGCCCGGAACTGATCTACGCGCTATTTCCGGGGTGTAAATATACGTCATGGGCGCAGGATGTTAACAGATCCAGGGATGGCCTTTCGTCTGATCGACATTGTTCCTAGGGCATGGAGGCCGATGGAAAACTAATGCAAGCCACGATCGTCGTTGCACAGACGGGATCATGATTCAAGGATGAGCTTAACGCCCTCTAAGGTTCATTAAGCCCATGTGAAGGACCCGAAACTCACCACCAGCCAAAAGAAAACCCCCCATAATTTGAAATTCCAAAGAGGTCATCTCTTTCCCTCGATACTGTACGAGAGGTTCGCCTCAATCGTTCTTCCGGTGCAGTTTACCTACATGGCTTGTGCTGCACGCTAAAGCACTCCCGACTGTGATCTACAATTAAAGTTACCTCATCACAATGGTGGACCACGGTCGCTAAATGCGCTGGCGGTGTGGGCCCCTTCCCTCATTGTCATAATGCGTGCTTTCTCGGCGCTGTGGCTGAAAGCTGAAATTTCAGCTCTGCAGCGACAATGCACAAGCGAGACTAGTCTATAGGACCACCCAGTGACCAGATGCATTGCATTCACACTTGCGCAATCAAGGGTCATGGCAAATGGTCTCGAAAATCTTACACAAAAGCCTTGTCATGGATCATCCCCATTGTTGCTTCCTGTTACGCAAATGAATTCTGCCCCGAGCCATGTCGCATACTCCACAGAGTTTACCGGTTCGACCACCTTCTGTCCACGATTTCGCTGCAGAGGATCAGCAATCAGACGAGAATTGCTCTAAGGGGAGCAGCGAAAGCGATGGAAACCTGAGTGACTCGGGCAAAGCCACGGATTGCAAGCAGGTTAGTAAATCAGTCAAACTTTCGTTAGAGGAAGCTCTTTACTTCGACTGCAATCTTGCGATCTCCGCGTCGACCACCAAGTGGTGCGATCTAGTGGAAGCTTCGACCAGGCATTGTTACATCTTTGGGCATGTTAATAATGTCCAGCTGATATTCAGCGCTTCTGAGCTTCCTTGCGAGTTCTAGATCGGCTGCGTCTGTCTGTTATTGAACATGCTGACTGATCCAAAAGGTCGATTGGGAGGGCCCAGATGACAGACGTAATCCCAAGAATTGGCCTCGTAGCCGAAAGGTAATGGCCACGACGATTGTATCGCTGTATGCCCTTACCACTTCGGCATCCGCGTCCGCTGTTGCTCCTGCCTTGCCTGAACTGCAGAAAGACCTGCATATTGCCTCTGCGACTGGAGCTTACCTCATCTTCTCCATGCCCGCATTTGGCTTTATTTTAGGTTCACTTCCCTTTGGTCCGCTCAGCGAACTGTATGGCCGCACACGAGTCCTGCAGTGGTCATTTGCCATATTCTTGGCATTCAACATCGGATGTGGCTTTGTTACCGATCAGACGCAAATCTATGTACTTCGCTTCTTCAATGGTGTTGCCGGAAGCGCACCAGCCACGATTGGAGCCGGCACGGTCGCTGATTGCTATGACTCTGCGGAAATTGGTCGCGGTTCGGCCTTCTATGGTGCGTAAAAGCTAGTGGTGCCCCTGAACATTGTGTGATCCAACCTGAAAGGAACTCTACTGATGCCCACTCAGGTCTGGCACCTCGACTTGGCCCTGCACTAGGCCCACTAGTCAGCGGCTTTATTATTCAATACCTTGACTGGCGCTGGACCTTTTACATCTCTTCCATAGTGTCTGGGGCGATATTGCTTCTATCATTTCTTTTCATTGAGGAATCTCGCGCCGACGTCATTCTTCGTCGAAAATGTCAGCGGCTCCGGAAGAAGACTGGAGATGACACGCTTCATACCGCCACTTGGCCTCCCTTACCAGACCCAACTACTGGCAAAGTGCGAAATACCCCACTGAAGATCCTTGACTCATTGACCAGACCCCTTTTGTTCTTGTGGCAGCATCATATTCTGCAATACCTCGCCATATACCAGGCCTATCTAACAGGCATCCTGTACCTTGTCCTGTCAAGCTATCATGCGCTTTGGACAGACATTTACCACGAACCCCTCTCCATTGCTGGACTTAATTACGTATCTATTGGACTAGGTCTAATCCTTGGTAACACCATGACCACGTATCTTTCTGACTGGCTTTACAAACACCTGCTGAAACGGTCTGGGCTTCTACATATTGATGACCGTGGCAAAATCAGTCCAGCAGATAGTCAGCCACACCCTGAGCTGCGTGTTCCACTCATGCTACTAGGGGCTATCATCTTACCAAGTGGCATACTACTCTATGGCTGGTCTGCTCATTTTCATACATTCTGGCTTGTGCCAAATATTGGCACTTTTCTGATTGCTGTTGGCATCATCGTTGGCACGCAGGGAATAAAGCTCTACACTATTGACACATACCAGACGTTGGCTGCGAGCGCCACAGGAGCTGTTAATCTGTGTCGCAGCGTTGGCAGCGCCGTGCTGCCATTATGTGCTCCGTCAATGATCTCAAGCCTCGGATATGGGTGGAGCAATACCTTGCTGGCGGGTATTGCCATCTTCCTGGGCATCCCAGGACCAATCCTGCTTTGGTTCTTCGGGCCACGGATGCGACGACGAGCCAGCGTCGACGTTGAAAAGGCTTCGATAGCCTGTCGGTAAAATTTTGGTTTCAGTACGTGCAGTTTCGGCCAATCACGACTTACATGCCTGAATGAGGCAAGGTGTTTTGTGAATTGTAGACGGGGTTTTGTTGATTTTGGGGCAGGGAAAAGACTTGGGAGAAAATTTCAGATCATCAAGAAGATTTGAAAAAACCAAAATAATCAAGAGGTATATTTCTCTTTATGTTGACGACTGAATGCTTGATGTGAGAGCTTGCTTTTGCATGTGCCTTGAACAATTAAAGTCTGCTACAAATCTCTGTCCTTGCTGATTGCTTCTCTTTGCATAAAAGATGTGCCACCCCTCTCCCTATTGTATCATCAAGTGGAGGTCCCATCCGTGCTACCATGACCATTGACCAGGACGCGCACCCCTCTGCCGCTGCGCGTAAACGGCGCAAAGTGGTCGTGGTGGCATTCAACATCATTCTCGTACGTTGTGTCATGCAGCCGCAATCGATGACCGAACTGATTGAAAAGATGGAATAATCCAATGCGCAGTTCGGCATATCCCAGGCTTGATTTCCTTTGTTTTAGCAACATGTTTATCTACGTCTAGCTTAGATGGAAACCCACTTGAGGCCTACGCATTGCCGTGTGCCTTTCCCGAAACTGTAGATGTGCTTCTGCAGTTTAATGCTGTCTGGCGCCAGCCATCTTTCGGGCTTAAAAGTATCTGGATCGCTGAAGAGACGCGGATCCTTGTTGAGAAACATTGGTGACATGCCGATGGAAGTGCCAGCAGGAATCAAAACTTCACTTTGGCCTTTGAGAGACTTTTGTTCTGCATAGACAGGCTTATAGGCTAGGTCGGAGATTGGAGCAATGCGCATGAGGCGGGTGCTGATGGGAGACAGCCTCAAGCTCTCGTATATGACTGCGCTGTAAATAAAAAGATATCAGTGGACGAACCAGGTGACTAAATAGAGAGAAGACTTATCAAATAAGACAGCTGTTCCAATGTGCCAAGTAACGGACTGCCTGTGTCATCTATCTTCACGCTTGATATCTCGTCCAGCAATTTGTCCAACATTTCTGGATGCTGCAGTAGATGAAAGACTCCGACCGACATGGTCCACGAAACAGTGTCTACGCCAGCGGCAATGATGCTGCGACATTCAGAGCTGATGCGAGCAGGTTGCTTCTCAGCTGTTGGAAGAGAACCTCGCATTAAATCCTCAAAGATGATTGTGTGGTTGGCCGTCTTACCACCACCCCTTTCCTCTCGCTCTTGAAGCTCGGCGATCTTCCTCGAGATTTCCTGTATTTTTCTTAGTAATAGGTAAACTTTCTCCCCAGATCATAAAACAATGAACAGACCTTTTGAGTGGAGACTACATGAAGGTTCCGTGGATTCATGAGGATTAATATCCAACTGAAAGCATTCAGCACATTCACTTGGCCTCAAACGCACAACAACATACCTGGGCATATTCTGTTTCAAGAACCTGATCAGAGGGAAATGCCTCCACAAATGACCGTTGTGTAAGGCTGTAGACGTCACATCTTGCATGTTGGGGCTGAAATTTGGCAGTGTGAGCCAACTTGAACTTTGACGGAAAGCATATTCAGTAATAACATCAGTAGTGAAGCAAGTCAGAGCGCTTGACAATGGCAATGAACGGTCTGTGCCTGCAAAATCCTGCTCAATACGGTCGCATAGTTGCCTGGCCTTTGTTGAGATCATAGGAACAAGGCTAGAGACAGCTGCGCTGGAAAAGAGGTGGCTGATGCCGTTCCGCCGCACCCGGTGAAGATCATGGAAGGACGTGCCGAAGGAGCTGACTCCAGTACCAAACTGGTTCGACTGCACCGGATCCTTGTCCCGTTTCTGGCTACCGCCTGTATAGAGAATGTCGACAAAGCCCGGATCGTTGACATGAACACACTCTGGGGAGATGCGTATCACTGGCCCGTAAATCTTATGGAGGCGTTGAATCTCGAATTGGTATCTTCCTTCCAGTAGGACGTCGAAGTAGAATTCATACCACAATGAGGCAGCAGCGAGCTTGGGACCTGGTATATGTCGGAGCGGATGCACAAAGAGGCGGTAAAGAACCAGGGCTCCATATGCTGCCACGCCCGATACCGCAGCAAAAACCAGAACACTGTATTTCAACATCATGATCCCTACTGTGATGATGCATTTGAAAGCCATCAAAAGACAACAGCCGAAGGCATGCAGGGATGACGACATTCTGGTGGCGTGGCAAGCACAAAAGTGTCCACTCATTATCCCAACAGCTTATCGTTGGGAGTTTTTCTTTGTTTTCCTCACCTTCACAGGAGAGCTATATTTCACAGAAGATCAATATTTCACAGGAGAGCAATATTCCCTCAGGCAAATTTCAGATACTTACTTCCCAATGGACGCTTTCACTCCAGAGACTGATGCGACCGAGGTCATCAAGGTAGTGGGAGACAATGCCAGGAGCAAGACTGGTCAGTCATGGTTTCTGTAATTTTCAATCAAAAAGAGACTGAGACTGATTACAGTCGTGATTACCGGTGCAAGCGAAGGTGGCATGGGTGCACAATGTGCTGTGAGCCTAGCAGAAGCATCAGTCGGTGGCTTGGTGCTGGTCGGGCGTAGCGAGAGCAAAGTCAAGTCAGTCATTGATGCAATCCGAGCAATCAGTCCTGCTGTGAAAGTGACCTTTGTTCAATGCGACTTGAGCTCAGTGGCGTCGGTCCGTACTGCAGCTGGAGAAATTGACGGCATTGTGAGCAAGATTGATATTCTAATCAATAATGCTGGCGTGGTGCGTAATAGACGTAAATTAAGCTGACAAGATGACTAATTTGACACTCATAGATGGCAATCCGTTCACTGACAAAGTCTGTTGATGACAACGAGATGCACCTTGCTGCGAATCATCTGGGTCATTTTCTTCTCACAGAAATCCTGATGCCGAAGCTGGAGGCAGCAAAGGCTGCGACAGTAGTAAATGTGACTAGCTTGGCTTATGAGCTCAGTGAAGTAGATTTTAGCGACCCCAATTTCAAGGTATGAGGCTTTCGAAAAGACCATGTTCATTGGCGCTGACAATATCCAGCAACATGAGTATTCACCCTGGATCGCGTACGGACAGTCCAAGACAGCCAACATCCTCCATGCATTCGAGCTTGGCAGAAAACATGGTTCCAAGGGCGTGACGGCTATTGCGGTCCACCCAGGCTGTAAGTGAAGCTTATGATTGTCTCCCTATTGCAGCTGATGAAAGGGAACATAGACATTCCAGAATCTCGGCTGCAAGCAAACACAGGTGTCGATATGGACCTCTTTATGGAAGGCTACAAACTCAGTATCGCTCGCAACGGAGGTAAGTGTCAGCTAGTCCACTTCGTGTATCCAAAGAGACGAGAAGGCAGAAATTGATGAGGCACAGGCAAAGATGTCCCTCCTCCTGCAGCACGCACAGTATCGCAGGGAGCCGCTGTTATACTCTCTGCAGCTTTAGATCCGAAAATGAAAGGTGAACACACCATGAAATTCAAGATGAGGCTCGGCTAATATGTTGAGATCAGCTCTTTCTCCTGCATTTGTGATCGAGCATGCTATTGCAGAAGCACGAGACTACGCTACCAACCCCTCGGAAGCTCGCAGATTGTGGTCTTTGACCGAAGATCTCGTTGCTTCTGCTTCAAGCGCTTGAATTCGCTAGAGGCTACTTGGACGGCCATGCAGTCTGTCAGTAAGTGGAACAGGATCACATTCGTTTGATGAGACACACTTCGGGACACCCTTGAGAGAAGATTGTAAACACTCTAAGGGAACATTTCGTCGATGTCTCCTATGAATTCTGATTTTTCCCGTATTATCCGCACTCATTTTCAGAAGTTTGAAGCTACCTGCATTCCACTCTCATTCCATAGCTTTTATAGCAGAGAGCTCTAGAGGCTCTTTGTCGTCAAAACAGGACTATTTGCTAAATTATGAGGGCGTTGCATATTCTCTACGCCTAAGTCTAGAAGGCTTTTGCATTCAGCAAATAAGCGAGAAGTCCAGCCTCGTTTTCTTCTACATTGCGGCAGTATTTCTTCGCCTCTGAGCCGTGCTTCGATTGCTTTGTCATGGTGATAGCTAACTAGATATGCCATTTCGAATACAAAAGAACCAGTTAAATAGCCCAGCAACTTCTTGATGGGCAAGGGAGCTGAGCCTTGTAGATCTTAGCGCGTTGGGCAGACTCATCGTAAGATCCAGCAGCTGAGTAGAACTATCGCTGTCAGATTACTTAAGAGTAATTAGAAAGGAAGATAAATCAACCAGGATCAGAAGACATTATTTCAAGACATAACTTGATTGGAATCTATTTCGGCCATTATTCGTGATTCGTTAAAATTTAGGTGACAAAGTCTTGCCCAAAGCACCAACGCCTCTAATCCGTCCTCTATCTTTTGTCCCAAACCCATAATCCCAATCCTTTTCGTGTTGAATGCTTGAGCAATGCCGAGAGAAAACTCCAAGGAAAACTTATTGCACGGCCGTCGCATCGAGGGGGTAGCCATTTCACATGGGGCTCACCACGACACTCCCATATCTCTCCTCTCTCTGGCGTCGCCAAAGACCACCGTACTTGACATGAAGAGAGTAAGGACCCAGCCCAACCAAGACAATACCAACGAGCGCAACGGCAAGCCAGCCTGGGTGCATGGCATCAAGCATTATGTCGACGACAGCGACACCAGCGGCAGCGAAAGCACTGCGGCTCAGGTTGATGACGGCACTAGCGCTGGCGCTTTTGCCGGGATAGAGGTCGACGACGAGAGTGTTGTTGCTGTTCAACACGGCCGTATTGCAGTAGCCAATCAAGAACTGAGCTAGCAATGGCGCAATCCAGTGGACTGAGACCTCTGTGTCATGCTGGACTGAAGTCAAGGACCATCCGTAGATGAGAAGAGCCACAATCATGACGGCAGAATACATAGATGCGTCACCAAGACGGGCACGCTCGAGAGGGAAACCAAGAGGTAGTGGTGCCTTTGGAAGCGGCGTGGTGGGAGGAAGGTATTTGGAATGCTGGTACAGGCGAGCCTCGCGGGCAAATGTCTTGTTAAGAGTTTTACCCGAGATGATGGAGCCAAACATGCATCCAAAGCCGTTGGCGAGGAAAGCTAGGCCAACCCTGGATTACCTTGTTAGCAAAAGTTTGGAAATTGGGTTGTTTTTTTCTCCCAATAACTTACTCAATGGTGGTAAAGCCGAAAATTTCTTTGAAGAGGACGGTGGTGGTGGCAACCATCATGCTCCACACAGTGTAGACACAGGCGCCGAAGAACAAGGCACAGGCAACATCCTTCTCGAACAAGCACTTGAGAGGCTGGACAAAAATTCTTGGGTGGAATGCTGGGCGTTCCTTGATCTCGTCATGACTGGCAGCTACGATAGCGGCTTTTTCGGGATCGGTAGCATCAGCTTTGGAGATACGCCCCATGGGGAGGCACGAGTAGAGCAGGGGTCGGTGGTAGAAATTGTGGAGGGGCGTGCTACCGTTGCCAGCAATGCGACGAAGAGTCTCAGGGAGGATCAAAGAGATGAGGAGGATTGTAGCTCCCGACAGTGCTAGCAAGAACCAGAAGATGGCACGCCAGCCTAGACCACCTGCGAGAAGTCCTCCGATGACAGGGCCGAAGGCCATGCTCATCTGACGCATGCCGGAGAAGAGACCAAGATAGCCACCACGTTCTGCAGGTGTGGTGATATCAGCAATGACACCAGCGCCCAGTGCAATTGTGCTTGAGCTACCGATAGCCTGGATGGCGCGGAAGGTCAGAAGCATTGCAGGGCCATTGGTCAAGGCGAGACCAACATTGGCCAAGGCATAGATGGTCAGAGACAGGAGGATGATGGTGCGACGACCAGCAAAATCAGCCAAAGGCCCCCAGAATGAAGGCGCAATGCCCTGAGCTATGATATAGGTGGTGATGGACAAGTTGACCGTCTGGGCGGTGATGCCAAGACCGTTGGCAATGTCCTCTTGTGCAGGGAAGAAGGCGTTGGTTGAGAAGCCCGACAGTGTGGCAGCGGCAGAGATGATGATGATGACGATCCATTTCATCGCCTTGCCAAAGACATGGTGAGGGATCTCGTCTTCTTGGCTGCTCCCACTGTCTGATGGGCTGCCTGTGCAGATGCCGCTTAGGTCTTTGGAAGTGGCGGGCTCCTCCTCGAACGAACCCCGAGACTGTCTACTAGGAGGAGGCATGGCATCTTCTGCGGAGTCAAGAGAAGTTTTCTCTTGAGGGATTGCTTGATTTGTTTGATCGTAGAGATTTCTTTGCGGCTGGTCCCTACTCTCCTCTCCGAATGAAGCCAGACGGGATTGATCGCTGTAGTTCGGAGGTAAGTCTGCAGAGATGTGGGCTGGTGCAGGCGATGCGAGAGAAGAGACGCCCGAAGGGTTTGGTAAAGGCTGAGGCTCTTGGCTTGACGCCATTGTGAGTTCATGGAGATGTAGAAATTTGAAGACTAGTCGCGATTTACGGACGAAAAGGTTTCCAAGACTGCCCTTTAAAGGATACTGAAGGAAGGATAAGGTTGGAGAGGGATGTCTGCCCAAGAAAAGATCGACGCCTTTGACAAGACTCTAGAGTCGAGCTGTTGCTAGAAGAATGAGACGGGAGCATATTGGGGTGGATCCAAGGCCGTTTAAAAGTCAAAGCCTCCTGAGCAAGAATATACCAGAGTGTCCAGAAGAGAACATTTCAAACCTCCCTAGCATACTAGCTGCAGTCTGACGTTGCAATGCAATGAGATAAAAAAGGTTGAATACACCGCCTCACCCAAGGTGTTGAGAAGATAAAGCTTCCACGTCTCACATCAAGCATGCCCAGAAGGGAAGGCGCGCAGCGTCGGAACCGTTGATCTTGGCGGACTGCGAATGAGCGAACAAGATTGCGATTCCTGCTCCTCGTGATGGACAGTGATTCACCACTTTGTGCACATGTGTGTGGGTCTCCGCTTGGCCAAAGAGGGCATCCGAACTGACTTGAAAATCGTGCACCGACCCGGTGAATCGTTTCTGGCGGGATGCAACATGATGCGGGCGCATAGCCAACAGGGACGACACGCTGAATCTAAAATCTGATATTCCCGAGTAAAACTTGAGGCTTCGATCAGCTCCAACCTGAAGTCAATTGTGGCTGCTTGGCATCGCCTTGTCCTTAGCCACCAGGCGGGAAAAGGGGTTTCCAGGGCTATCGGCGGGTACGTAGATCCTACGTCAAGCTAAGAGCGCATTACGCGGCTCGAGCGGCTAAAGCAGATATGCCCGTCTGAAAGGTATTTCCACAAGGCGCAGGTCCGTCAATGGCATGCCAGAAGGGGCATGGAGCGGCCTTTCGGGCCCATCTGACATTCCGCTATGTCTGCTTACTGGCAATACTCTGTGTTGTTTGTTACTCTCTGGCTTTTGCACCGAGTTTGTCTGCAACCAGGACGACTGTTATGATGATGAGACGAGACGATAGTGTGGCCTCGCCAAGGCTCCATCCACGATACGATAAGCGTTGAGCTCGACAGTGGCGAGACGGCGACTTTTGGCGGTGTTTCGGGGTCTGGGCGCTGGCAGACGCTGGGGATTCATTCCCTGGGTGCCAAGAGCGAATTATCGTTCAGCTGATGCAGCGTGATGGCATGATGGGTTGTCGACGCCACAATCCTGCCGCGTGCCGCCCCTGTTCATGGGACATGATTCTGCAGGCGCCATGGCGAGGTACTTGACCCTTGTACCTCTGCACCTAGAAGCTTCTTTGCAGTATGCTCGATTAATCTATGAGGTAAACAATGAAGTGTTGCTGGACTGTAGACGCTATCGCCTGGTGGAAAATTTGGTGGGACAGTATCCACAGCCTCTTGGCGCCAAGCTGAGTGCGAGGGTCCATCTCATCAGCCAAACAAGTTCTGCAACCCTGCAAACTCTTCTGCTTGCACAGTGTTTGCCTGTTCACATGTGCTTTGGCAGTTCGGCCCACACGAGAGAGAGCAGTGACATAAGTCATCATCGACGGATAAGATATGCGCCACAGACTGCGATGGCGTCAACGCTGACTACGCAGGCTCCAGAATTCTGGAATCTCAAGATTCGATAGATAACGCGTCATCTTTGCTCCCTTTGGACGCCAAGAACCAGGACAAACTTCTGTCCTTTCTCTCATCAGCCGACTATTGACTCCGAAACCACGCGCCTAACTTTCCTCCCTGCAGACCCAGGCTTAGCACAAAGCCTTGCCATGACTGCCATGGCGGCAGAGGCGGTCCGGCGCAGCGGTCCGGGCTATCCAGGGACGAAGCTTTTCCTCAACGAGTCAGTTGTTCTGTCCAAACCTGTTGGGTGAAACTCGTATTTGAAGGGGGGACGTTGTCTACATTTTGACTTTCTGGGCTCACTCACAAGCGAAAACCTGTCAAGCGATCTCATGGCCCCTTCGCCTGATTAACTTTGTTATCTGAACAGATTGTCTTGGTGGAGCGCATTGACTTTTCATCGCCACTCTTGGCATGTTGGGCGTCACACTGGTGGTGATTTCTGGCCCATGTGATAAACGATCTACGCCATTTGGGGTGGAACTGTGCTCTCGAACCTGGTCCTCAGTGTCTTGGCCTGAAACAAGTCTCCGACAATCATCTCATCATGCAATGTCATTGTGTTGTTCTAGACAAATCATCACTTTACGTTATCTCCTGTGAACATCTCTGACCGAAGTCGGATTTGATCTTGGACTGTCCGTTAACTCCTTCTCCCCTGGCATGTGGCCTGGGTTACTCTGGCAGATGAGATCGACAGGGCCGAGAAATCAGCATCGTTCATTGCCCTTGTAGATCTCTTACCTTTGCAGGAAGCACAGCCCGCTTTGTTGAGATTTTGTTAAGGACGAAGCGGTCAAGCTGAACCTGACAGAATTAGGGAGAGTTCTGTCAAGCGAGACCTGAACTCTGTCCATGTCTCTGCGTGATATAAGCGAGTCACTAAATCCTAGTGCTGCAAATGCATTGATTCTGCGAACTGTAGATACTCTACCAGCCGAAGATGCTACAGAAAGCACATCTGGAAGGTGACATTGCAGAATATCGTGAATGTTGTCTTTTCAACCGGCATCTACCGTCTTGATGAAAATCAAAATATAGTCTGAGGCGATCGAAAGATGAAAATAATAAGGCATGGGTCGCTGGCTTACTGTAATTGGCTTACTCTTCTCCCAGCAAGGTGGGTCGATATCTATACAGTCTTTATTTGTTCGTCTTTCCTTCGAGGTAGGAGTTGCAGCAAGTTTATGCTAGGATGGAACAAGCGTGCAAAGACAGGTAGTAAACACGATATTACAATGCTGAATGTGACAGGATTTGAGTACAAGTTTCCAATATGCCTGTTACCTGAGAATCTCTGCAGACTGAAACTTATGCAGCTGCGTGCGCTGGCAGCCCATTCTTCTTGCCCCATTTGGCAACCTTGCCCTCCATGTCTGCACTAACAAACGGCCACACGAAGCTTGTGAGCCAGCCCAGCGCTGTGTCGACGAATACACGGTCTCGCGGCGTACCGCCCATGGCGCTGGCCTTCATGACTGACGCCAGGAACTGCGTTGTGGCAAAGCGTCGGCCCTTCTCCAGCTCTGCGACCGCAGTTTCGGCTACCTCCTTTTCCGTCTGAGCCGGATCACCCTCCTCGAGGACCTTGGTGACGGGGTGTTTGGATTGGTTTTCATGTTCGTACCCCGGAGATAGGATCGTGCCCGGGAATATGATCGAGTTGATGATCTCGGGGGTGGTCGATGGGTCACGCGCGGCGTTGTAGAGGCAGAGCTCCGAACGCAGCGTATCGTGAAGAGACCGAAGCGCCGCCTTGCAGGGAGCATACGGAGAGTAGCCAGCGACACCGACAAAGGCGACCGACGATGATGTGATGACAAAGTGCCTTGCTGGAAGCTTTGTCGTGGATTCGCTGGCTGATTTTGATGTTGCATTCTTTGACGGCGCGGTCCATGCTCTCAGAGTTGCCTGAGCGAGGTACGCGGCTGCCCAGTAGTTGACTTCCATCTGGGATCGGAGAGTATTGACGCTTGCGTCAAGGAAAAGCTGTGGTGATGAAGAGCCTGCATTGGCCCACACAATATCTGGCGGCGAGCCATTGTTCCAGGTAGTCACTTCGTCAATGATGCGTGTGTTTGCTTCAGCAGACGTCAGATCTGCGCTGATAAAATGGAAGCGCTGTGCTGCTGGTGACGAACCAGCTGCCTATTAATTTGTTAGATCTGATTTGAGGCTTGCTCAACTGATCTCATCTTTATAGATTCGGTCTGACAGTTTCTCCAGCAGCAGTAGTCTTACCTTGATTTCCTCCAAAGCGCTTGCAAGCTTCTTCGGGTCGCGAGCAACAATCACAACATTTGCACCCTTTTGACTTAAGAGAATTGCAAGCCCTTTTCCCATTCCCTGAGAGCCTCCCGTAATCACTGCTGTCTTCTTGCGAGTTAGGGGAAATCTTATATATACGGATGTCACATGTGATGCTCACCCGTCCTTCCACAGGAAACTTGTTGCCATCACCAAGCCATGAGAAGAAACCCATTGCGATCAATGGCACCAAGATTGCCGTGACTGTCCAGACCGAGAAGACTTCAACATTAAATATTTGCATATTTGTTGCTCAAGGTAGAGAGTTGGTTACCAAGCGATGTGAAAGGGGGGCTTAGGCTTTTGCGGCACACCCCAATTGGGCCCGCGGACTTTGGCGGTCTTTATCAGTTCGCAAGCTCGTTCTGTGTGTGATCTTTTCATACATTGCAGGAACATGGCGGCTTCGGCGCGCTCAAGAGAGATTGCTCAAGCTTATAGGGACCTGTATCGCAATGGGCTACGCGCGATTTCATATTCAAAGCCAGCTCGAATCACGCTGCGCGACCAGCTGCGAGCCTCTTTCCGCCAAGGGCGCGCAGAGCATTATGATGCAGCCCGCATGCGCAACACTGTCGAGTTCCTCAGGCTTGCTGAAGCTGTACCCTCGCTGGAACATCGAATGCTCCGTTCGCTCCTGCACACGTGGTACCACGACCCGGTTCTGAACCCGAGACGCTTGTCGCCGAATCGACCGTCACCCAAGATCCCACCGGCCGAAGCCAAGCTGCAGGCGACTGCACGAGAGCCATACCGGCAGATTGTTCGCATGCTAAACGAGACCATGGGCATGTGCATACCTTTCTGAGATGAGGCATAGTGTTTCTGCCATGGCAGAACCTGCAACCGACACCAACACGTGGCCATGATCGGCTGCATATCGATTCTGAGATAATTGTACAACATCACATGGAACGGCATTTTCTCTAGCGAGAAGATGACTTAGGCTTGCCAGGAGACTGTACGAGATTCGCAAGATGTTCAGGCTTGCCGCCATGATCACGACGAATCTACTGCTTGCAATTATTTTCACAGTGATCTCAAGAGAAAGCGGTTCTATTCTAGTCACAAGCAAATGGATAACCGGCCAACTAAGACTGATCACCAAGGCCTGGAAAGGGGCAAGCTGCCAGCAAGCACAGGCCAATTTCAGCCAGATTCAAAGTAGTACACCATCTGCTATTTATTGGGATTTTGTTCTCATGTAGAGACGGTCGATCAAGCTGCAATAGCGTCATGGTTGATAACCCACAGCTTGGACTATGTTGAGCGCGTGGCAGCAAAGTGCGTGCCAAACGCAACATGCAATGCCACAGCATCGTTGGTGACATTGGCCATGTGGAAGCCCTGCTTGATGCACTGCTGAGCTTCCTCTCCAGAAGAGCAGTAAATACCGCTCCACTTGCCAGCCTTTTGTGCAGCAACTCTTATCCTTTCGACAGCTTCCTTCAATTCCGGACTCTGTTGGTTGTTCTTGATGGGATGGCCAATGTTGTTGCCCAAGTCGAACGGTCCCACAAAGAGCACATCAACGCCAGGTGTATTCGCAATGCTCTCTACATTCTCCAGGGCCTCTTTGGTTTCAATCTGGATCATGGTCAAGAGCGAGTCATTTGCTTGTTGCAGATAGTCAAATTGGGACATTACAGCCGCATTTCCAGTAGCGAAGCTGCCCATGCTGAACGGACTACCATATCCACGACGACCTAGGGGTGGAAATTTGGCGAAGCTCACCAGATCCTTGGCTTCTTCCGCTGTCTTCAGGAGTGGAACCATGATACCGTGCGCGCCGGCGTCAAGAGCGCGTTTGATCATCCAAGACTCATTGGCTGGAGTTCGCACGATTGGAGAAACTCCTTTTGATGCTATCGCTGGCACGATCTCGTGCATCCCGTCATCACTGATCTGGCCATGCTCACAGTCCACGAGGATCCAAGACGAGCCAGCATTGCATAGGATGCGAGATATGTTGGCGCCTGGAAGCATCTGAACCCGTGTGAGTTTCGACTATAGGCCGGACTGAATGCAAGCTTTGTATGCTGCACCTTGGACTATGGCAATGGACATACCTGCCAAGATCCAAATGCAGGTGTGTTACTGCGGAGCAGCTTCTGAAGTGTGTTTGCAGCTTGCATTTTGCGATTTGCCTGCGATTTGTTGCAAGCAATTGATGCAAAGTCGAGATTTGCAGAGGGGCATCTCCAAGCTGGCTCACGGGCTATCTTGCTCCGAGAGGGAAGAAAGCTTCGTATCAGGCAGAGCTGGCCACGACTTTATCCATAAGCTGCGAGACTTGGTCTTGAGTGAAGCGGTGCATGAGCTTCTGCTCTGCTGCAGGGTTGTTATCTTGCGGCGCGCTTGTCTTCTCGACGTGTATCTGGTCCATGTACTTAGCATTGGCATCGTCGAGTGCATGAAGCTGAATGCTCACCACCGGGACGTCAAAATCATATAAATCCTTCCATTTCTTGTATTCTCCCCGGTCGACGTCTTTCTCGATCAAGGCGAACGGTTTGGTCTGCTGCAATGACTCCAGAACACCTTTGGCTGTGGTGCACAGCGAGCAGGTGGACCGTGTATAGAAGGTGATGCGACACGCGTGCTGCGCCAGTCGAAATGACGGGCGCATATTCTTTAGATCGGATGGCCGTTATTTTCTTCTGAGTCTCCAGGAAGTCTATCTGGTTGAGTAAGCAGCCTGATGTGCGACGTAGTTTTCAGCAAGAGCTGCATATTCTATGTATTGGGAAGCTGTTGCGGCGGAACCTGCCCGCTGTCGTCATGCCCTCAAACATTATATCGTCTCACATGCTTAAGCATCGCCTTCAGCCTGACAAGCACACTGCTGCAGCAAACATCAATGCCCACACAGTTTGAAGAACTGGTCAAGTCGGGCCATCCCGGTGTCACGCTGTACACAACCTCTCAATCCTCGAGCCAGCCTGTTCCATACACGCAGATTCCGGAATCAGTGCTCCGCATCCTTGACAGCGACATGTCATCCACTGCAGCTCCAATCAGCCCTACAGCATTTGCCAATGCTCTGACGTCCCTCACACTTCCCACACTTCATGCCAAGGCAGCAGAAATCAGAAACCAGCGGGCACACCTTCTCAACTCCAACACCCAACTTCAAGAGTTTGCCGACGACGGTGACGAGGACTGCCGCGACGCAATTCGAGAAAACGGCGTTGTTCTGGAACGGATGAATGAGCGTCTTGAGCTGTTACGGCAAGAAGTTGTGGACAAACGCGGCATGATGTGGGTGGAAGAGGAGCAAGCTATGGACATTGACCGCTCCGCAGAGGCAACTTCACAACAGCCAAATGGCGACACTACGACGAGTCTCCCAAATGGCGTAGCAGCAACAGATCAAGAAAGTAGAGCCGCCTCAAATGGAACAGCAGCCAGACCTGGGCAGAGCGGATCGCTCGGGGACGATGAACTCGCACGAAGGCTGCAGCAAAGAATGGCAGAAGACACAAATGAAGACGATGATGGCGTGCATCTATAGTAGCCTTTTGCCCAGGAAAAGGAAACTGCAAAAAACTGTAGCACATGCAACGACATGACGGATATACAACTCATCCTGGGCCTTTATTGTTCGACCAAATCGGCAGAAATCAATGGTTGACTCTAAATGATTGCAAGCCAGACCCATGGATTGGGTCTATTCTTGGGCATTGAAGCAGCGTACCAGAATTACAGAGGCAGTTAATATGGCAATGTGAGGCTGTCATTCAGGTCTTCCAAATCAGCATTAACAACAGTGAAAGCACACCCACCATTTCAGAAGGCCAAGCTGCAGCACCTGGATATTGCATCATCTATCTTCTTTCAATGATGAAATTCCCTGGAGGTTAGATCAGATTGGATACAACATCGAGCGAGTCATCCAGCTGCTCAGCTGCACCGTGGCAAACCTCGATGCAGGGCTGGGCCTCAGCATTCAGTTCTCGACAAAGATGAAAATTTGCCACAGCAATCCCATTGTTCTTCCATATTACATCGAATGTGGACAAGTTTGTGAAGTCATTTGTCGTATCCTCTTCACTTTTTCAAGAGCACCGACTGGATGATCTTAGTCGGCCCGAAAGAAGAACAACTCGGCCTCTCTTTGCCCGGATGCGCCACCTCAGCTTAGGGATAATTGGCTCCATATCTCAGAAAGCCCTGACTAGAATGGCCCAAGAAGTGGTGCTAATGTGCCATGATTGCATCTTACAGCCGCTTCTCCATGTTGCGGGGAAATAGGGTTGCAGCGCCATCGCCCGAAGTGTCTTCACTTGAACCTATCGGAGTGCTCCACCCACACATTTTCTGACTCTCGTGATGCTCGACGTTCCCAAATATCCCGTTGACGACCGTCTTCTAGTGGAGTTGTTGGGTTCTGTCTTGTGATCCACAAGCGCACATATATACAGCTTGCGGACCTTGCACTTGACTGTGGTTTATACGGCAGAACTCCCACAGCACATTGGAGAGTACTTCGAGATGCTTTGCAGAGCTACATTTTGGTCAGTATTGCTGGCTGCGAGCGCTACCGCTCTTCCAGCTACATCTACAACTACTGCAGCATCAAGTGGCTGCTCACCCGTGGTTCTCACAAGCAATGTGCCATCAGATGGCACTGGAGTAGCGCTGTCCTCTTACTCCTACTGCGGAGGCACGTTGAATGCCTTGGCGTATATTGAGAACACCAACTACAACAAGGTTGTCAAGCTTTACTACACCAACGGTGATGGACAGTCAACACCTCTTAGCGTACTGCAGCTAGGCTACTCTATGTCAGTCTCTGGCAGTTCGCGCTGGGAGGAATGGACCGCGTCTGCTCAAGACGTCAATCTTGATGGGATCCAGAAGCTCGTCAACGTCACGTACCAAGACGTCGATGCGCCCAAGCTGTACTCACAGAAGCTCAATCTGCCTGTGACTGCCTCAGGGCCAAAGCCGACCACTTCGACCATTCCAAAGCCTTATGCTACCCCGAAGGGATTTGCTCCCGATATCTCCAAGTACACTGAGGCCAAAGGCCAATCCAACATTGCCTTTGTCAAATCAAGCCTGTTCAAAAACATCTTTGACAACGGCACTGTGATTGCCGCGCAGTCATACTCGGCACCCAACTACGCATACGACTGGGTGCGCGACTCATCGCTCACCTTTGATGTGGTCGAAAAGTTCTACGAAGATGCGACTGGCAAGAAGAAGACTGACTACGCTAACCTGATCTTCAAGTACGCCAAAGGCAGGGCTGAGCAGCAGCTTGATCCAAACCTGAAGACTGGTCTCGGCGAGCCCAAGTTTGAGTTGAATGGCAGCGTCTTTACTGGTCCATGGGGCCGCCCTCAGAACGAAGGTCCAGCCACTACCTCAATTACTCTGCTTAACTTTGCCAATGCTTTCATAAAGGCAGGCGGTTCCAAGCAGCAGGTCCTCAAACAGATCTGGGACAGCTCAAAGTACCCCAAGAGTGCGCCTGTCAAAAAGGATCTGCTGTTTGTTGCCAAGAACTGGACATCACCTTCTTTTGACGCCTGGGAGGAGGTCGAGAGCGACCATTTCTACAACAAGCTGGTTCAGCACCGTGCCCTCAGAATGGGCCAGAGGTTTGCAAGCTCTCTGGGTGACAAATCGACTGCGTCAACTCTGGCTTCGGCTGCTTCAAGCATTGAGGGTGCACTAGAAAAATTCTGGGACAAACGTCGCAATCTCATCCTGTACTCTTACGGGCCAGTCATCCTAAACAAGTATTCGTACAAGGACATTGCAGTCCTGCTGGGCGTCAACCATGGCGACAACGGTGACGGCGTCTTTGGTCTTACCGACGACCGCATGCTCGCCACGGCGGTGCAGATTGCCACGTGCTTTATTCCCGTGTACAAGGTTTCCAACACGACCAAGAACGCCGCTGGACTGCCGCTGGCGCCACCAATTGGCAGGTACCCCGAAGATGTGTACGACGGCGTCCAGACGAGCCTGGGCAATCCCTGGTACATGTCGACGGCCACCGTAGCCGAGTACCTGTATCGGACGTCGGTGGCGCTCGACAGGCAGTCTTCCATTACGGTGAGCGACGTGTCGCTGCCCTTCTGGAACTACTTTGCGCCTCTCAAGGGTCAGCCTGGCTACAGGGCCGGCCGCAGGTACAGTGGCAGCGACAAGCGCCAGATGATCGATGCGCTGCGCGGCTGGGGCGACTTGTTCCTGAGGACCGTCCAGTACTACACCCCTCAAGGAGGCCACCTGGCCGAAGAGTTCAACCGCGACGACGGCACGCCGCGCGGCGCCCGCGACCTGACGTGGAGCTATGCGAGCGTGCTGACGGCAGCCATGTCGCGGGCCGAAGCCCAAGGCACTGGTTCTGCTTACCGACGGCAGCTGGCGAATCTGTGAGGATGTTCCTAGAGTGAGAAAGGGAGAGAAGGAGAAGAGAGTGTACATATGTGTGCAGGAATAGAGATAAGACACGGGTAGCGCATAGAACAATCACCTTTTTTTGGATGTATGAGAAGAGAAACGAAACATGTCAACAAAGAAATGCTGTTGTAGTGTATTGTACAGTCCTGTAAGGTGAAAAGGCTATGTGAAAAGACTCTTTGCTTCTTTGGTATCGGCCTTTTTCTATCAAAAACAGAAAAGCGTGTGCTGCTTCATTTCCTCTCTTTCTGCCCCTTTTTCTCAACTCCAAAAGGCTATCGCGGCACCTCGCCGGGCAGATCGGACCCGTACGCATACTCTTCGCGGATCGACTTGATGGCCTTGCGCCCGGCGTCGCGCAGCCGCTCGGCCAGCTCGCCGCTCTCCCAGAGCGCGTCCATGTCGTCGCCGCCGCCCATGCTCTGGCCGTCGACCATGACATTAGGCACAGTGCGGCGGCCCGTCTTCTGGAACAGCAGCGTCTGCAGGTCGGCGCCGCGCGGGTGCATGTCGAGCTCCACGACATATGGCCGCGGCTTGATGTCGTAGGCCTGCAGCAGGATCCGTTTGGCGCGCGCAGAGTGCGGGCAGTACGACTTTGAGAAGATTGTGACGGGCGAGTGCGACGTCAGCTCGTTGTACGTCGCCCTCAGCGTCACCTCCTCTGCGTGCTCGCGGTCGCGTGCCTCAGTGTCCGACTCGCCAGGTTTCGGGTCCCGCGGTGGCTTTGGTCTGCGGGCGGCCGCCTTGCTGTCTTCAATGAGCTCGCGTTCGGCGCGCTCACGTGTCACCTCCTGCTCAATGTCCCTCAGAGCCCGGTACTTGTCGTCTGCGCTCTTCTTGGCCAGCTGCTCAGCCTCACGCAGTCTGGCTTTGAGCTTGTCGTTGATCGGTGGGGCAGGGTGATTCTTGTCGTGCTCGCCCTTGCGCTGTTCGGCTTCTGCGGCGTGCCCGTGGTCCTTGTGTATCGGCTCGCCGTCGCCATGATGTGCAAAGGATTCGCCGACTCGATGCAGATGCGAGTCTGAGCCGCGTGCTTTGGATTCCATGAGATTCACAGTGCGCCTGTAGAACTCTGAGTTGGTCGTCATCGAGGGCCCCTGCCGCACGTAGATGAGGAATGTGAAGACGACGATGATGGCGATGGCGATGAAGCGATACCGCCGTGGGGAAGGCATTGTGTCTGTGAGGTATGTGTGTATGTGTACGACTATGTATTGGCGTGTTTGAGAGAAGAATGTGTCCACTGCAGACAGTTGTGCCAGTGCAGCAGCAGCAGCAGCAGCTCGGTTGGACAGAGAAGGACCAGCCGTGTAGCAATAGTGGTGCAATGTCGCCGCGTTGAGGTCCTCAGGGATGATGCATTGGAAGCTGCGTGCTCTTGGAGAAGATGCTGCGCGTCGACAGATTCAAAGAGGCAAGCGCGTGGGAATTTCAGGAAGCTGGTGTTGGAGAAGGAGTGCAGGAGGTAGTGATAGTGGGTTGGTGCTAAGTGGTGGCGTGGGGAGTGGCCGCAAGCCACAAGAGGGCGAGATCCAAGGAGAAAGAGAGCGGAGGGGAATGAAACACGAAATCCCCGATCTTCGTTACAAGGAGAGTCACAATGAAAGTCGGCAGCAGGATGAGGCAGAAGAGAAGAGGGAGATTGTATTTCTAACAAGCAATAAATCGGCAAGCACAAGGCCGAGGCGTCCGCCTATACACACACAGACACTCAATACAGGTGTGGGTCTGGAGGTCTATTTCGCTTCTCTGGTTTTATCTAAGTTTCTGTGCTTTTGCCGTTTAGCCCTGGCGTTACTCCTCAGCTCTATTCCGCCGCCTGGGCACCAAGGATTGTGCAAAGTAGATCAATTTGTGCAACAGGAGGTGGGTGTATGCTGATTAAAGGAGGTCTGACAGGTGGTAGTGGTGGCATACATGCCAGCACTCTCCCACAGTGCAGTCAGCAGCAATAGACTAACATCTCATCTGTCATTTGTAATCCATTATGCAGCCTCTGGTCTCGTAGATTTGGTTTAGCCCTTACAGACCTGGTAAACCCCTCATCCCCCCTTGAGACGCCTCCCTCGGCGGCACGGCACATGGTAAACGCCACGCCATGGGAGGAGCAGTAATTCGCACTTGACGTCGTCAATGGAGTTGCGTGGATTGTCCATCAAGATGTTTGAATTTTTAATGGTTCAAGTGGGCCGTCCATCTCACTCCATGCCTTCCATAAGACCCACCTTGTCCAGTATCATGCCTCGCACGCCGAGCCACTCTTTCAGTTCGTCCCACTCTTCGCCCTCTTCTTCGCCCCACTTGCTCTTCTCGCGAAAGCCCCAGGCCATGGCGATACGGTCGAGTGCTGCCCGTTCCTCCTCACGCAGCCACCGGGTGCGCAGTGGCATGCCGACTGCCCAGGTGACTCGCTGCATCTGGTCGTTGGCTGTAGTCAGGGCCACGTAGCCAATGGTGCCCACGGCAAGCACATAGGTGCTCATGCCCGCAAAGGCAATGGTTGTAAAGCTCTCCTCAGACAGTCCGTTCTGAACCGTGGCCATCTGCGAAGCCAAGCTCCATGCCGCAACAGGCGCCAGCGCAGCTCCCCCCATGGGTGGCAGGGCCTTTTTGAATATCTTGGCCCGCTTGTATGACGGAGCTCGGAACGTGGTCTCAACGATTGACAGAGCCAGGGCCAAGTCTCGGGTGTGGATAGCAGCATCCAGCGCCCGGTTCGCCACGCTGTCGTCCACAGCTGCAGCGATTGCCTTGGGGCTTGGCTGCTCGTATGTGACCTCTTCGACATCCTTTTTGGATGTTATCGGTGTCGGCTTGTGTGCATACCAATCGAAGATTTCCGGTAGAGTGTCGAGCCGCAACAGAAGCACCTGGACTTGAACGTACTTGGCCAGCACCTGAGGTGACAAAAAGACGGGAGGATGCACGGCAATCTCATAGGCCAGTAGAGAAAGCGAGTCGATCATTTTCCTCACTGGGGCCGACTCTGGCTTCGTGTCTCTAGACTTTGGCTTTGCTGCATGCTTTGCTGCAAGTGACAGGAGCGCAGACGTGGCGTTCTCATCAGTCTCTGCAGGCTGCGGTCTGGATAGGCTGTTGCTGTCGACCAGATATCTGCCTGCGCCTTCTATCGCATCCAGTGCCTCGAGAACTTGTTCGTTTGAAGGCACCGCTTCATTTGCCAATACTATCTCTGCACTCCTCCTGGCAGCCAGCAGCGACTCCTCACTGGACGAGTAGAGTGACTCTGAGGGACTTGGATCCGATATCGGTCCGTCTTTTTCGACATGTCTTCTTGTTGCGGATGATGTCAGAGTCCGTGTGGTGCCAGGCGCATGTGGAGGTGTAGGTCTGACTATATGCTTGCAGGCTGGACGAGGGACTTTGGCGAGGCTGGAGAAGCGTCGTGGCTGCACTGCGTGCCACCTTTGGGTGTGTCGGCAGATGAGACACGCCCAAGCCTGCAACTGCCGTCTTGGGGCCTCCATGATGACTGTAAATTGTACTGGACGAAATATCAGAGGCAAAAAGTCAATGGAGGAAGCTCCAGAGAACGCGGAACGCGGAACCGTTGTGGCTGAGCCGTCCGAGATGCGCCACAGTGACGGCCTCTGTCCAACATCTCTTAACTGCGCTGCCTGTTTCTCTTCACCATGCCATATACCTAACCTTCTTGTCTGCCTTGTGCAAGACTACATGAATATCCTCGACAAGCCCTAATGATAACAAGAGTCTCTAGACAAAAGCCTTGCAATCTGGCAATTCCACGACTTCCACAACGCCCATAATGCCCCCTCCACCTCCACCACCTCCAATGCCCCCAGGCAGAGGTGGGCCTCCGCCACCGCCTCCCATGCCTGGGGCTGCTGGAGGAGGGCCTCCTCCGCCTCCAATGCCATCTGTGTCGACGCCTCCGCCCAGCGTCGCAAAAGGAAGAGTGTGTCTCCATGTCCTTGTGATGCTGAATGGCTATGCTAACAGATGTTCTACCAGGGCGCCCTGCTAGGTGATATAGAAAAGGGCAGGAAACTGAAGAAGACCGTCACAAACGATAGATCAGCTCCGTCATTGGGCAAAGATTCTTCGAGCTCAGCGTCAGGGCCACCGATGGGAGGCGCACCACCAGTGCCGGGGCTGCGACCTCCAGCCAGCAACAGAGCCAGGTCAAACAGCGATGCGCCACCAGCTGGTGCACCTCCCGCAGCACCTCAGCTAGGTGGAATACTCGCTGGCGGGATTCCAAAGCTCAGAAAGACAGCAGGAGGGGTGGCGACAGGAGCAGGCAGTGAGGCGGCGTACCAATCAGACCCAGAGACGCAGAGGTCATCTTCTGCTCCGCGACCACCAACAACTGCTGCACCACCACGGCCTCCAGGCGCTGCTCCAGGCGCCCCTTCAGGCCCACCGCCAATTCCAGGCTTTGCTGCTCCTCCAATCCCACCAGGGGGGGTATCTGCCCTCAAGAGCCAACTGCGACCAACCCCATCATCCTCATCTTCATCACCCACAGTCACTCCTCCAAGACCAAAGCCAGCTCCACCGATTGGCAAGAAACCGCCAGTACCTCCTCCAACAGCACGAAAACCGTCGACGAGCCCTGCGGTGGCACCGCCACCACCTCCGCCACCTCAGGCTCCAACACCGTTAGCTGCTCCTCCGCTGCCTCCATCCGCACCACCTCCACCAACATCACGATCTCCTGCACCGCCGCCACCTCCGCCGGCTGCTCCAGTTCCTCAATCATCAGTGCCAGCTGGCAACAGCGACTCCCTTGCCGCACAAGCGGCACGAAACGCAGCATTGGGCAGGACTTCGCCAGCTGCCGCACCGCCGCCTCCACCACCACTACCTCCTTCAGCTCCTTCACCGTCGCCACCATCTTCAGCACCCGCTCCGCCTCCACCTCCACCTTCAAGTGCTCCTCGAGCACCATCTGCTCCCCCGCCACCACCCTCTGCGCCACCACACTCTGCCCCGGTGCGACCGAAAGAATCGACGCCGACCCCCAGCAGCATTGATCCAAGCATGTACACTCTGACCAATGGAGGCGGCGGTGGCGGTGGTAACGCTGCCAGAGGCCCCTCTCCAGGAGCTGGCCATCGGTCGGCAGCCATCCACGATGCGCGCTGGAAGTTCCAAGACGACCGGCAGCTGCCCAAGCCGCGCGAGTTTGTGAACCTCACCAAGCGGTATCGGGCAGGCCGCGTGAGCACGGTGCCTCTAGATCTTGCGGCGCTGCGGTGATGGAGTCCTTTTTCAAAAAGGACAGGGAGAGTGGAATCCAGAAGCAGAGGGGATGAAGGGTAAACGAAGAGGAAGGGGAGAAGAGCAAGAAGCAGGGCAAAAGGGAATAGTAAACCGAGCTCCGAATGCCAAAATCAATTCATTTCGTTCGTGCGTGCGTGTTATCTGCCTGCCCTCTGAAAAAGGACTGCCTCTTGTGAATTCTTTTCAGAGTAGACAAGTGCGTGCCTCATTAGGTCTGGCCTCGTTCAGAACTTTGAGTCCTTGTGGTCTTTTCCTTTCCGCCGTCAACCTGCTCTCCTTCTCTTCGACGATGATTTTCAAGCCTCTTCTGCTGCCCAATGTTAGGGCCATGGTGATGAAAGCCCATTATCGCATGTTGCTGTACAGTGCCTCTCCTTGGACAAATCCCACTCTTCGTGTCTTTTTTTTCTACGCCTTTTGCCCATTCTCTGTCTATAAAAGCAACGGTTCTGCTTCTTTAATTGAAAAGAGAAAAGTCATCATCGCTCCAGGTTGATGCTCGATCCAAACCGCTTGTACAGCTGCACCTTGAGCCCCTCCATGCCGTCGCGTGCTTCTTGTAGTTTCTTCTCGGTCGCTGAAATCTCCGATTGCAGGTCGGCCGATTTTGTCTCCAGCATCCCTCGGACTCTCTCTGCCTGTAGGTAGACAAATGCGTCACCCACTCGGTAGGGCACCAGCTCGTCGTCGTCGGCCAGCTCCAGCTCCGCCGCCGCATCCTCGACATCACTTCTTCGGCTCTCCAAATTGGTCAAGCGAGTTTCTAGAGTAGATTCGCGGCTGTTGAGGCGGCTGAAGGCGTTGATTGCGTCCTGGTCCTCGCGGCGGACGGGGGTTTCGGTGTCTGACGGGGCGCCCGCTGGCAACTGATTACATTTGTTCAGTTGAAGTTCTATAGCAACTGAAGAAAGGACAGAGAAAAGAGAGAATGGAGCATAGAGGAGAGCAACAGAGAGATCGTACCATGCGGCGCTCAAGTGACGCCGACGCCATTGTTCTTTCTTTATCTTTCTTCAGAGTTAAAAAAAGAACCCAATTGCAATAAGGAAAATATGACAAGAGTGTAACAGGTCCTCTTCAAGAAAAGATTTTGATGTTGCGAAAGAGCGAAAGCAAGGCCTCAAACAAGAAGTACCCGTCTGTCAATTGTGGGGTCTCCCAACTTAGCTGTGACGAAAGGACCACCGAGAAAAAAGGGACCAAGAATTCCAAAAAGGGGGGGGGGGTGTCGCCCTTCAGCAGCCTCAAATCTCAGGCACATAATCCTCCAAAGTATTCACAAGGCGAAATGAGGGGAAGGATCAACTCCATAAGAGACGACTCTCGTGTATACAATACATTGCAAAAATTTGCCTCTTTTGTCACTCTATCCGACTTCGCCTCAAAGAGAAACAATCCGAATTTTTAACAAGAATTCTTGCTCTTTTTGATTTCATTATGGTTTGGATGTGCATGCTGTGCTTTTGCATCTGTATGCAAAAGCAAGAGCGCGCACGCACGCTGCAAGTGTGTATATCATATGTACAAATAGTATGGTATGTGTTTGGTTGTACAGTCTTTGCCCCACCGACAGTACGGATATCCCCCTCCCCAACTTGATCAAAAACACCCAGAGGTATATATCATGCTCCCCCTTCTTTCTGTCTCACTATGAAACATAAAATGCCATGACTGTTCGTAGGCGCATCAAAATGAAATAGAGGAACCCCCCCCCCCTCTAGTAGGTGCCCTGCTTGGTCATCTTGGTGTAGCCGGGGTAGGCTGACAACTCAGAGTTGTACTGGTTGACAATCTGGCTGTTCAGCTTGGGGCAGGCAAAGCCGCCAATGAGCTTCGCGGCAGGGTCCTTGAGCTTGTTGAGGGCGCCGATGGTGTCCAGGAAGGTGCCCAGCAGCAGGTCGGGCCCCTGCTCGAAGATCATCTCGTAGATAAAGCACTGCAGGTACTTGGGCTGCAGCAGCTTCTGCGCGTTGTACAGGCCGCCGGTGATGTTCTGGAGGTTGAGAGGGGTAAAGGTGTTGACCTCGCCCAGGTTGCCGCCAACGTCGAGGAACTGTGGGAACTGCACGGCGGCGGCGAGCAGGTCGGCCTCGAAGAAGGGGATCGAGTACTCGTCGCCCAGGGCGCGCTTGTACCAGTTGTCGGGGATGGCCTCCCAGCCCTCCTTGTAGACAAACTCGTCGGGCGTGTCGCCGTAGATGGCGAAGAAGGACTTGAGCACGTTCTTGGACAGGCGGCCCTCGGGGAACTCGTGTGACTTGTTGGACATGAAGCGGTAGATGAAGGTGTACGCGGCAGGCTGCACCTCAAGACCGGAGAAGAAGTTGTTGAAGAAGTAGGGGTTGTTTTGGATGGACTGGTTGAAGCGGTGCACGCGCAGGTTGGTCAGCACGCCCAGGTCGTAGTTGGACGACTCCTCCGTCTGGCCGTCCTGCATGGCGTACAGCTCCTTGAACTGGTCCAGCACGACCTTGTAGTTGTCGCCCTTGGTGTACAGGTCGCCGCGGGTCGGGCTGGCATCACCCTCGTACTTGTTGTGCGAACCTGACAGTCCCTGCGGCGTCGACAGGAGCCCACTGGTTAGAGAGGTGAGCGCGCTGGGCGCTGGGCCACCAATCGACCAGCTCAAAAGGTCGCCATCAAACACTGCTCCGTACACTGTCGTTTCAAGTCAGTCGAAGGGCATGCACGTGGATGGACCGGCAACAAACCTGAGAGGAAACCAGCAAGGTCGACGGCCATGCCAAAGACATCGTATGTGCCCTTGATGAACTGGTCAATGGTTGCAACACCTGTTTTTGGGAACCGTTGGTCAGCAAAGTCACCGAGTGCCTCGACTAAAGAGGACTTACCGTTGTGAGGGATGTAGCCGTGGTTGGCCATGGCGTTCAGGCCGGGGCATGGGCCGCGGATGTCGCCCTTGGTGGGCGCCACGAACTTGTACTGGCCCTTGTTGCTGACATACTGCGTCTTGGGGTCGAACTTGATGTTGACACCAAACGCCTGGCGCTTCTCGAAGCGCTTCCACTCTGCGTCTGGGTCTGCCGAAGCTCCCGTGAAGACCTCAGGGTTGAGCGTGGCGTATGCGGCAGCCGAGTTGGCTAGGGCAGCCACAGTGGCTGCGGTGGTGAAAACGTTCTTCATGCTGGGCTTGATGTGGATGGAGGCGTCAAGCAGGGGGCAGAAGAACAGGACGGGATGACAGAATGTCGACCATCAGCAAAAGGGGGCCCCATCTTATATTTCCCCAGTCCTTCCAATGCTTTCCCCAGGTATGCCGCTGGCACGAGGCAACACACACACACGGACCAACGTCACCATCCAGTTAGGCGAGCATACATAGCGAGAAACAGTGACGCATCATCTTACAGGTGCATCCGCTTGCCCAAGAAGGCAGGGTTTCCACAGCGCTTTTGCTTATTGCCGGACAATAGGCTCCTGTCTAATTCGCATCGGGCAAGGCGGCGTGACAAAAGCAAAAATCAGACGCGCCCGACTGGTGGCAAGGCCTGTGGGGATGGAGGCAAAGCGGAACACTAGCATCTCGCATCGAGCCAAAGCCACATTCCTCACCTCTCTGCCTTTCATTCTCCCATTGCCCAGGAGCGGCAGAGCTGACAGACTCCCTCGGAGCTTTGCTGCATGTGGGGTGCGCGCGCAGATGGGACCAACCACATCGAACAGCATCGCGAGGACGGCGCAGAGAATTGTGCCTTTTAGTTGACCCACAGCGCCGGTAGGAGCCAATCAAGAACAATCAAAAGACGGCTGCCTGTGGAGAGAGCATGGCATTTCCCCATGGTAATTTCAAAGTTTTCGCTCCAACAAGTTTGGTACGGGCTAAGTGGTAGCCGCCTGACGGCTGCGGCTTGAGAGGTCAAAGACCCTCATCAATGCTTGACTGTCTTTCTCGAGTGATGAAGACGTCTTCCTTTTCCGTAGAGAATGTCTCTTTCTGCTTCTTGTCGTGACTCTTCCAAGAATATGCTCAAAACTTGTGCAGTGCAAGCATGCCGGCCTGATGAGAATTCAAGCGGTTGCCGAGTCACACGCGCGCGTGCTCTCTCTCTCCCACTCTCTCTCTACAATGTACTCAATGGACCCACTTTAGGGGCAGTCGGTTGGAAACGTAAAGATTGAACTGCTTGGGGTCGAGTCTTTTTGCAGTGCGCAGAGGCGGAGAGAAGAAAAAAGCAGACTCATCGAAGATTGCAACTCAGATCTCACGATTGCTTCACGGGACGGCGTCAGCTAGGGAGCAATGGACACAGGGTAGTCGGTGCCTCTGCCCGTACGAGAAGCGGCTATTGGAGTATGACATGGCCTGGGAATACGCTCGTGACACGCGCCGACGATCGCGTCTGTACTGACAACTGGTTGCCACGGCGTAATCGTGACTTTTTTTTATGCACACGGATCTCTAGGCCCGGCAGCGTTAGCAGCATCAACGGTGCCAACGAATGCTCAGCCCGTCGGGCCATTTATTGCTCTCTTTCTTGTCGAATAGAGCCGGAGATTCATCGATGGAAAGACGCCACTCGATTGTCCACGTCTCAACGTATGCCGCCGCGGACAGAATCCAGGAAACACACCACGGCACTTGCGCTGTGCCGCGGCGACATTTTTTTGACAGAAGGGCATCCTGTCGTCGAAATACCGGGTGGCGCACCACAAGTCCCAAATGCTGTCAGACCCTCGTATCAGGTCTAAACGACGCCACATACGGCATTGCCCTGTTGAGCCGCCAGGGCGCGCTCCTCGCCTGCCGGGCGCCGCTTTCTTTGCCATCTGCCTCCTTTGCGTGGCGTCGTGCTCCGACTTTTGTCGAACGTGACGGGTCACACGGATCGAGGTAAAAGGATGAGGCGAGCATGTCCGTCCGTCATTCGTCAGCCAGCTCCCAAGACAGGGATGTCTTGCAGGCTCGCTCTATGACGATCTCTGCCCCTTCTCGGGCATCAGTTATGCAACCAGCTGCTTGTAGCAGCATGTCCAAGTCTCCAGCACGTGCTTGGCATGTAACTCGACTCTTCCCTCTCTGAGTAATTGTGCGAGTCTCCACTCTTTTCCTCAGCCTCCGCTGCGCCGACTTGATTTTGGGGCTTTGTGCTCCACACACTGGGCTGCAACTCTATCGTCAAGCGTTCAACCCCGGGAATGCTTAAACCTCGCCCAGCTACCGGATCGAGATTATCTGAAGTCTCTTTTTGCATTCTCGTCGGCTAATGCAAGCTTCCCTTTTAGAGTACCAGGCTTGGAAAGTAAAATTCGCGTAGCGCATAGGTAAATTCAACATTTGACTTTTCTGTTTTCTTGTTCCCCAGCCATTGTCGATCGCGATTCCCGCTCGCGGAAAGTCTGGAAAGGAACAGTCGAATCGCGCATATGCTTTTACGAATGCGAGACGGCGTAAGCGGCCATGGCGCCAGAAAAAAAACCAAAAGGCAGAGTCTGAGTGGGGAGGGGGCCACGTCTTACGTCTCGCGCAGATCTCTTGCCTAAAGCGAGCTCTCGTGTGAACCAGTGACGCGGTCAGTACCTCTTGGTTCTCGTCGCCGAGCAGAGTGGGCATCTTGCTTGAGTCTTTCAAGTGCAATTGGGTCGCATTGAATCCTGCTTTGGGTTCACCGCAGCATGTGTGGCTGCATCTCAAGCAGCCATTTGGGCCCTCGAGAGCCTCCCATCCTTGTCGAGTGCTGAAGTCATGCATCTTCACGCTTGTGTGTTGTTTTTGCGGGCTTCTACTTTGAAAGAGTTCTTTTGAAGAAATTTTATCTTGTAGAAGGGGCAGATAATGAGACCATAATTGAAGAGGCTGCAAACATCGCGGCTCAAGACGGGTGGTGCAGGAGGGAGAGATGGAGAGAGGGCCAAGAGTCAAGAAGAACAGCATCCTTTTGAACTTGCAATGCGAGCACGCACCATGCACCATGCACCATGCACTACAACATGCACTACAACAATGCGGCTCAATGACTCTCTCTCCCCCGCCTGTTGGTTCCATTGTTTTCCCCATAGGTGACAGTCTCTCTGCATGGCATCGCAGGGGTAGGGCAAATCAATGCGAATAAGCGACTGGTCTCATCCTATGGAAAGACAGAAGCAGATGATCGTCAATTCGTGCTTGCTATTTCTCATCAGAAATTCCTGTACAAAAAATGTTGCCCAATTCACTCATTTGGAGCATTTCTGATGGGACTGCCACCTTCTACACTCCCGCTGGCGCTGCCTCTGGGGCTGCTGCCACTGCCCATACCTCCCATTGTGATGACACTGGCCCGGTGTGACCTGCCCATGTGTGCCTGCGCGACCTCCACTTCGCCGTCCTGGTAGTCTGCGTCGTCGCTCATGTCGCTCACAGCATCCTCATTGTCGTTGCTGTCGTCATGAGTATGCTGCCTGGCCTGCCTCGTGTCTCCCTCTGGCACCGGCGAGACTGCTCTGGCCGGTGTGTTGTCCCCCTTTGTCGTCTGCAAACTCGAGCTCCTGTCAGTTCCAGCGCCGGAGAAGCCAGCGAATGCGTCAGAGTCCTTGCGCGACGATGCGCCAGATGCGTCTGTAAAGGGATTGCTGAGATTGCTTCCGCCGTATTGGTTGCGTATGTACGTTGGCAACGCCGAATTTTTCGTCCCTGCGCCGTCCATGCCACTGCCAGACGCCGTCGATGGCGGCATGCTGTCGAGTCCAGTGTTGTAGTTGTGTTGAGACGTCGACGTGATGAAGGGCAAGTCCAGGTGCGTCTTCTCCCCCGCGACAGGAGCGTCCATGCCACGTTTGGATTCGTCTGCAAGGGCTCCATCTGGAGGTTGAGATGGCCATGCTTGTTGTCTTCGCTTGCGTCGTCGAAGCAGCACAAACCCCAGTATTGCCCCCAGCAGCACCACGACTATCGGCACGACGATTGCAGCGGCAAGCTGTCCCGACGACAGACCATGTGATGAAGCCTTGGGAGCTGCTATTGTCGCTGGCGCTGGTGATGTGCTTGTATCTGATCCTGAGGTTGCCTCGGGAGCGTACGAGTATCCGCCGGGAGAATACGCTGCCAGAGCCGTAGGCTCAACCGGCACTGTGGTGCGGGCATTGGCAATGCCAGATTTTATCCTCCGTCCATACGCATCGTGGGTAGACATTGGGATCATGTACCCAACGACTGTCGTCTTTCGTCCATCAGATTGAACAACCACAGTGCTGGTCATAGCTGGGTTGGGTTTGGGAGTAGACACGGAAGATGATGTTGTTTTAGCCTCCGCCGCGGACAGCGCCGGCGCAACAGGTAACATTGTGCTTGTCGTCGCTGATGTACTTGTCGTGAAGCCAAACGGTATTCCAAACACTTCCGACGAATAGGTAACGGCGTTGGGGACCGCCAAGTCGGGGCTTAGCCTGGTAGGTACAATGAATCGTTCCGGCTGTAATTGAGCCATGTCGGCGATTTTCAGCCAAGGGATGTCGTGCCTGTTTCAGTTGCGTGAGCTTCAGGTCACTTCCAATCTGTGCCGCACAGAGAAGAGTCTTTGCGACGTCTCGGTCGCTCTCGATGAGACGGGCATGAAGGAACATACCTGCGACAGAATGCAGCACACAGCACCTCAACACCTGGGAAAGGGTGGTGTCGGAAGAGTAGGCTGTCAGATCGCCAGAATCAGGATTCCAACCTTGTCGCCTGGACAAGTTCTCCTAGCGAGGGGAAAGGCAGATGTCCACTTCGTGCAGCGAGGAGCCAGCCTCAAGCGTGCGACGAAGAAAAGTCTGTCCCTTGAAGCGAATGAACACAGAATGGCGGCCGACTTGAAGTCGCTCTTGGAAAACAGTCTCCAGGCCTGGGCCAGAGAAGCGAGAAAACACAATAGTCGGCTACAGCAGCGAGGAGGAGAAGAAGGAAAGGCCAAAGTTGACGCTAAGGTGGGTGGTGTGACAATTGCTTAGTCTAGGCAAGACGAAGAGGGGCCGCCGTTTTGAAACGTGATCGATAAGCTCGTCACGTGCAAGGAGCAGGCCGCGCACCCCCTTTGTCGTATACATCACACGCGTCACAGAAAGAGGCGTCGCTGTTCTATTTGAGGTCTCGCCCTTGGTCGTATTTAAGAGCCAATTGGGGCCTTTACTCTGTTCCATGATGGCTTGCGCAGAAGCTGTGAAGGAACAGCCCCCAACTGCCTGGGCCATGCGGTCAATCACCGGCCCAGCCTGCCTCGTTGTCAGTCGTCAGAGGATCAAAACTTGAGCTGCTGAATACAAACCCTCACTCCACCCTGTTTTGGCAGACCTATCACCATCACTATCGTCCGGCACTTCATACTTATCTCCGCTCAGTACGTCAAACACGGTCGGGCCTTCGCAACAGTCTACGAGCTGCATGACATTCAACAACTCTATCCGAGGCAGAGATGGCACACACAGACGAGCGGCGTGGACTATTTTGTCAACCCATATAGGCTTGACTCTCATCCTCCCCAAGAATTTGCAGCTTGTTGAAACGTCTCTGGGTTCCCAGCGAAAGCTCCTCGGCGAGTACCTGCAGTTTAAGACAATCGTCATGGGCCCTTGACATTTTCCGCCTTGGCCAGAATCGAGCTCGGTCTTGAGAGATTCAAAGACTTGCTCGCAGATATAAGGCATTCGAAGCTCCACGTGATCCAGTCTTGAGCAGAGTTTGGCCAGATTCGGGCATGCGTGATCTTCTGTCTCCAGCTTTTTCTCATGCAACAGCATCCTGCCCGAACAGAGGTCCAGATGAAGGTCCGACAGTGTGGGCATGTTTCCAAGCGCCTCGATCAGCTTCTTCACTTGGCCCATACGAACAAACGTGCCTTCGGGACGGCCTTCGGTACTCTCGGGCCCTCCAATCCACTCCGGCTCCTTCTCCCATTCGGCTATCCAAACCGTGGTGAGACGCTCGAACCTCGGGAGAAAGCTCAGAGCGTTCAGACCAAACATCTGAGCATACTCCCTGGGCCGCTCCAACTCCTCTGGTGGGCAATTGACATCTGTTATCATAGCGAGATGCCGTGAATTCTTCTCACTGTACTGCTGCAGCTGCCTTGATATGTCACCATCACCTTCCGTCAGCTTGAAGTTGGACATGTGAACCATGGCACGCTCGCACACAATCGGTGCTGCCACTGCAAACCATAGCTTGGACACGCTCAGCGTTGTGCGCAGCGTATAGTGGTCCAGGAGCCGGAAGATTGATATGATAATTTCTGCCGGAAGTGTCTCGATGGTTTCGACTCTGTTGATACTTGGGCTTTGGTCCATATTGTTTCAAATGGGTCAATGTAGAATGTCGTGAGCTATGTTTAAGCTGTGTGCTTGATTTGAGTGAGCAGGCCTGACTTGCAGCATATATACTTTTATTGAACCAGGAATACCATAACAGTGTGTCCTCTACTTGCAATGTTTTCGAAAGTTGTTGAGTGCATTTAGTAGCTTGCTTTTTGGGGGGAAATGCAGGATGACTTTGAGCTTCCAGAGACTAATCAAGTGCTCTAATTTCTCACCCACATAAACAGCACTATATATCCTTCCAACACGTCAGCCTCTCCCCTTTTCAACGCCAGGCATGTCTTACAATTAGACAAAAAGCTGCCCCTTCTTTTCTCTATGCAAGATTGCTCGCAGCCAGCATTATATCAATTAATAGTAGATTTCTGAGAAGCTTCCAGGCGTAGCCCCAGAAGTGAATGAGGCTATCAGCCAAAGCATTTCTCCTGCCTCTGCCTAATCTTCAATGGCCAGTCTAGAATACAAAACTTTGTGTTTTATCTATCCATACACTCCTTGCTCTGTCTTCTTCTTGGTATTAAGAAAATCCCCTCGCCTGTCTTGTGCCACCGGCCGCTGGGTATTGCCCATATGGATTATACCCATGTGAGGAATGAAAAGTGCTTTCTGTAGCTTCACCACAAACGCCAGGTAGCCATCTACTTCTCAGGTTTGGTAAGGGGGTTTGTGGTGTCAACGGGACTGCTTGCTGCAGTTCCATTAGACACCGGTGCATTTGGTGCATGCTGTGGCTTCTCGTCATCCTCTTCGTCTTCAATCACTTCGCCAACGTCTCGAGCTTCTGCTGCCTGCTCGACCATCATCTTGACTTTCCGCTTAGCTTCGTTTGCATTCAAAGGTGGTGGGACTCGTTTGGACTCTTGCCCAATGGCGCCAATCGTGTCCTCGATACTGCGCCCAAAGCGTTCAATGGCGTCGGACGTTTTGCGAGCCGCGCTCATGGCGCTGTCAGACATTCTCCTCTGCTTTGCACTCTTTTCTGGCTGCGCAAGGATGTAGGACTTTACAAAGAAGCGCGCAAAAAGAAAGGTCAAGGGAGCAAGGTAGACGACGTTGAGCCAGATGGCAAATCCCTCACCCCCGGTGTCAAGGCAATGTACCATCTGGTACGTTGTCTTGTAAGTGACCTGGTTCACCTTTTCGACAGACTCGCCAATCTTGGCGGCGATGTTGGCTTCTTCGCCATGCAGCACGTTCTGTGCCGGGCCCTCAAAGTTGGCCGCTTGCAGTGCGAGCTTTTTCAGCCATCCAAAGGTTCCGCTCGTCGCCGAAGCTGCTAGCGACGATGCCGAGGCACTGTTGGCAAGGCCACTAGCTGCGGCTGCCGCAGAGACTGCCGAAGCTGTAGCATCCGCAGCCGCTGAAGCAACGGCTGAAGCTGCAGCTACTGGCACCGACACGGGTACAGCGTACGACACAAAGAAATGAGCGCCAGCAAAGGTGATGCCAACCAGAAACTGAGTGATCTGCGCTGTTGTGATGAGCTGCTTGATGGCCTTTGGAACGCGAATTCTCATGGCAGACAGCGTATAATAGGTGTACTGAACACATCATTAGTATTGGCCGCTGGATCCATGTTAATAATCATTGATTTACTTACCATGACGGTGTGGATGCCCGAATTGATCAGACAGAACATCCAGATGGGCTGGCCTGCGTAGCGGATGCCAGCCCACATGCACATCATGGCGCCCGCATGGTGGTAGGTCTGCAGCGTCGAGCTACGCTTGCCCTTGGCCAAGATGATGATGGTGTCGAGCACCTCGTAGAACTTGCTGAGGTAGAAGAACCATCCCCAAAAGGCCAAACCTTCGTTCCAAATGCGCCCGGCGTCCGTCGGGTCGGGTGTCAAACCATTCGCCGCTAGGTGGACTAGCCTGTTTTTCGACATCCACGAATTCAGCGAGCGGTCGTAGTAGACAGCATCGCCGAGGCCTCGAGGCCCATGCAATTTGCACAGGCCGTCCAGTGTGGCAGGTAGGCCCTCGTCGCCGAAAGGACTCGGCACAGAGGTGCTGATGTTTCTCCACATGGCGAAGCAGGTGATTGCAGAGTATATCGCGAGACCTATATTGTGCAGCAAGACGAAGTAGTGGAATGCGCGCGTCTTGCTGATTGACCATGGCTTGTTGCCTCTCTTGCGGTTGAACGAGTTTGCAATCTTGACGCAGGTGACGTAGCCAATCGCAAAGGTGATTGGAACTGACGGCCTGAGGACCGCATTGTACAGGACTGGGTCGATGCCAAAGGGCGAACGCCAGCTGCCTGGGTCTGCTGCTGGGGGCTCAGCATATGGGAGCGAGTCTGGAGGAAACTGGAACATCCATGAAGGTGGGAGTGAGAGGGCAACCTGTCCGCGAAGGTCCTCAGACATGGTGGAAGTAAGATGGTGCGTGTAGTTTGGAAGAGGCACGCGACACAAAGAAAAGGATGAGGAGAAGGGAAGAGAGAGGCAAGGAACAGCAGTAAAGATTTCAATGCATTACCCCTCGCGCAGAGAAAATGCTTGCAGAAGGCAAGAGAAGTCTGCTGGTCTAGAGAGCTTTAAGCTAGGACAGACAAATCGATTCAATATCATCAATTGTCCATTGAGTCTTGGCAGGGTTCAAAAAGTGTGGGGAGCGGTGAGATTTCCCAACAGAAGCTTATGAACAGATTAACTCAGAGCACGGTCCACAGACTGCTGAGACTGTCCTCAGACCTTGTAATTTCTTGCAATTGTATCTAAGTGGTTTATGAACTGACCGTGAGAAGCTCGCAATGCTATGAGACGAGTGCAGTGTTTCTCTGACGCTATATGACCTCATAGCTCACCACCGTGAACTAGGCCGTTTTGGGCACTTTAAGACCTGTCTAAAGTTGGTACTTGAAAAATGGATTCTCCTTGTCAGTCAAATCCTTGAAGGCAGACTCGTCCCTCTTTGCATCTTCAAGGCCGAGAGCAGCCCGTCTGCTGTTTTCACGCCACATGTACAGATAGAGCAAGGATGCTGCAGCGATTAGGATGCAGTAGCATATGATCAAGCCCTTCCAGAGCTCCGGATAGTGCTGAGCCTTTGTTTGCGACTTGATGAGTTGTGGCCCTACAATGTTGCCCACGGCGTAGGCGACGAAGATGGTGGCGGCCATAAGGCTCTTCTTGGTCGCTCCGGCGACATTAGACATGCCCACGACGATGATCAAACTAACGACAGGTCCAAAGAACCCAATGATGGTGTAGCCAACTATCGGCGTGGCAGCGTGGTAGGACCAAGTCGACTTCCAGATCATGGCGCATCCCGCAATGACTGGCAGGGCACATAAGATGAGCTGCAGTATGATTATGTTTCTGATGCGGAACGATAGAAAGCCAGTCAGGAGAATAGTTATCAGGACCAAGCCACCGAGTGGAAACTGGAACAGGATTGACTCCAGTGTTGACCAGCCAAACGTGGAGACAATGAGAGGCCCAAACCCACTGACTGCTCCATTGACCGTGTAAGCCGATGCCATCATGATGAAGACGAGCCAGTACTTGGGGTCCAGCGCGGCCTCTTTGGCCTGGCTCCACTTGACTTTGTGACTGCGCACACCAGTCTGGCCTGTTCGCAACCGCTCGACAGCGGCAATTCTCTCCTCATGATTCAGAAACCAGGCATCCATGGGCGAATCTGGAATGAAGAAGCAATACACCGCAAAGAGGAAGGTAATGGCACCAGCGAGGAGATATATGTATTGCCAGCGTTTCAGACTGCCGCCCGTAATCTGGCCAAAGCCGTAGTTAATGGCTCCTCCGATGATGGTAAAGAGTCCTGTCGATGAGAACCACAAGGACTGTCGAAGCGCCTGCTCTCTTTGGGTATAGAAGCCGCTGATGACGGTCATATAGGCCGTTGGAATCACGCTTTCAACAAATCCAAGGAAGAAACGCTGTGCATAGAGACCGCGCCAGTTGGTAACGGCAGCAGTGAGCATGGTAATGAGGCCCCAGAGCATCACAACCGGGCCCAAGACTCGGCCCATTCTGAAGCGTTGCAGGATCAAGCTCATGGGATACAGGCCAGCCAACATGCCAAAGTAGAACATGGCTGTAGCCCAGGATAGCCGGCTAGTACTCATGACTGGCGGCTTGACACTGCCATTCACTACAACGGAGAGTTCAAGGTCTTTTGTCATGCCGAAGAGGACGGCAGAGCCGAGAATAGCCTTGTCGTAATAGGTCAAGCCGTAGCCCAGGATCATCGAAGGAATAATGAAACAATCAATCTTTCTCACTGCTCGTCGTTCAATGGCTCTGTCTACGTCTCGACGATGCTCACCCACAAAAGCATCGGCAGCATCAACATTATCGTAATTCACGCTTTTCTCATGGAGCTGAAGGCGGGATCCATCACTAGCCTTGATTGCCTGAACCTGACTGTCCATCTTTGCGTTTCCTTCGCTCTCAGTGCTTTTCTTTTCTTCTCTTTCCTTGAGTAAAAGCTCGCGAGGCGTGAGTCCTTTCGCCAGTATTAACTGGATCAAGTTCGACCGTGTATTCTCAGAACGTCGCGTAGCAAATGAAACGGACGTACACCGGTCTCACGCTTAAGCTTTTGTTGAGAAAGAGAGAGGGAGAAAAAAAATGACCAAAAAAATGTGATGCCGAGATGGGTATTTGGTTTGGGAAAATACGGGTAGCGAAGCAGATCCATCGAATTCTAGAACAAGTGCGCCACTTGTCAGGGTAGGGTAACGGTTTTACGTGGGGATAAATCAAGACAGGGTTCCATCTTTTGCCTCTCTCAATTTCACCGGAAAAGAACAACAACGATAGTAATATTTGATGCAGGAAGATCAAGAGTTTAATATAGCGTAGTTGCTATTTGTCGTCCTACAGATACACTGTTGAGGGCTGTCTTCAAGATCAAGGACATCTTCCAAGACTAAACCGTTTACTGGATAAGATGGGTTTGATAGATATGCAATATTTATTCAGTACGTATCTCAGAGGCTCAATGAGAATGCAGATTTGTACATGTGGGGTATGATATTAGCTCAGAGTCGTATTGCAAGGGCTGTCAAAGAAATGCAACGGAAAACCACAAAGGTTTCAGAGAGGATATGAAGACGAAAACCCGTCAAAGGCCCTTGCTGGAAAACTCGTTCTGAGTCCACTCCCACAACTGATCGCGCAGGGCAGGATCCTGTGCATTCTTGCTTCCAGGGGTCTCCTTCATCACGGGCAAGTAGTAGCCTCCATTCTTCACAAGCTTGCGAGGAGCAGTGGCAGCCCAGAGCTGATTCCACGCGCCCTTGGAAACATTCGCGCCTATGAGTCCCATGATGAAAATAACGGGCTTCCACAGGAACGATGAACCGTTCAGCTGGCCTATCATGGTAGTATTGACAACACCCGGATGGATGGCCACGGATAGGATTTTGGGGTACCTCTGCGCAAGAGCCTTGGTGAAGAGTATGTTGGCGAGCTTGGACTGGCCATAACGCTGGAAAATGCCATGGTTGGCCATATCAGAATGGGCTTCATCGAGAACAAGCCCACCCTTTGGTCCCACGCCCTCGGCCTCAGAGGAGAGATTGATGATTCTGACGTCGGCATCAGGCGATGCATCGGCTGTGCGCTCGAGAGTCGGCATGAGCAGATGGACCAATAGGGCATGGCCCATGTGGTTGGTGCCAAACGCAAGTTCATACCCATCCTTGGTCAGTTCTGGCGCCCCACCGAGAACGCCGGCATTGTTGACCAGGAGATGGAGCTTTGACTCAGCAGCGGTAAAGGTCTGAGCGGCAGTCTTGATCGACTCAAAGGAGGCGAGGTCGACCTGAAGATGGCTGATTTTTGGAACGTTTGCGCTCCCAACTGACGCGCCTACATCTTTCTCAAGCTGTGCAATTGCCGCAGATGCCTTTTCAGCATTGCGAGCGCCAATGTAGATGTGGGCAGGCTTGTGCTTTGCAAGCTGCTGCACCATCTCGTAGCCTAGGCCAACATTGCCTGATATACAGCGTCAGCACATGGCCAAATGGAGAAGATTGTTCTTCTCGTCAACTAACCGCCTGTGACAATAATTATCTTGCCGGACAAGTCTGGAATGTCTTTGTCGGGGTTATAAGACACCATGATTGCGCTGTGTCCGTAGTATGCTCAACAATGGGATTGTGCTTCCTGTCCTTTTCTCTCATCCATTCTTCGCGGACCTGACAGGCTCTTTATCTAGTACTCGAATTTTTGGCTGACTCGTGTGGCAACAGCATCTCGGCCAGGGTTCCCATGGCGCCGCCACGGCCAACTAGGGGCTAACACTGGATGGTGGAGGGAGAGGCGGACGTGATGATACTTGAAGTGATTTGTAACATAATCAAAAGCCGAAGGCAAGGTGGCGGGAGAAAGGTTCGGCCGACAGCAAGCCACTGCTAATGTTGCCTCTAGATCTAGCCCTTGGCATTGCTTTTTTGCTCCTTGTGGCCCCGAAGCTTACTAAAGGCTCTTCCTAGATATTGCGGAGATAGTGACGCTCCAAAAGTCGAAGTTGGAAATGACCAAGATGCCTTTGAAGCCATGTTGAGTTCATCGGGTAAAGAAAGCCTTTTCTGGCGTGGCCCCACGCGTAGTGGAGTGAGGTTGGCCTTTAGATCTGCTTTCAGCATTCTGCATCGAGGGCAACGGAGATGGCTTACGCTTCGAGGCAAGTGTAAGACGCAACGTGGCGCACTAGAGTTGAGGTGCGTATATACAGCTCCGCGTTCCTTTGAAGACAAGTACAGATTCAGGGAGCCAACAAGGCACAAATGTTGAAGTCAGGCAACAGGCGTCGGAGAAATTCTGCATTATCGCAACCCCACAGGCGCTTTTCGCAGATCTCTGCTAGAGTTCCAAGTATACAGGTATATCAGGAATACATCAGGGCTATTTGAAGCTCTCTTGGTGTAATTGTAAGTCCATGGGCGGCACCAGAATGTGATCGTGCCTTTTCCTGCTCAATGAGTACACGGACAAAGACTCTGAAGCTGTAATAGAGTACATGCTTCTTAAGGTATAATGCTAATTAGTTAAAACTCAGCCAAGGCCAATGATAAGGCGACGAATAGGAGTACGTCTCTCAGGGACGTGAAGGACGCTGGCTATGCTCGGCACAGTTGACCCGAGAGGCGGTGGGGTTGAGACTGGAAAAAAAGTTCGCCATGGCGATAGTGCGTGCGTCAACGGATGGAAAATTCCGCTGATATGGGGAGAAGGCCCATTGTAAAGCGAGGAAGCTCTTTCTTTCTCCTACCTCAAAGTTGGCTGATTGAATCAACACCTTTGTCAACTGAGTCCTGCGAGTCGACTGGTGGCCAATGAGTCGGCTTGACCTGCAGGATGGAGCCCCATGAGGAACACGCCAATGGCGAGAAGCTGGAAGAGTACGAACCCCATGTTGAAGAACAACGTCCTGGTCGGCGTGCCCTTCGACGCCAGGACTCCAATCTTTCATCAAGGTCTCGAAGAAGCTCCAGTAAACTCGGCCCGCAATGCACAAGATATGTCTGTCATGACTCGACTAACGTGTACGTGCTACAGTCCGAAGATCTACATCCCGCACGAATCGTGAAGACGTTGTACGCGAGTTCCGCATCAATGGAAGTCAGATTACAGTTGGACACGATGGCGACTCAGATGAAGTGAGCAACCACCTCGAGCTCTCCAGCACATACTCGAAGAACATTGTGACATTCTCACAAGGCGATCCCGGCAACCCCCTCAATTGGAAGCCGAGCACAAAGGTCCTGATAGTCTCCCTCGGCATTATGACGGTTCTCAACAGCACAATCGGGTCTGCCCTGCCGTCAGGCGTTGGACCTGAGCTTGCAGAGCATTTCAATGTAAAGTCCAAGAGTTCGCTTGTGCTGGCAAACTCCATCTTCCTGGTCGGGTACATTCCAGGTCCGTTGATGTTTGGTCCCCTGTCAGAGTCGTACGGCAGGCAGGTCGTAATGCTGGCCACGTTTGTTGGATTCATGGCCTTTACTCTTGGCACCTGTCTCGCACCCAACTACTCGGGATTTCTGGTGTTTCGCTTCTTTGCAGGCATCTGCGCCTCTTCGCCAATCAGCGTGACGGGTGGCATATATGCAGACCTCTACAGCGACCCGGTGTACCGAGGGCGTGCAATGGCAATGTTCATGACGGCCACAACCTGGGGTCCGATCACATCGCCTGTGATATCGGGATATTTGGGAACAATTGCATGGTACTGGCCTTTCTGGTTCAACCTGATCTTCGCAGGAATGACAGCTGTGCCTCTGGCCTTCCTTCCCGAGACGTATGGACCCATAATTCTGCAGCGGCGCGCCCAGAAGATTAGGCGTGACACACCAGAGGCCACCAATGTCTACGCTCCTCTTGAGCTGGAGAAGAGCACATGGCGCGAGCTAATTTACGTTTTTCTCGGTCGACCTTTTCGCATGCTCTTTTTCGAAGCCATTGTCATCTTCTCCTGTCTGTTTCTTTCCCTCATCTATGCCATCATGTACATGTTTTTCCAGGCCTTTCCCATTATTTTCCCACCAATCTACGGCTTCAATCTTGGTGAACAGGGCCTTGCATTTTTAGGCATTGGTGTTGGAGCCATAGTTGCTTGCGGCATCTATCTCTGGTGGGACTCGTATCTGCAGCGCGCCAAAGCTCAGGGCAAGGCATGGGCCGATTTGGAAGAATATCGTCGCCTACCACTGGCCTGCATTGGAGGACCTTTTTTTACTGTCGGACTATTTTGGATTGGGTGGTCGGCGCGACCCAGTGTGCATTGGATCGTTCCCATACTTGGCGGCATCCCCTATGGCATTGGCTTTCTTTTGCTCTTCATGGCCCTCATCAACTACATGGTCGACGCCTACAAGATCTTTGCCGCGTCAGCCGTCGGTGCCGCCTCATCGGCACGGTCAGTATTTGGCGCCGTGCTGCCCTTTGCCGCCCGTCCTATGTACGAGACTCTGGGGGTGGCATGGGCTACAAGCCTGCTGGGGTTCTTGAGTCTGGCCATGTGCCTGATCCCCTTTGCCTTCATCAAGTGGGGCCCTCGGATCCGGGCCAACTCGGCGTTCTGCCAGGAGCTGGAGCTGCGCAGCCGCGAGAAGGATGCCCAAGACGAGCGGCGGAGGTTGCGGATGGAGCAGCGGGCACACGAGGCGGCCGCCGCAAACGGAAACAATGTGGAGGGAGCCATGGGCAAGGAGACTGTCTGAAAAAGTTCCCTCTGAACGAACATGATGACGATGATAGCATTTCTCTTTTTAAATGACATGTTTGCAACGCCTTGCATATATATATGCATGTAGAAGAGTTAGAGCTGCATCATTTTTTTCCTTTTGATATTCTCCTGTCAGCTATCGAGTAGCATTTCAAGTACAATAATGACCACCTTTCATGAATCATCTCTGGCTGGCCTGTCACCTGTATTGCCAATCAGAGGTCTGGCGCTGCTCTTACTTGCATGATCCTGATCTTCTTCAGCTTCATCATCTTCGTCAACTAGAAACCCCTCGTCAAGCCCCCACACCCGGCTCATGTCCTCGAGGCGCAACCCACGCGTCTCAACGACAACATAACGTACAAACAGCCAAGCAGTGACGCAGATGGCAGCATACACCACATACAAGCCCCAGCCGATGAGGTCTGCGAGCACGGGGCTGGCCTGGGCGACCAGGTAGCAGCTCAGCCAATTGGCCGCGGCAGCTGCTGCGTTGCCCCTTGCACGGAGGGCAGGTGGAAACATTTCACTTGCAATGGTCCACGCTGCAGGACCCCAGCTGACGTTGAAGCAGACGTAAAACAGGTAGGGAAAGACGACGATAAGGTAATTCTCACGGGCACCAGGGTGCACCTCTGCGTGACGCTGCAGCAGCGCGATGCCCAGCATGGCCAGACACATGCCAACAGTGCCAAACTGCAGCCAGGTCTTGCGTGGTAGGCGATCAAAGGCATATATCGGGATCCAGGAGGCCGCAAATAAAACAATTCCGACCCCGCCAGTTGCCAGGTTGGCGATGTGCGGGTCGGTAATGCCACCCTTTTCGAAGAGTGAAGGTGTGTAGTACAGGATGCTATTGGTGCCGGTGGTCTGCTGGAAAGACTGAATGCCGACTGCAATGAGTGTCAGACGCAGGGCTGGCTGATGGAAAAGTATAGACCAGGATGCAGAGGGAGCTGCCTCGCGTCGCATCGTCTCGAACATGGCCTTCAATTCTGCTTTTGCTGTCTGAGTACCATGAAGCCTGGTGAGAATCTCGAGAGCATCGTCAGAGCGACCTTGAGCAACCAGCCAGCGTGGACTGGGAGGGACAAAGCCTGATATGCAGCCAAATGCCAGAGCTAAGGCTGGCAGGAGCTGAATTGCCAGAGGTATCCGCCACCAGGAGGGGCTGGGTAAATAGTTAAGAAAGTAGTTGAGCCAGAACGCAATGAGCTCGCCAGTGCAGAGTATCATCTGCTCAATTCCAATAAGTCTACCACGGAATGAGGGTGGCGCAATCTCAGACAGGTAGAGAGGCACTCCAGCTGCACATCCACCCACTCCAAGACCAAGGATAATGCGACCTGTGATGATCTGACTGACAGAGTAGCTAGTAGCCTGGAGAAGAGCCCCAAAGCTGCAAATAATTGCCGCGATGAACAGCATACGCTCTCTCCCGTAAGTGTCCGCCAGCATACCAGACACGAGCGCACCGGCAAAACAACCGATGTCGTACAATGATACGATGGCTCCAGTGACCCATGGCCCTGGCTCTTGCATTAGATGTCGAAACCGTGAATCGGCGACGATGACCCCCATGACGCCTTGATCATATCCAAATAGGAGTGCTCCAAGGGATACGAAGGCCGAAATCTTGTAGATGTAGGCCATGTCTGCGTCACGGGCTATGCCTCGGGGCAGATTAACAGGTGGGTGAAAGGCCTGGCTTTGTCTGAGGAATCCGAACCAAACATCTCTCTCTGATTTCTGCAGCGTAGAAATGGCGAATGGAGTCATCTCAGCCGGTTCTCCGCCATTTGGACGATATTGTCGATTCAACTGCCTCGCATACGTCTCCTGGGACGCCTGGTCTGGGGCTCCAACAGACGAATCGACCGCATCGTCATCAGAATCATCAAGACGGTGGTAGGATGTGCTCATGGCATCCTTCAACACAAGAGAGAACTTGGTCGCTCCTCATAAAAAGAGACTATCTGCGCCACCGCTGGTATAGTTGCTTTGGGCGAGTGCCCAAAAAAACCCCACCACACTTTGCCCCCAAAAACGGCTGTGGCTTGGACCCTCGTTTGGCAGCCCCTTAATAGGCCCACCCAGGCGCAACGAGCATATCAGCGCGACATCTGATAGTTATTGTGCTGTATATGCAAATCTAGTTAGACTTTGTCCTCTAGTAGGCGAATTGTATAATGTGGTTCAAGTCCTGCAGCATGAGGAAAGCCTCTGCTCGTCCACTGACTCCCGCGACCTACTCAATGCCATCGCACATATACCAGGCGGTGGGTTGTATGGAGAGGAGAGGATGCATTGGATGCGCAGACAATTAGAGCAAGTGAAGCAGCGCCGACACAGGTCAGAAAAAGAGAGTTCAATATTACCGTTACGTTACGAAAACCGGTTTCCCCCCCTTTTGGACTTTTTGCAGTAAAGGTTTATGAGTGCCACTTGCTGGGATAATCTGGGAGGAAGACGCGAGATAAGATTAGCATGCAGTAGGCGGAGTGGCCTGGACCAGCGAATAGCTCGACAGCAGTCGCCGATCAATGCCTCAGAGTGCACCAAGATCGCTACATCATTTCAACGGGCCAATATTGACGGCCAGATGATGCAACGCCAGTCCCATGTAGTCGCCGGCAGCCAGTGTCGAAATGAGCACTCGATAATGCGGAAGTGATGTGCATTGTGGCTCCACCCTTCTAGCGGCTAAGACAGCCGAATTCGTGCTCATGCAAGCCAGCCCGGCAGAGGAGAGCCGTATATCAGGAATCTGTGCAGCCTCTGCCAGATATCTGGGAGGAAAAAGCAAGGGAGAAGTCGGTTCCATGATTCTTCGACAGGGGCAAAACGCCTGCGTCCAGGTTTTTCTTCTCATGGACCCGTGGGGAGTGGAGGCATTGGATTGGCCAAAGGCCGAAAGTGGCCGTGGGCGAACCAGATTGCGGTGGCTTGGCTGCACGTTTCAGCCTCTATCGCCTCACCCAACCGCTGGACGTTGCCAAATGTTCAGCCGAGCCGCTTGACGCCTATTGGTCTAAGCGAGGCTCTGCGCCGTGGAGCCCAACTCTTGTGGCTGGCTGTTTGAGTCCTCTGCACGCGCTGAAGAGTCTTCTGGGGAAGGTGAGGCTAGGCTGAGTAGATAGCCCCAATAGATGACCCTCTGTGCGCCAGCAGCCAGGCTGAGCAGGAAAGAAACCAAGTCCAAAGCAGGGAAATTAGCGAGCGTGGTGGCGATGCTGCAGATGGCCTTCCATTGGCGTCCCACTGATCCCACATGCCCCCCCTACTCTGCCGATGCGCGGCTGGACTGGCTCTGGTGGCTCTAGTCCGTGTGCCTGGCGCTCGGACGATCTTCAATGGCGACAGCGATGCCAGCAGCTGCTGGTCACTCTGCAAGTTGCTGCTCGCCATCGTCGTCGTTTGTCGTCGGCTGCAGCTGCTCCGCCCTGTGGGTTATCGCTGACCTGCCCTCATGCCATGATTCTGCTCTTTTCTTCCTTCTCCTCCCTACTGCCAGTCTTTGGTCGACTTCTATACTGATCTCGCGTGGTCCAGAACGCCGGAGCTTTTCTTGCTGATCAACGGCCAACCATAATAATCTGCGCGGCCCGAACCCCAGGATTCCAGGACGTTTTGGTCTCGCTGGTGTCGTGATTGAATGGATTCTAACGAATTTTCTTGCAAGCTGTTTCGCTACGTTAACTTCCCTGTTGGTCTTGCGCATTCTCTGCGGCGTTAGACTCCTCGAATAGGTTGTTGAAGAAAGGTGTCTTGGCCGGGAAAGACGAACGAATTGACGACAATTTTCTCCGCGTCACACAACTCCTCAACTCTGGTATTCACTCTGTGCCAATGAATTCTTCTCGGTAGCGATATGGCTTCTACGACCCTCGTAACTTTTATCCTGTGAGCTGATCCACGGCCCTTGTGTCTTGTCTTTGTCTAATCCTGGCAGTAATTCTGTCCATGCCACAACCGCCGTCGATGTCCTGGGATCATGGGACAACTTCAGCAAACCATATCCTATGCAAAAGGACCTGCAGAAGGGCAACGGCTCCTGGTACGGATGTCATGTCTTTGAAAACATAATCTGCGACGGAGATCCTGCTGATTGCTGCATGCCCCGCGACGGTGGTCTTGTCTCGGGTGGCACATATTGGTATTTTGTAAGTCTTCGCCCCCCCGTCTTCGTTTGACATTATCTCATACGTCCGATGTGTAGTACCGACGCAACTTTGACAAGGAATTTCACAATCCTGAACAGCCATCAACGTCAAATTGCCCTCTGCTCCCGGGCCAGACTGTCAACGTGCTTGTGATACCCACAGATGATTCACAACAGAGCCAGGACATGCCAAAGATGACTATGGATCCCAAAGATCGCTTGCGTGCCCCAATTCCAACCTCTAAGAAAGAACAACAACAACCTCATCCTTCAAGCCATGCCGACAAAATCCCGGAAAGACGTCACAATCCTCTTTACACTCCCACCTTTGCTCGCCTTCAGACTGGAGCTGGAGACACCGTCATATCGGCGTATATGCAGAACAGGAAGCCTGAAGATCTCATCTCCTACCGGCATCCAGCAGCCACTCGACCCCTTCGCTCTGCTTCTGGCTACTCGTCGGCGTTGGAGTTCCGTAAATCAACGGCCCTTCAAAGACGCACTACTCGAAAGAGGAAACACACCACTGGGGGGACAAGACCAGTTTCTCGACTTGGTATTCTCTATTCGACTGATCTTGACATGCCTCAGCCTGCAAAGGCGATAAGAGAATACACAAACCCATTTCTTCTGGGAACCATCCATGATGACGAAGCAGAGGATGAATTCAATTCTCGCAGAGAATTCTTCGAAGAGCATCCTCGACTCAGCCGACCAGGAACGTCAGACCAGCCACCATGGCCTTTAAACTCTCAGTTGGTCCATCGAAGATTGCACTCAAGCCCTGCAGCTCTTCCATCTGGTGCTCTGCGGATAGCAAAGAACCAGCCCGATGAGATGCGCATATCAGGCGCAACATTAATTGCTAATGTCGAAGAAGAGCTGCCTATCCAAGTACAGTCTGAAATTATAGAGCAGGACAATCCAAATATGGAATGGCTAAATCACCCACCCAAAGACCTGCATCAAGCAGGCCCAGACCAGGCACCAATGTCTCCTCACAGTCCAGAGATGACTCCAGGGGCTACGACTCCTTCCAATGCAAGACCTCCAACTCGCTCCAAAAGCCAGAAGCTGAAACGGCTTGCATCTTTAAAGTCGCGCATCAAGCTTCCACATGTGCCATCGATGCCGAAATTAAAGAGCCGCCGTCCGAGCACTCGGCACGAATCAGAAGAGATTCCTGACGGCAAGCGAGCAGTCTTCAACGAGACATCCTCAACCTGGACTCCCGCCATGACTTCTCCATCTGACGGCTCGCCAGGGTTCTTGTCGCCAGAGATTAAGCCTATAGCGAATCAGCTAATTGCCGGATCTCCAAAGGAGCAGTTTTCAATGCCTCTGCTGCATCAGTCGGCCCTGCATCGCGACGACAAGGCAACGCAGCTCCCCGTAGAAAAGCCTCGCAAGCAAACACGACCCATGCGAGGCGACAGCCTGCCACGGATTGTCAACAACTTTCTGCCCGGTGCCTTCTCAGAGCAACCTGATCCTCCTACTCGGTCCCGAGGACACTACCCAGCCCGAGGATCAAGTTTGCCTCATCTTTTGAGTGACGTTAGAGCGGCTTCGTCCCAGGAGACTATCAGGCAGACTTCTCGCCATCCAGTCTCACGCAACAACAACGAAGCACCGCTCGCTCAAAACAGTGCGCTGGCCGACTTCAAGTTTGGCCTGCCCAAGGATACGGGTCGGCCACCTTCTGCCTATTCATTTGACGACGGTGACGACGCGCCTCCACCTTCTTTGACTCTGGGCCGCCTCGATTCACGCGAATCATTCGACGAGTCCGTCCACCGCGACCAGATCCGGCACCTGCTGAGCGACGGCACGTCCTTGAGTGTGCATGAGTCGAACAAGCTCTCGCACAAGGCGTCGTTTGTCAAGAGCCAAAGGGATATTGTGGGCGCAGAAAAGGTAGAGGAAGGGTTCGGTGCCGAGAGCTTCGAGTACCTTGCGGGGGCAATCTACTGAGACATGACTTTTTTCACCTGGACTTCTTATCATGAAAAATCCCTTTCCTTTTTTAACTCAACATCAGCATCTTGCATCTTATGTCCATTGGGGGTTTGCATTTTTGGGAGGGACGTTTTTGTTTTCTCGGGCGAAGGATTTTTGTCCTTTTTGTCCTCGTGCAAGTTTTTCTGTTTGATGGCATTCATGGCATTTCTTGGTCGTGGTAAATGATATGGAGAGAAGGAGCGAGGCACAAATTGATTCTAGAGAGAGGATCATGATGATGACAGCCACGACGAAGAAGAAAAAAGATGTGTGGATGGAACAACACAGAGAGAGATGCAGCGTAGGTAGGATGTATATACCCCTGGGAAGCACACAGAGAGAGTTACGACATGGAAGATGAGGATTTCGATCAATTTGATTTTTGATTCCAAGAGGCATGGCCCCTTTTCTGCAAGACCCAACACTCTAGTGAAGTTTTATTTTGATCTTTGTCTTCTACCGGCCCCATGTGCCGTTAACCCATTCTTTTAACTTCCAATTCCAACAGTCGACTCCATACAGGATGCTCGGCGCCTTGAGCGGCGTAGTAGCCAAAATGTATGAAAGCTCCCACCAGAAGGCCAAGTTGAGGCTGATGACAGGTCCAGTACGTGGCCATGCCAACAAGCAGCCAAATCCTTCCCATACTCCAATAAAGCCAAGCTGCAGCGACTTGCCATGCCTCAATTCCAACATGAAGGGCTAGCCAAAAAAAAAAAGAAACAAGAACAAACCAATGTGATACCGCCGGGCTCAAATGCTGCAAAAGGAAAAAATCACAAGATTGTGGCGTCTGCCGCTCACAGGTCGGCGCTCCAACGGCGCGTGCGAGTCCACGTCCAGCGTGGATCTTCCTCTTCGTCCAGGTCATCATCTCCGAGAATATCGTCGGCAGCGTTGATATTGATGTCAGCAAACATGGAATCGAGATCTGGCAAGTCCCCAACTTGCTTTTTGGGACCCAGATTGCCGCGCAGAGCAGAGGCGTTGCCAGCGACTTGCTGGTGAGTCTTGGGCCTGGTGAGGCTGTCGGTCGGACCAGTCGTCACCAGGTAGCTTTTCCCATGTACTGAGCTCATGGGCTGGCGCGTAGAAGGATCCGTCGTTGTCCGTGTGGGGCGCTGTCGCTTCGCCTTGCTCGATTTGATCATCTGGGTGGGGCTCGTCATGGCCGAGTTCGGCGAGTTGTCAATGTCAATGCCTGAGTCGGCATCCGAGTCTTCAGCGTCAGCATCCATTGACGTGTCTTCGGAAGAATATGATGGCAGGTTGTGCAAGACGGTCGAACCAGTCGAGGTGCCGGTGCCACGAGATTCGGGCTGGTCCTTTTGTTGTGAAGGCCGCCTCAGAGACTTGCTCGAATGTAGAGAGCTCGTAGCTTTTGTCGCCGTTGAGATTCGCGATGGAACGTAATCATCGTCCAAGATGTCGGGTATGGCGTCTTCTTCTTCTGCCGCCTCTAGAGTTGCACGTGGTCGGTATGTGGAGCGCTGCGTACTGCTGCGTGAGAGTGCAGGACCAGGGAGTGCCAGGAGCTCGGTCGACTGGAGCTGTGCGCTCAGCATTCGATTCGAGACTTGGCGTATGAGGTCTGTATCTTTGCCTCGGGTGCCAGGTCGGCTTCGAGCTGAGATGGAAGCCGGCCGTGTGCTCGTGTTGCGCATCACGCCTCTGTCTGCGGGTGGCTGTCGGAACCAGGCATTGCCGTTCTGATATTCGTCGGGGAACGCAACGACAGGAGGAGCCATGTCGTTGATGTCGGCCATGTGTGGTGCGGAGCCATAGGTGGCCTGTGTAGAAGAAGCCTTCTGAGGCTGGGCGTCGCCAAGTGACGGAGGGGAAAGGAATGATGAAGCACCGCGTTCGCCAGAGGATGTTTTGTGTGCGGAGAAGAGGCTCTGTGCAGTTTCTGAGCGAGAAAGAGGACGAGCAGGCCCGGTGTGAAAGGAGCCGTCGGTGTATTCGAAGCCCCAGACTTCGTCGTCTTCTCGCTGATTCTGTTGGCGGTCCCACGTAGATGAAGTCGAGACGGCCAGCGATTCCACCAACGAGACTTTGGGCCTTAGCTCAGGCGACTTGTGCGTGTTGTGAGAGGCGTCGCTGTTGTTGTCGTTGGACATTGGCGGTGGAGCGGACTTGGAGACGTTGGAACACGCGTGTTTTCTGCTTCTCCTCTGCGATCTGCCGGGTCTGGGTGTGTTTGGGCAAGCAAAATCGGCCTCCCAGTAGGGATTCGTCGTGAAGGGTTCAGGCTGCATGTGGTATTCGCCCAATGTTGTCGGCTGGTAGAGCTGCAAGGCCTGGCGTTCGCGCTTTGTCTCTGCACGAATCTTGCGCTTGCGTGCTCTCTCTATGCACGGAGTGCATGATGTGTAGTAGAACAGGGCGGACTGAGCGCCGCGGACCAGCCAATACATTGTGTTTGTGGCGTGGCACGGGAAAACGTTTGGACAGCTGGCAAAGGGAGACGGCGAGGCCAGGGAGAAGAAGAAGCAGGAGGAGGAGGAGGAGGAGGAGGAGGAGGAGACCGCTCAGGCCGTCAGCTGATGGTGGAATATCATGCGCAACCACCGAATCGCGTGCCAAATCGTTTTATTGCACCCAAATGTCCTTGTAGGCGTCTTGCTGGCCAAGGGGTTCTTGTCTATTCAAGCTTTGTGTGTGTTTGTTATTGAGGCGCCAACAAAGGGTCCGGCATTGGCTGGTGGGGGGGCCAAGACTGCAAAGGGGCGCAGCCTCGCTTCGCAGAGTAAGCGTGAACCGGGAGGCGCAAGACGTGAAGCTGAAGAGGGTAATGACAAAGGAAAAGAAGGAGAGTGTATGAGAAATAGAGAAGGCGGGTTTGTGTGTGAGTTCGAGTACGAGAAGATGGACAGAGACAAGTCGTCGACAGCGAAACGGTGGAAGGATGAAACTAAAGTAGAACGAGGCAAGGAGAAGAAGGCAGAGAGGCCTGTAGCTTCACTCGGCCGCCCGTTAGATCGTCTTGCCCACGTCACAAGTTGTGCCTAGTAAGCGCGCCGTCTCTACCAGCGGGCCGTACCCAAACACGGCCCTGCGCTTAAGGGAATATTAGATGCATGAGCTGCTCCACACCCAGATCTGACTGGCGAACAGACAAGCCGGGACATACAAGGCAGGGGGGCGAAGCAGGGACAAGAAATCGCCGAGAAAAAAAAAGGCTGAGACAAGCTTTTGTTGATGAGGGTTTGTTCCGTCAATGCCTGCAGCTGCTGCTCACAAGCCATCTGGGGCTTCAGATATCATCTCTCGCTGATCCTTCCATGTTGAATTGCAAGTGTGATTTGAACAGGGCAAGTCGTCACGTGTGACTGGCATAGTTGATGGCTCATAATGATTGGCTGGGGTATGACCACATCGGAGGAGTGATACCACCATGTCGTCTTGACAGATTCTACTCTGTTCAGCTGCCGTTGTTTCTGATTCAGGTTATCTGACTCGAATGGCGGCCTACTCAACGCATGTCCAACAACTGTCTCTGGCCCCAAGACATGCGTCTTCGCCGCCCGGGATCTTGGGTTTCAAGGAGCAGAGGGGGCCTGTAAGCCAGCTCTTCCATCTGTACTCTTCATGTACGAATATATTCAAAGGGTACATGTTTGTACCCTTGCCAATCGGACAAGCAGAGACTCTGCAACTCAGCGATCAGAAAAGAACCGCGTGATATGGCTTGCCGGGTCTTTCAGGTTGATGGAGCTTCAAGCGGAGTCGTTTGGGCATGCCTGCTGCTACGCGCTGTCTCTCTGTGTCCAATCGTGCGGGACCTGGTCCACCAAGCACAGCCCACTGGTTGGCATATACAGGCTCTGAACACGAAAGACTCCCATCATTCTCCAGCGATATAATGCCAGGTGCGGTGTGGCTGAGAATCGAACCAGGCCCTCTCGTCAAGCATTTTTCGTATCTCCAATCACTTCGCCTCGAACCTTTGTCCAGTCGATACTCTTGTCGAGTTCTTCGTCTACGAGTCCAACTATGACGACGTTGTCTCCACGCACCAAATACGTGCCATGCTCTACTTCTTGCGATGGTTCCTCGTCATCCTGCGGTCGGATGACACGTTCGACCGTGTGTGAGAGCACCAAGTTGGTCACCTGGTCCGTGGATTCGAGCTTTCCCGTGAGAGTACGGCCATCGACTGTAAGGACCAGAATTTGTTCTAAGCAATTGGCATGTGTGTGTTAGTTAAAAGTTCTTGGTTCCTGCACAACGAGTACTCAGAGAGCAGCCACCACACGGTAGAAGATCTGAGAAGATCAAAGTATGTATTCAAACAAATAAACCACGTACTGTTGATATAAGGGCCAAGAGACATGTTGATTGCCTTGCAGCGGGTGTAGAATTTGGCTCTGGGTGGTAGTAACTGGAGAAGAAGAAGAGCTGATCTGCTTCTTGGGATTTGTCTTGACGGGCTCAACGGAGGCGCATGAAGCTCACGCCCTGCCCTTGAATGCTTCAAAAGCCATGAGAAACCTTGCAACAGCACCTGCAATCAAAGCGCAGAGCAAATAAGTGTCTGCGAATATGGGACGAACTGGACCAAGGAGCTGTAAAAAGCCGTGACCCGCGGCTCTTGGCACCAGCAGTTCCAAACATTTTTACTCGATGTGCAATATACCATACCATGTACCAGGATTGGTGGGAAGGGAAACTCAAGTATAGGACGATTATTTCATTTTGTGCCTATGTACAACAGCTGGTGTAATTTACTTTCTATAAATTTCAACTCGTCTTGCTCGTCTAGCACAGACAAATTCTAGCATCAGGCTTTCACGCAGATAACAGGTCCTTCACACTTATGCCTTTGAGACTGCCAGATCGCGCCTCGGCCAGCGCCTTTGATGGAAGCGAAGTGCTCGTCCGTCGGTCTGTAGCGTTGAGCATCAGCAACGCAGCGCTGGCCTCACGGTCAAGCTCTGAAGTCTGAGGTTGCGGCAGTAGCATAGGCGACGTCTGGTTTGAATAGATGGTTGGCGACGCCGGGTATGATGCTCGTGACCCAGGTCTCGTGTTTGACCAATCCCGACATGTGCCGCTTTGTGCAGGCATGAAAGGCGACGGGGCCTCGCTCGATGCCTGAGAATAGTGGCGCTGGTCGCGATACTCGACAAAGCTGGGCAGGGTCGTAGATTGCGCTGGGTGTGGCGCTGTCAAGTCGGGATAGCTTGACCCTTTTGAAGCTTGGTACTGGGAGCGGGAGTTCGCCTGCGGTGTCGACGAATCCACCATCTCCTCGTCTTCATCTTCGTTGTCGTCGTCATCTTCGGCCTGCGATGAGCCTGTTTCAATGGCTCCGCCATCAGGGCTAGCTTCGTGTCTCACAGGCCGCGCAGCTTGAGATTGGTGAGCGTCTGATTTGAGCTCAGTTATGCACTGTTCGAGATATCTCAAATACTCTATGCTTGCCTGTCTTTCATGTTAGCAGGTTGAATACAAGGATCCTGGATTAATGAGCTAGCATTACCTGGAGAATGGCGAGCTTGTGCATCTCCTGGCCATGGCAAGCAGGGATCATATCTTTCAGCACCCCAAACTCCTCATTCATCTTGGATCTTCTCCTTCTCTCAATGAGGCTGTGCGCGGTCTTCCTGGCAATCTTCCTGCCCGCACTTGTGGTCTGTCCCTTCTTCTTTGCCGCGGCTGTCGAACTCGACTTTGCTCCAGGTTCATAGTCGGCATCGTCAATGCTCTGTCGCTTGGACTGCTGCTCCTTTGGCTTGACCTGAATTATCTTCCGAGATCGGCCAGGCGGTGGGGGCAGGCTGCTGTCTGTTGTAGACGGGCCGTGGGAGCGCTTGCGTGGACTGATGATCTGTGACTCGGGCGCTTCGGGCGCAGTGGAATCCTGGCCGGCATATCCTTCTTCTTGAGAAGCGGCCGAGTTGCTTCGGCTGCCAATTGCAGATGGAGGCAGTTCAAATCCTGCCTGGTGACTGTTTATGAAAGCCCCACTTTGGCCTTTGATATCTGTCGACGAGGCAGGCGTCGGAGGCAACCCTGGCCGAGGCATCCTGATTCTGTCCGCCGGATGTCTCAGTCGCGTGCTCCTTCGAGGATCCTGCTGCGTCTGGGTCGGTAGCAGTGGTGACAAGAAACTTGGTTTCGGAACGTGAGGGCACGCGCAAAAGGACCCGGTTCAGGGAGGAATGAGACAGGAGGCAGAGGCGCAGAGCAGAATCTGAAAAGATGATCGGGAAGACATGGCGAAGGCTTCTTCTGCTTCGTGGAGGGGGATTAGAGCCTGTGGTCGCGTGCGTGCCTGCGATGGTTGGGCCAGGGCGAGCGCTCGTGTGCACCTGCTCGCTCTGCCGCCTTTCATTCGCCAGCCTCAAGGTTCGCTACCTCTTCCTTTTCTTTTTCGGCCAGCGCCTGTCGGCCCACCGTTCAACCAAACTAAAAAAGAGACAGATGGCTTTGTTACTTACCTTATCTGAGCCTTTAGGTCTGCCATTGGCTGGCCCTCAGCATTAATGCATGCTGCAATATTTTCTGCTTGCATATGACGTACAACATCACCGGTTTTCACACACAGCTTCACACAACAGTCTTAGATTCGTGCAATGAGTTTGAGAAGAGAAAGAGAAAATAATATTGATTTGTTGTAGAAGAGACAACTTGTATTTGATTTGATGTACAGGTGAAATAGAGTTCATAAGATGTAGTCGTTCATTGTCGTAGTCCAGTTACTCCAGAACTCCAGCGCTATGCAGCTGCACTATGTTGTACAATTAGTATCGCTCAAGATGCCGAACCTTTCTTGTAGTCGTTTTCGTACAGTACTCATCATTTTTGTTTGGACCTTTTGAGAATGGCCTTGAATCGAGACTCCTGTCTCCTAATGGAGTCCTTGTGCTTGTTGTCTCTGTTGATGCGCGATGTGGCCATGGCGCATAGTCTCCTGTTCCAGGCGCTGGTCTCCTTGAACTTCTCCAGCGTTTTCATCTCCTTATCGTCGAGGCCAGCACCATGTGTCTTGTAGTGCTTGAGTAGGAGACGCTGAATCTCCAGTGGCAGTTCATTTCTGCTTGGCTTGCCCTTTTGGAGAGGTGGGGGCGCTGTCATTGTCGATTTGAGAAGAGTTGGCTCTCTCCTCTTTGCTTGAGCCAGCAGAGCGGCCTCTGCCTCGCGCTTTTTGACGTCCTCGATGGTGACGATGGGAGGCGGCGTTGGGCGGTACTGAACATTATATCGGCCGCTGAAGCTGGCCATTGCCGTCCTCTGATAGTTGAATGAGGAGCGGCCGCGGGAGTCGACGCCACCACTGACGATGCCGAAGGATGCCATTATGTCGAAGAGATTTGAGGCTGGAGATTTATGTATATGAGGCTTTGGAAAGTGGTGGAGAGATGAATTTGAAAATTGAGCCGAAGTGATTTCGAGGCTTTCCAAGTGGGCGAATGTGAGAGAGAGAGAGACACACACACAGAAGCTGAGCTGTCTGGCAGTCTTCAGACTGAGAAGGCTTGAGAGCGATTGGAGTGAAGTAGCTTTGAGTATAACAGTGTTGTCTGACTGAGAGTGGTCTGATTGAGAATGGTATGTCCTTCTGATAGGTGCCTGAATGAGATTTTGGATTTGGTGAGAAGAAAAAAGAACCAGAGGCGACAGTGATGGGTAGCAGGCCTCCATTATATGCCCAAGGTCGATACTGACTGGTGGCCGGGCAACGGTGAAAAAATGATGAAAAAATGATGTAGCGACAGTTGCTGCAGCAGCAGACAAGGAAGGGACGTATCGCTCAGACATACAGTGACGGTAGAATGACACCCCATCACAAGAGACTGCATGGCACCCAGTTGTCGCATTGAAGAAAGATTCTAGACAGTGTGCCCACACAGCCAAACCCTGTCGTGTTACTTCTGGTTTCTGTGTGCCAGAGTGCTTTCGTCCAGACTACTTGTCTGCTTCATCTGGCGGAACCACCTTGGACACATGTTTCTCCCTCCACAGATAGGCACCCACAAGACCCGTGGCAGCACCGGCCCCATGAGCAACAACATCAACTGTCGACATCGTGCCTGGGGTAAAGTGATACAAGAAGTTGATAGTAGCGACAATATAGCGAGAAACATCCATGGCGAAGCTGTAGTCCTCAGTGGAGCTTGGCGATTTCCTGCAAGGGCGCGTCTTGTCAGCTGAATTTTATACGAGCAACTTCTCATTCTCTTACCTCGCGGTGAGATATGCCCATGCAAGAGTGATGGCCCAGACACAGCCGCTTGCTCCGCAGTGCCACGAATTCAATTTGTTCCTCAAAACATAGAAGTAGAGCGACGCGATGGAGCCTACAGTGCCGCCGGAAAGATAAAGAGCCACAAAGTCACCCCTCCCAAGCTCTTCATGTACTGTACGCAATTAGCAATTTGCTGGAGCGGACCAGAGAATTCATAGCTCACAAGTGACGCCGTAAAGGATGATCATGGACATGTTGGCCGCAAGATGCCGCAGCTGCTGGTGGCTGAAAGTGTTTCCAAGCATGCTAAAGGCATAAGGGTAGGAAGGAACAGCCATCAGAAATTTGTTCATCGTTCGCTGGCATCTCGGTATTCGCCACAAGCAGAAAATGGCTACGTTGACGCCCACAATGCCACCGACTGTAGCTACCGAGACCGGCACGTTTGGGAATAGGCGCTGCTCTTTGACAGGAGGGGTGTAATTCTCTGCCAAAAGGTAGAAAGCCAGCAGGCATGCTGCGCCGAAAAGAGTCGATGGTAACAGTCGTTGCGCTCTCGTCATGTCTGGTATTGATTCATCTTCGGGGTCTCTCCCTTCTATTTTGATCATGCCTTGCTTTGCCAAAAGCGCTTTTCGCTCTGCAAGTTTGGCGTCCCAAATCTCCCTTTTGCGGCTGGCTTCGTCCTGCTTTGCCAATCGTAATTCTTGCTCTTTTTGCTCGATGCCCGACTCTCTTCTTTCCTTGGCTTCGGTCTCTCTTCGCTCTCTATGGAAGCGCCTGAACTCATCAATGACACTGGTCGACGTGTCGGCTGTTGACAACGACCCCTTCTCTTCGGTTGGCTCTGTCTTGTACAGTCCGAGACGCTCCGCACGATCAATGTAGCTTTTCTCCAACTTGTGGACCTCCTTTTGTGTCCATTGCTGTGCAGCTCTTTGCTCATCCAAAGGATATTTGCTTCGCAGCCACTCTAATGCATTGTTGATGACACTTTTGGGCAGATCTGGAGCTCCGTCTATATGAAGTCCAAGATCAATCAAGGACCCTGATGTGCGTCTCTCTTGGATGATTCTGAGAATAATGTTGCCTTCCTTATGTCCAACATCATATTTGAATATGCGTTGCAGAGTCTCATGGCTGAGGCTCGTGAACGGAGTTCGAGCTTCCTGCTCGCTGGGTTTCGACTTTGAGCGCGGAGCTCGAGCGTTGGAGATTGGAGTAGTATGTATCAAACGCGTAGACGGAGGCAGGACTCCCAACCAGGACTTCGAAGTGAGAAATCGCGAGAGTGCAACTGAAGGGCCATCAGTGGTAATGAACCTGCCTTGTCGACCAACAAATCCCGTATTTCGCGGATTCAATGATTTCAAAACGCGACTTGAATTGGACGCTCGGCTAGTGATAGAGCCCAATGAGGAGGGGAGGGAAAGCACAATCAAGCTTTTGGTGAAATCAAAACAACACTGCCTCATGATTCAAGCCAAAACCTGCCTTCGTCACGGCGTTCCCTATTGCTTCCAATTGAGTTACTGTCGGCATGACCAGAAGCATACAGCTCATGATTGTGGCGGAACCGTCCCGTCCTCCGCAACGTCACCGGAACTTTCCAGAAACGAAGCAAGTGCTGTTCTTTCAACACGCCAGCAGCTGTACATTTTGTTTCAACTTCATGGCTATGGCTCTAAAGTGTGTTCACAAAGGCTGTGGAAAGGAATTTACGGACGAGGACGAGCCATGCATTTATCACCCGGGGCCACCAGAGTTTCACGAGGGGCAGAAAGGTGTGCTTCTCAAATCGAAACTGTGCTTGCGAATATTGACTAACGTGGTAGACAGGATGGAAATGCTGCAAACCACGAGTCTTAACCTTTGACGAGTTCCTCGCAATCCCACCTTGTACTACCGGCAAACACTCCACCATTGACGATACGCCGGTGCCACAACCAGCGCCGCAACCTGCCGAAACCGTGCCAGTCCCCACTCCCTCCTCAAATGGCACAGCAGTCTCTACAAGCTCTGCTGGGCAGGCCGGAGGCACCAGGGCACCGATAAATCGTCCAGTGACGGGTGACACTGCGCCCGCGCCCCTCGCTGCACCCGAATCAGACTCAGACGAGCCCGACGCAGTCATACCAGTCAATAAGACATGCAAGCGGAGGGGCTGCAATGCAACATCACCCGATGGCGGACAATGCGTCTATCATCCTGGTCAAGCACTATTCCACGAAGGCAGCAAGGGCTGGACTTGCTGCAAACGGCGCGTCCTTGAATTTGACGAGTTCTTGAAGATCGAAGGATGCAAGACTCGCCCACGACATTGCTTTGTGGGCAAGGCCAAGAAAAAGCGAGAGGACGGGGGTGAAGAACTGGAGCAGGTTCAGAGTGTGCGCAACGACTTCTACCAGACCGCGACGGCGGTGCACGCCTCATTCTTTCTGAAGAAAATTGACAAGGGCAAGAGTAAGATCGAATTCAGCTCGAGTGGTAAGGAAATTGTCTTTGATCTCATCACACAAGATGGAAAGCAATACTCGGCCAAAGCACCGCTGTATGGTTCAATCGATCCAGAGAAGAGTAACTACAAGATACTAGGCACAAAGCTAGAGGTGACTCTGGCCAAGACTGACGGTCTAGGTTGGCCCGTCTTGAGGAGTGACGAGAAACAAACTGGCGAAATCATTCAAACTGGAAGAGCGGGCAGAGCATAGTTGGACGATTGGAAAACGCATTAGAGAGGCGAAAAATATAGGTCGAAGAACCCAGTGAGGAGATCTGTCTGTCATCAGACAACAGAGAACGAATATACGAATACATATTGAGCACGAGATCATCCTGTTCCAAAAAGGACAAAATGCGTCCAGAAGACGCGACAAAACTAGTAGGTAGAGGCCGCAGTGGGAGATGGGCGGGCGCGGAATCAGAGTTTCACATGTGCGGGGTCTTATTCAATGGTCAAGCATCTCCAGCTCTGACACATCCATGACGAGTATACTATTGCCAAGTCCAACAAAATTTGCCTGGAGGCTCGAATAAAATTAAGGACTGTGTCATGTCAATACTCCCAGCCACCTGGGCAATATAGCTGTAAAGTCTTGGTAGCGCGTATCGTTTGGTGGGGTGGCTGGGGAGGCTGGGCTCCGACAAGCTAAGGACCATCTTCTGCCCGATAGCTTCCCTTCTTCCTTTCCTCATATTCAAGTTGCCAGAAACGGAGGAAAAGAGTCTCAATTCTCCTGTCGCTCGTTCTTACTGCAATCAATTATTGTCGTCACACATCACTAGTCGCAACGTCGAGCCTTTATCCACCGACGAGCAGCAGCAGCAGCAACAGCAACAGGACGCCCTTGTCGAGTCAATCCGCATTCCACGCGCAATAGCGCTCATTCCAGCACCATGAAGAACAAGAAATTTTCTTCGGTGGCTGTGACTGTGCTATTCGTACTCTCCAGTATAGCACCTGGAGCAGCATCTCCATTCGGTTCCCTCAGTTCATCAGCCAGCACATCCACAGCGATCCTCTCAGACGACTTCACACCCAACAATGCAACTATCGAGAAGCGCTGTGCCAACCCGTGTGGATGGAATGGATGGCTCTGCTGCGCCGATGGCCAGCAATGTATAACAGACAACAACAATCAAGCTCAGTGCGTGCAGGGCGGCGGAGCTGCTACAACTCAAGCGGCGGACGGCAGTGGTTACTGGCAGCTTATGACCAAGACCTGGGTCGAAACAGATCTCATCACAAGGACCAGCGTCTACTCAGTATGGCAGGGCGCCACTCCCGCGGCGGCTCCGGCAACGCCTACGTGGAACCAAGCTACAGTGACGCCTTACGAGACGAGTGCTCCACTGCAGTGCAACTGGAGTGGCGGAGAGTCGTCTTGCGGTTCAATCTGCTGCAGTGCCGGCCAGTACTGCCAAGTTTCTGGACAATGTGCTGATTCTGGCACCACTGCAGCATATTCAGCGCCCCTCCGACCAACCGCCTCAACCCTTGTCGTCCAGACAGCCACTATGCCAACAACTACAACAGTGGCCTTCATTGCTCCAGTCCCAACTGGCCAAAATGCGGGACTGACCATGACCCAGAATGGTGGCGGAGGCCTCAGTGGTGGAGCAATTGCTGGAATTGTCATCGGCGTGCTTGCTGGCTTGATCATCCTCTTCTTCCTCATCATTTGTCTCTGCGCAAGAGGCATTTGGGAGGCACTGGTCGCGCTATTTGGCGGCGGTAAGAAGAAGAGCCGCAGAAAGGAGACAGTCGAGTATTATTCCCACCACTCCGACCGCCATGGTGGCCGCCGCTGGTATGGCGATAGGCCCGTACGGATTGAGAGGTCGCCATCACCGAAGAGAAGGGGTATAGGTGCTGGCGGTATCGCCGGTATTCTTGGCGCTCTAGCTATTGGCCTGGGCTTGAAGAGGCGTTATGATAAGAGACACGAAGAGAAGAGCGAATATTCCAGCGACTACTACACCTATAGCGGGACAAGCAGAAGTAAGTGGAGCCAGCTGGATCTCTAGTTGGACAGAATCAAGAGGCTAACATCAAATAGGCAGCAGCAGCGACCGGAGAACACGAGACACTCATCGAACACGACGCTAAAGACTACTGACTCCTTTTCCTGCATTTTTTGTTTTTGAAAGCGTTTGTGAGATGCATGTCAATGGCTGATTTGTTCAGAAGACACGGCGTTTATGATGGATGGAAGCAAGCTTTTACGGGATACGCCATGGGACGCCTTGAATGTCTCATGCCTTTTTATTAATCACACGGCAAATTCCAGCCTGCGCCTGGACCGGCATGGGAAGTGGGGCTCGGACTGGGGATGACAGCTCAGAGTGTACAGTTTATGGTTAATGGTCCAGTAAAATGACAGTATATATTCAATTTCTTATTTCTCGGGCGCCAATGCTGCAGTAATCTCAATCTCAATAAGTGCACCCTCTTTTGCCAGAGCGCCTACCTGGACTGCCGTTGAGACTGGATGCGGCGGGTCTACATACTTGCCCCAGATTCCATCAACAGTGCGCAGGTGAGCTTTAAGGTCAATCAAATATATGCGCTTCCGGAGGATGTGCTGCATATCCGTCCCGGCAGCCTCGAGACAGATTTGAATGTTCTTCATGGCACGCTCCTAGAAAGTGTTATTTCCAATTTCTGTCAAACTTGCCATATTCAAACGACAGAGATGCTCATACGGTTTGCTTCTCAATGCCTCCGTCTACAATCTTGCCGGTCAGAGGATCATCACCCATCCAGCCTGTCAGGTAGACAGTCGTGCGGTTGCGCACAATGTGCGAGAAGCGCGCTTCGGGCTGGGGAGCATCTCCAGCGTTGATGAATTCCATTGATGCTTTTGAATATAGCCAGGTAAGATATCTACAGCTCGAGCAGGAAAGCAGCAAGGTGGCAGTATTTATGTGAACCGAGCTATCCGGAAGCTTCAAAGTGACGTCAAGCTGTAAAATAATTCACGCATACAAGTTGAAACATGAGGGTGAAGTCTTGGAAAGAAAGAAGGAATGATTCCAGTCAAGCATAGATATGTGCCCCTCATGTTTTGCGAGACAAAGGTCCACTATAAGGCGCTTGGCTGCTCTCGCAGACTTTCCACCCAATGGCGGCGCTTCGACGGATGACTAAGTCGCCAAGACCTGGTCCTCGGGTGAAGCTGGCCTGCAAGGGATCGAACTACCTGCGATTACTTGCAGCAACGGAGCGCTCAGTATACAGAGTTTGAGCAGCGGCATTTACATTCTACTTGCTGCTCCTATAACAGCCCGCCACTCTTCTTGAGTGACCTTATCAAGTGGGCTTCCATCATGGCACCAGTCCAGAGGCTGGCGCCGTCTCTTCGGGCGACGTCAAACGCTGTGCGCGCCTCTTCCTTCACGCCGGCCAGCACGACATTTTCCCCACCATACCCTGCCAGCAAAGCCGTAGCAAACACGCGATATCTCTCAGTCACGCGCATGCAGCAATCAGACGACTCACACGGCTCGCATTACGACCCTCCAGGTGGCTGGTTGTGGGGTGTGCCACCAGGACAAAAAGCTGAGAAAGAAGGTTGGGAGGGTGTGTGGACCTACGGGTTTTATGGAAGCATTGCCCTTTGTGTTATTGCATACGCGTTCAAGCCAGACACAAGGTTGGTTTTTCTCTAGCTATCTTGCATGTGGTAAACGAGTTCCAGAACTGACATTCCCCATTACAGCATTGAGACATGGGCACTGGAAGAGGCCAAGAGACGACTCCAAGCAGAGGGAACCTTGCCGGAAGACAAGTGAGCGACAGACTTATTACTTTGGCCAGATGGCTTCAATCAGTTCAGCCACGTTCATAAATTCTGTTTCTCTGCGACAACTGAATACAACCGAGAGTGTGTCGGGCCTCACTAGATTATTCTATACTGTCAGCATCATGGTCTGAAATGAAACTCTCATTATTGACAAGATAGCGTGAGATGACTTGACAGGTTGCAGTCCACCTTCAGAATCTTCCCGTTTGCTATATACCGTCCAAGAGTGAAACGAGCAACAGAGACATTGAGGAACATTTACTTGACAGCTCGGCGTTATGATTGTAGCGACAGCGCTGCAAGTAAATTCTGCCCTTGCCCATCATACCCACCCGACTCACACAGCGCAGATACTTGATCAAAGGCCTCTGTGGCATTGCTAAAATGGCAATAGACCAAAAGAAAGCCATGTGACATTTGAATATGCTCTGTGGCCCTGCCCAAACTTCAATAGAGTTCCAGCAAGTAATGCGAAAGTATGATGCGACTGGGAACCCGTAGACCGGAAGCACGCGTAACAGAGTATTGCCGTCTCCCAACATCTTTATTGGCTCAATGCCGCTTTTGAAATAGCCAAGTTCAGATTCGCTCTCTCTTGTTTCCAATTGGCTAGTGTTCAATCAATTAACTCAAGGAGTGGAGACTCATCCATAGCTTGCAACATTTTTGAGAAGGACCTCACACTTGATTGTGCTATCCACAATGGAAGTGGCAAACCGGGACAATTCAACTTCGCTTGCGATTTTACTCAGCAGCTCCAGTGTGCAAATTGCCACAACAACTCCTGATGTGCAATACCATTTGAAGTCTTGTACAAGGCTCAACAGCAAACCAGAGAATATTTTTGTTTGAAAGCATATCGCCGTGGCTGACGTAAATTTGACGGGAGGCCCCAAGTGCGCAATGCGCTCAACCAAGGATATCATTCTTGGATCACTCCGTCATGTTCCAGGCGGGGCAGAAAATCCGTTGACCTTGAGAAATGCAATTCTCTATGACCCAGGCATATAAGACTCCGCGCATCCGTGAAACTGCTAAGTCTTCCTTGACCAAGCTGCCAACAATTTCTGATCTCAAAGGTCAGAAACGCCTCAAACAAGTCAAAGGTAACGCTTCTGCTCGTAGCACCAGCCGAAGACTATTGTCAGCATGTCTCCTTCTCTTAGGCAAATTTCAACTTTCGGCCTCTTGGCTACTGCTACCATTGTCAAGGCCTTGCCTGGCATGCCTGCATACATAGGGCCTGACGATCCTAACAAACCCGACTGGGTCGACGGCCACTTGCAACCCGATGCAGAGCTGAAGGGTGAAGACCAAACGGAAACAGTAAGTATTGCCGTGCGCACCCTTGTACGTCGCGTCGCTCACGAATGCTTCAGTTCCATGGGGTGCATGAAGATTCGAGCGTACCTCAAAAGAAGCCATTTAATTACAAGACTCAGGGGATTGACTGGTACAATTTTGCCAAGGTGGATTCTGACAAAGTACTGGGAAAGGACATTATCGACTTTCCCCAGGGGCATCGCCGCACACAGGTAGCAGCGGTTGCGGGCGTAGCCGACAAGCAAGGCCACGCCCTCAGCAACGCCGTCGCGATGATGACGCTGCAGCCTCACTCGGACGTCTGTCGCTTCGACTTGCACTCGTTTGATTTCTTCTGCTTGGATAGAACGCACCGGCCAGTAAAGTGCAGCATGGGTATTTCCACGTCCAAGAATCAAGCTATCGGAAAGGAGAAAGAAGTTGGGCATGAGGAGTTCCGCTTTGAGCCGCGCGCAGTCTTTCGTACCCAGATGTCTCGCGCATACGTCAAACCGGACATCGGCACCGGATTAGTTCTTGCCAGTATGGGGATTGAGCTTGCCAAGGTTATTGATACGATGGATTACGAGAACAAGTCTGAGGAGGCCGTCGCCGAGCATTGGAGCGACCTTCGGCAGGTGACTCTGTATGTCGACAATATCGAATGGACCTCGCACAAGTGTATCGAAGGAACGTGGGCTGTCATCACGCACCACTTTGCGCAATGGCTGAATATGGTTCAGAATCCCGCCGCTTTCAACTCTTCAGCTGTTGATCAGGGCGCCGAAGACATTAAAGACGAAGTGTACACTGAATCTGACAGTGATGAAGAAGAGGAGAGAAGGAAGGCTGACAAGAAGCAACAGGACGAGGAGAGCCGGGAGAGAGAGGATCAAGAGATGCTGAAGCATAAGGTCGCGTACCACAAACACCCAGTACTGAAGTGGTTCATCAACAAAGCACATAAGCTGGGAGAGAAGATGCTGCACAAGGGCCAGGACAAAAGCCTTGATGCCCTCGACAAGGCTTCCCACTGAGTCCTCTACCTCTCTTATGGAGCTTCAGCGTTCCCACCAAGGGGCACTTACATACAGCCACGAGGGACTCGACCAACGATATCACCGCGCGATCTCCGTCACGACCACTTTCAAAATCCATGCTCAACACTTGACTTGATACATTTGAGCTGTGATTTCTGTTTTAATTATTTGTTTTGTTTTTTTTGTTTTTGCCAGAGCTTGCTGGCACAAAAACTTCTGAAAGGCTACTAGAAGCCAGTACACATGTCGACGATGTCTTATGAAGATGTAGCTTTTGATGTAATAATTTGAACTTGAGTTGGATATGTTTCGTCTTGCTGAAGTTAAGATTGAAATCATCTTTTACAAGTGATGTAGAGGCACAATATTCTTTGAAGGTACTCATCTTCATCTTGGGAAACCCACCTTGGGCTTACCGTGATAAGAGGACAACAAGCGTGTGGCCTTTTGGGGAGTCAAGTCACCCAACAATGGGAGTAGAGTATCGTGAGGAATGAACCATTAGTCATTCAAGCACTTGATGATGAAGATGTGGCTGGCAGTTGGTAGTGAGGTTTGTGGTACGGGTGGGGTGAGCACAAAAGCGGCAAAAGACGCCAAGACGCTGCGTTTTCCCTTTCCCCTGCACGCGCCCTTGGGCCGGATTGCAGCAACAAAGACGCCAATGGGCTGGGAGGCTGGGCGGCATCTTACAAGTATCCAAGGGGCCGGCCAGAGGGGCCACAGACGCACCAATCTGGGGCTTCTTCACCTCTGACACGGTCTTGTCACCCTCTGAGAAGCGGCATCCTCTGACGCAGCAAGGTGAAGACAGTGATGATGACAACAGGGCGCCAACAGAGGTGTTCACGGCGAGGCTACAGGAAACAGCGGCAGCCCAAGCGTAGTCGATCAGGCAAACATGCAGGTCAGAAAAGGTACAGTACCACCGTCGGAGGGCCATCAGCCTTATTATCGATCAGGCTGTCGCAGAGCGCCCCCCATGCTCGTACATTTATTTTTCGCTTTCGAAATGATGACACGACTGGCATGCTGGCCTTGCTCACCGCCTCTTTGCACTTTCCTGTCACTCCCCGGGGGCCACACGCCAGCTTGTGCTGATTGTACCTCTCTGCCCTCGCTGGCGTTGGCGCGTACGCGCCGCTCGCGCTGTCTCTATCGGAACGGTAGAGCATACGACTGGCTACCAATTGCGGCCTGCCGAGTCCGGCGTCTCTCTGGAACAGAAAAAAAAAGGTGGCCGCCAGTTCCTAGACCTCGTCCCTGGGCCAGCCACTCACACAGATACAAACACAACACACATAGCCTCGCACAAGCGTTACTCCCAACGAGCCATGTTGCGCATCTTGCATCGATCCGCGAGAACTCGTCTGTGCCCTCTGCGCTGGCAGGCCGACACGTCGTCTCGCCCTTCTTACGCCGTGCATGAGGGCGTGCCCCCCGGTAGCGTTGCCCGAGCTGTCCACCATCTGCACACTAACGGCCGACCTGCATGAATGGGCTCATCTGGCAACACCTTGCTCCCCTTTTCTCAGTGCGTGTGTGTGTTTCCGTCTGCGTCTTTTGTTGTCTTTGCGTCTGCCGTTTTGCTCTCTTTTCCTCCCTGCTGTGATTCAGTTTAGGTTGCATCTGCCGGGTTTTCTCTTATCTGTGTGCTTGGTTGCTTCGCGTTTGGTTGTTGTGGAGAGCAGCCCGCAGGATTGATTAATTTTTGGGGGGACGCCCGGCTTCACACAAGTTGTGGGCTGCTCACTTGCGCTCGTCCTGCATGGGGAGCTCGACGACTCGGTTGCCTTGATCTATTGGCTCGTTCGACTCTTTCCACCGAGTTGTTTTCTTGCGCTTCTCTGGCGGTTTGGCGAGCTGCTATATCAAATGTCTAAGCGCGGCCATACTACAACCACTAACCGCCCACTCACATACGCCATTGACTCGTGCCCAGAGCCAATCTGCCTCTTCTTCAAGTTTGGTCATTTCTGGCTCCTCTAGAGGTCTCTACAGGCACACTCGAATTGTTGCGTGTGCACCTACCCATCTTCGAATTGGTGTAATTTTTCGCCCCGTCCGGTGCGACGCTTGTGTGCGTGTACACCACAAGGTGTCAGGAGTGGAGCATCGAATTCCCATACTGGAAATCTTTGACGACTCACCGCCCGATTTGCGCGTGAGTATATTCCTTTTATTCTCTCGCCACCAGATCTTCCAGGTCGTTGCTTTACATGTGTCTCACGTTGACTTGGCTCTGCAGACCTCTTTGCTCTCCACTACCTAGCCTCGGCCCACCACTTGGATATCCTGGCACGACCGTCATCACTTCAACTACCCGTATTTTACTGTTGTCGTACCATTTTTTTTTCTCAGCCGGTTTAAACGTTCGTCGCTTTCAAGATGCCAACTTGGTGGCCAGTGCTCTCGTAGAGGGCGCTTCCCTGCCAGCAGAGATTTCGAGGTCACAGCCTCGAGATCATCCATTGGAAATTTTTCTCCAACCAGAGCCTCATCAGGAAGCTTTGTGACAAGGGACTGACTCTTCCCCCACCCAATGGCTGTGCATGATGTCGATCAGAAGATCTTGTCACGCCTCGCGCTTGAGACGGCCTCGCTTGAGGTTGAGCTATCCAAGAGCCTCTACCAGCTCCTTGGGCTTTCCATCATGTTGACAAAACGCCTCCGCCGCGCAAGGAGGGTCCGGAAACTTGACATAACTCACGACTCCAAATCGTTGGCGCTCTACCAGAGCATAATATGGCTGTCCCGGGATGGCCTGTCCATCACCGAGAACATTTCCCCCAGAGTCTCGACCGGCCAATATGGCCTGATGCTCCGGATCTTCGCTGAAAAACTACGTGCCTCATTCTTCCACATCTTTGCCCTCTACCACAACTCACCGCCGATAGCACACGTCGCGTCGTTGTCGACGCCGCGCATGATTGCCGCCGGATCACTTCCCAAAGTTTCACCACCACGAGCTCGAGCAGGGAACGTACCAGACAGGCCGGGGAGCGGCTCTGTACACCCCCGCTCCCGCACCGCTATGCTTCGAGATACCATTCCATCCATGAACTCTGACACGTCCTACGTCACAAACCCTTACGCACGCGGCGAAGGCGCCGAAGGTGCGGGCAGTCTATCTCCTCCGCCGGGTCTCCCACAGCCATCCGCCTTTATCCTGCAATCCATCAACTTTCTCCCTCTAGCCTCTTCTTCGTTCAATTCAGCGCTTGAGCTGGCGACTGAATTTCTACCGGGCTCTTCACCACTGCGCCTGACCATTGCACTTGAGTACTGTGCATTCCTTTGGGATTGCCTTCACGATCACGACGGATCACGAAGGCTGGCAACTGAGACCATTCGGCAGGTGTACAAGGAAGAAGAAGGCATGGGTGACGCCGAATTCGAGGATGCGGCGCAGCTGGTGGGCACCTTGGGGCGCATGATGCGGCGCAAGAGCAGTGAGCCTACACCGCGCATGGGCGCTCCGAGTCCTGGCAATCCAGGCCGAGGAGGATTCATCACGCCACAGCAGCAGACTCGCAGGTCAAGTCCATTGCAGGCCAGCACCACGACAAACCCCAGCTCCGCGGCCAGAAGAAGCTCAGACGCAACAGTACGGCAAGGTGATGTGCGGACGGCAGACCCGCCATCCCCATCACGAAGATCTCGACATAGAATAGCACGCAAAGCTATTGGAAGCACGCCATCCCCCGGGCGTGCAAGAAGCACGTCTTCTTCGAATTCGATCCCTCGCAAGCCAGTTCCAAACCGCAAGTCTCCCCCCCAATCGCCCACCGGAGAACCCACAAGGGGCCAGGCGAGCACACCGACGCGAACCACCGCGAGTACACTTGTACCTTCGCCATCCCAGACACCAACCGCAGAGCCTTGGAAGGAGACGCCAATGGCGTATGAGCTGGCGGGCAGCAGCCCCATGACGGCTCGTCCTGTGAGGAGGACCTAATTATTCATGACACGTGTCATGGTCATGATCAATGATCATACGACTGACGGTTTACACTTCTTTTGTCTTATACACTTTCATACATGCCTCCAAAAAAAACTTAGGCATTCTCTCCGGCAAGCGAAAAGAAAAGAACCAGCGAATACTCCTTCTTGGACGATTACATCTTTCTTCAATGACAAACAAAGTCATGATTTACTGTGGACTAGGATTCCTTTACTTGCTACTGTCGATACTACCGTATTTTTGTTTTTTATTCTCTGGAAAAATGGGCACAAAGTGAAAAAGCACTGGCGCTGCGGAGCTACAAGGCCGTCTATTTCTGTAAGGGCGCATTTCATCAGGAGGCCCTTGAAGATGTGATGGCCTGCTCATTTTGTATTCTTTTGGGAAACTTCACATTGATATACGAGAGGATATCTCTCCATTAAGACATTACACTTTTTCTAATTCTCACGCATCTGTGGAGTACAACCCTGAAAAGGGATAAGTATGAGCACCCCAATGATGGCCCCATCCCACTCTTACGGGGTCCAGCATTGGACACGTACCTAAGACATTACTCCCCTTGCTTTAATTCCTCTTCTTTTAGTTATAGAACTCAAGACAAATTCGAGCAATTGTCTTCAGCCATGCATCTAACAAGGCTCGCAGCGGCACTCGGCCTGCTTGGTCTCGCCGGTCAAGCCACGGCGCACAACATCCCCCTGCGCGCGCACAGCCGCGAGTGCTTCTACGAGAACCTGCACAAGGACGACCACATGACCATTACGTACCAGGTCGGCGACCGCGAGTTTGGGGGCAGCGGCAACATTGAGATTGACTTTTGGGTGCGTTGGCCTTTTCTTTTTGGTCAGCATGGATGAGAATGGACATGTGGCTCTGCATCTTTTACGACAGGTGTCGCTGCAGAAAAAGCCTTTGACAGGGTTATAATTCGCTGAAATAAAGCACGGACTAACAAGCATATGAAATAGGTCGAGGCTCCCAACAACCAGATGCAACTGCACGAGCGATCCAAGTCGGCAGGCGACCACTCGTTCATCGCCTCGGCAGACGGCCAGTACGAGTACTGTTTCTCCAACGAGCACTGGTCGGCCTCGACCAAGGAGGTGTCGTTCAACGTGCACGGTGTCGTCTACGTGCCTGCAGACCAGGAGGCATCAGATCCGCTTGAGCGCGAGGTGCGCTCCCTGTCGGAGATGCTGGCCCTGGTCAAGGACGAGCAGAGCTACATTGTTGCGCGCGAACGAGTGCACCGCAACACGGCAGAAAGCACCAATTCGCGCGTCAAGTGGTGGAGCATCATACAGATCTTTGTGTTGGTGGGCGAGGGGTTTTTCCAAGTGTGGTGGCTGAAGCGCTTCTTCGAGGTCAAGCGGGTGGTCTAACATACGAGTCGACCAAGGCAAAGAGCGATATATGATGAAACTGCATGTACTGGTATATTGGCGTCCTTTCTTTTGGGGTTGCTGGATTTACAAAAGAAAAGGGGCAAAAAGGATTTTTCCACTGTTGTGGGTCAATGAGACAAAAGTACAAGACAATTGCTCTGCCGTCTCTTCTGATCTGGTGATGGTCACCACTGACATGCTGATTTCTCTCCAGCCCACGCGCCCCTTGAAAATAATGTATGAATTCAGCCTACTTTGACACCCAGCCATCTTTCTCGACCACGTTAGTTCCTTTGTTGGTGTTGCGGAAGTCTCTCAACTTTTGGCATGGCCCAGGACTGACTTGAAGCAGCAACAAGCGCAAATGGCTGGCATGGCAACGCAGCCAGCACCGACCGCTGCCCCAGCGCTCCCGAAAATCAATGTCTTGAGGGCGCTTGTGGACCGCAACGAGTACAACAGGCTGCGCGCCGGGTTTAGAGAGGTGGTGTCCATTCCTTTTTAGTGCTTTGTCGCTGCATACTCAAGAGTACTATAGGCAGCCAAGGCTCAGGACCAGCAAGGCAGCCTCATCAATATGCCCAATGTCATGGTCGCCGACCCTAAAAGGGCATCGGCGGCATTGCCACGGCTCTTCTTCCAGACCAAGCCAAGGAGCAGGTCGTGCAAGGCCAAGGACATGTTAGCACTGCTGGCCTCTCAGTCACCGGCAGCAGACGCAAGGTCACCAGCTGAGCCTGCGCAAACTGCTGCAGAGACAAAGCCACCTGAGAGCGGAGAAGCTGGCGAAGACAAAGACAAGAACGGAAAGCCGGACAGCATAAAGGACAAATCTCCCAAACCTGATGAGCTCAAGCCTAATGAAGCATCAGCCTCTAACGAAGACAAGAACAAACCAAACGACGAGAACAAACCGAACGACGAGAACAAACCAAACGACGAGAACAAACCAAATGGCGAGAACAAACCAAACGACGAGAAAAAACCAAATGACGAGCCTCAGAAAGCAAAGACACCCAGTAACAATGGCAAAGGTCCTGACAAGGACCCTGACAAGTTCACCGCGGAACAAGACACGGCCATTCTCAAGCTCAAAGCAGAGGGCAAGTCGTGGGCAGAGATTGGTCGCGAGATCAGCAAGACCAAGAAGCAGGTCCAGGCACGTTACAAAGAGTTGAATCGTGCGAGTGGTGCAGCAGGAGGGCAGGGAAAGGACGACAAGGCAGGAAAGGGCAATGCAGAACCCAAGCAGCCTAATGGCACAAATGGCTCTCAGAGAGGACAGGGTGATGCCAAACCCAGTGCAGGGCTTACCATGGGCGGGCTCAAGGCAAACGATCTGTTCTCAGTAAAGGATCTTACCATCCTGGCCGTGGAGAAGCTCAAGGATGACGACGAGTGCTGGCTCCGTCTTGCCAGTCGATTGTATGACCGAACAGGCAAGAGGGTGCACGCTGACCAGGTCAAGAAAATGTTTGTTCCATAGAGAAAAAGAAATATCGATGAGTCGAGCGGCTGGGACTGCGTTGGTCAAGGATATGCATTGCTTTGAAATGCGCAAAGCTGCGGCGGATGGCGAATTGTATCAAGACAGCGAGGCTAGCACGAAACGTTATATTGTCCAGTCTCAAGAAAGAATCCAGCAGCTCCAATTCCAGTGCCATGATGCCAGCTGACGGCATTACGGAACATGTATCTGCTGGCGTGACTGTGGCTGACAAAAGCTTCGGAGTCGAGCTACCCGGGCGTCGGGGCGCGGGTGCGCGAAGTGGTTCCTTCAAGAGCTGTGCAATGACCAAACGCCTGATGCATCTACGAGGGTAAAGAAAACCTAGATAGATCAACAGAAAACCTGCAAGATGCCTCGCTTCCGGCCAGATAGCCCTGCAAATCAAACAGCAAATGTTTAGGGACCACGATTCAAGGACCTGCGCGGAGAAGCTGAGCACGGAAGCTGGCGCGCAACCAGCTGACGTATCGAGGGCGTCGATTACGCAGCCGCAGAGAGGTGCATTCCACCATTGGGCAGAGTGTTCCAAAGCCTAGACCTTTGGAGAGCGTGGCATCTGACTGTGCGTAAGATTATCTATTTCATCGCCACGCCGTATAAGCTCTAAGGACACATTTCCGGCCAATCATAGACGCTACAGGTCCTGTCTTGGCGAGCGAAATAGGAGTGTCAGAGAAATTTCCTCATTGCATCCGAGGCAGTGCGCTTTGCCTTCTGTCTCTGTCTCTCGTCTTCCTGCATGCAACGTTCCCTTAGTTGACACATCATTATTGCAAAGCATCCTCCACACACGCGGCCTCTGTGTGACTTTCCTGGGGGAAGATTTAATTATATAAGACCACAGCCAAAGTGTCGCCCACGCAGCTGCCAGCAGGCGTGCGACATTGGGTGTGTCGGTGCCAAGGTTCGCCCACCATCTGATAAAATATAATCAGTTTGATCCCCCACAAGCCTCGACTGACCCAATCGCCACCGCATTTTCACAGCCATGCCAGCACTCCCTCCTCCTCTCCGCATACCCGTCCGCCAGCGGCAGCGCGTCGCTTCCCCTCTCTCTTCTTGTCCTTCCTCCTCTCTACCTCTACCATCACGAATGCAGCGTAAGGAGCAGCTGGTGCACGACGCGCACACGCTGCAGCAGACGCCCCATCAGCTCCGGCCGCACCAGCACAGCTCAGCCTCAACTGCGTCATCCCCAAACCTCAGCGCTCAAGACGCACAGTCCTCGGAAGAGTCTGTCTTCTGGTCAGACGACAACAACACAAGTGAGACGGACTCTCCAAACACTCCGCCCAGCGAAAGCTACCTCGAGGACACGGCCACGGCGCTCGACACCACTGCCGAGGTCGACGTGTCGAGCAAGCGGAACAATGGAGCATCCACCACCCTCCTCACGCAGGACCCTTCTTTGCTGAAGGCAACGGTCGGCGGTGAGGAGAGCGGTACTCAATTGATCCAAAAGTACTGCTGCGGTGGTGGCTGCTGCTTCCTCAACGCCCCTGCGCCCGTGCCAGCCGGCGCTTCGTACACGCCCTTGGACCTACCCGACAACCTTGCCTTCAGAACGCTGGGCCTCAAACTTGGAAGCCTCAATCAGGACACTGAATTGACAAACATTGCCGAGCTGCCCGAACCCGTTGTCGCCATCGAGTCGACCAAGATTGCCCACTCGTCCACTGTGGCGAAGCACCCTCCCACCTTCGTGCAGCCGCACCCACCGCACAACGTCTTCTCGGCACCAGTCTATCACGCACGCGAGCTGACCAAGCCTGGAGCCGAGAAACGCACATTCCACTTCGACCTTGACGTCACCGACTATCCTGCCGAAGGCGGCGACGTGGACTTTAAGGTTGGTGGTGCCATCGGTGTCTGTCCGGCAAACTGCCCAGGCGCCGTCGAGGAGATTTTCGACTTGCTGGGTGTCCCCAAATTCCTCAGAGACAAGCCAATCACTCTCAACACCACAAACACACGCTATCCCACAATCTGGGGCGACGAAACCTCTCGTGGCCTCACCACAACGCGTCGTGAGCTGCTCACCTGGTGCTCCGACATCCAGTCCTACCCTCCCACCAAGCCTTTCCTCCGCCTCCTCGCCGAACATGCCACTGCTCCCAACGAAAAGAAAATCCTCCTCTTCCTCGCCTCCGCTCAAGGCCAATCAGCCTTTTGTGACCTCCGCACCGGTCCCCACCTGACTCTGGTCCAACTCCTACATGCTTTCCCTTCCTCGAGACCACCCCTAGCCGATCTGCTCTCAGTCTTGCAAACTCTCATGCCCCGCTTCTACTCGCTCTCCAACGATCCTCACATTTCCTCTAGCCGCGAGGGCCTTGCCGGCCGTCGACTCATTGAGATAGCAGTCACGGTGCACGAGAAGCCTTCGTGGCGCGGCCGCCCAACAGCTGGGGTCGGATCTGGCTACATGGAACGCCTTGCTCTCGATTTTGCTGCCGCAGAAGCCGCTGGTCTGCCCAAGCCCGACCTTCGCGTTCCACTTTTCCGCGGTCTCATGGCCAACCCGCTTTCCAGAGAGTTTGGCGTCTCGGACGGTCCCATGATGCTGATTGGCGCGGGTGTGGGTATGGCCCCATTCCGCGGCTTCATCCTCAACCGCCTGCGCAACGCCAACTGTGCCAGCAAGATCTGGCTGGTCCAGGGAGTTCGCAATGCCAACCTCGACGAGCTCTACTCCGGCGAGCTCGGCAAGTACGAGAGCCAGATCAAAAAGGTCGTGCAGAGCCGTGCCGGGTCTCGTAAGCAGTCGCCTGGTCCCAACACGCCGGACAAGCTCAGGTCGCGCGCCTCTCACACCGACCTGCTCTCAGCTGCACCTCAGAGCGTGGCCGCCACGGGCGAAAAGATGGCAGCGGCCATCACGGCTGCCCACGAAAAGTGGAAGTCCAGCCAGAGCGAGGCTCGCTACGTCCAGGATGAGCTGCGCCAGCAGTCAGACATTGTCTGGGACATCATCCGGAGCGTCGACGGCCGCATCTTCGTGTGCGGCAGCAGCCGCGGCATGGGCGAGGGCGTCGAGGAGGCCCTGGTCGAGATTGCCATGAAGCGTGGTGGCATGACACGCCAGGCCTCGGAGCAATTCTGGCAGGAGATGAAGGACAGCAACAAATACGTTGCCGAGGTGTGGTAATTGGTTTTGATTCATGGTCTTCGCAACTTCAGCGCCGCCTTTTCTTTTGATCTCCGATTATTTTCATTGTCTTGTTGCAAAAGGCGGGGGCGCCTTCTGATTCACATTGGTCCCTGCTACCAAAAGTAGTTTATCTTCCTGGGTTGGTCTAATTACACGGTACTTGGTTGGGGGAGACTGGGGGGCAATGGTCCCTCAAAAGGGCTGTCTATAAACTCTCTTTTCTTCTTGTTGGCTGGATTCAGAAAAAGGAGGAAATGTATGAGGGCAGGGAAAGAGCGAAATGGCCAAGAAAAAGTGCGTGCTCCATGTATCTGTACCACCTATTTTATGAAATTTCTCACATTCTTACCTCGTCCCTCTTCTCCCTCTTCTCCTGTTCAGTTTTCTCTTTCAAAGCGGCTTCTCTATTGCAACTCCATCTGAGTGAACTGTAAAAGGACACAGGGGCTCCATCAAAAAGGTGAATGGTGCGTGTTTGATAATATTCTTTAATGTTCAAGACGTTCCAGTGTCCCGTTCTATCTTATGTTGTGGTTCTAATAAAGCAGCAACTACTTCCTCCTCAATCGATGACATTAATCGAGGTCAACTCTCCGCATATCCAATTGCCTTTTCAGATGCAGCATCCACAATCTCAGAAGACACTCGCCCCGCCTGACAATCAGAATCATAAAGGGTCAGCCATATACCACAATCTCCAAAGCAGGCTCGTCAAAGAGCATGAAGGTCTCTTACCGTCGGCCAAGATATCTGTCCCTGTCATATACGCCCCGCCAAACCGACTGCAGAGCAACACAAGCGGCCCTGTCAGCTCTGTTGGATGGCCTATGCGACCCATAGGGATTCGCTTGACCCATTCACGTCGGCCCACTTCCATCCCAGGGCCCTGATTCATCACAGTGTCCATATATCCCGGGCTGAGCGTATTGACCCTGATACCGTGAACTGCCCACTCAGCCGCCAGGCTACGTGTCATACCCAGCAACGCTGTCTTGCTGGCGTTGTACGCAGCATGAGCAAAGGGAAAATTGGCGCGGTGCGCCGACAGACTTGCTATCAACACGATGCTTCCACCCGAACCCTGGTTGCGCATGTGGCGGGCTACAGCCTGCGCGCTCAGGAAAGCTCCGGTCGTGTTGATATCGAGAAGCCGACGGAAAGTCGCAGACTCGACATCCATGGCATGATCGGCCGAGATCACACCTGCAAAGTGAGCCAGAACGTCGACACTACCGAGCTCACTAGCGACAGTGTCAATCGCTGCTGTCAGAGCAGGACCATCAGTGACAGAAACCTCTGCGGCCGTTATCTTTGTGTCAGGGAAGTCGTTGCGTAACGAGGCAACTGACTCGTGGGCAGCAGGTGAAAACGTCTTGTCAAGCAGCGCCAGACCGGACACTCCATGCTCTAGAAGTGCACGAGCTCCTTCTAGCGCCAACGCACCACCTCCTCCAGTCACTGTGAGCCAGATATCGGCAACATCAGCACTTTGGCTCCGACACCATCTAGTGTATTCATCATACCCAACGCATTGCCCTGCACCTGAAAGCGCGAGACTGCTCGCTCACGAGGACTTGCAGCAGCGTCGAACGTCTGTGGAGCAGTTTTGGACTGAGCACTGCCGTCTGCCAGTTGTATCTCGGGGAGAATGTGTTCGGCAGCATTTCCCTGCTCACCCGAGTCCGACGCATGTGCTCCGGACATTGTGACGACTCAGATGTGGAGCCTGCAGCACGACTCGTTGTGGTGTGGTTGATCCAAGCCAAAGCATCATAAAAGAAGGGGGGGCTACCACGGGGCTTTAACTACAAGTTTCTATACCTCTGGCAATCTAACACCGATAAAATATCACTCAAAAGGATTTTCCATGCAGGAAAGTGGAGACTCATAGCTCTTCCGCACGCCCTTTGTACTCGATGAGGACCAATTATACTGTCTGTCTGCTGGCGGCCATCAGTCTAAATCTACAGCAAGGCTGCGGAGCATCTCCGGAGGGCTCCAATCAGACCAAACACACATCAACCAATCACAATACGCTGAAGTGCATCTCCATTGGTTTCTATTCGATATCACGTGATTCTACGTCCCAAAGCAGTAACATGCTAAACTAGGAAAAGACTAGCATGAAATCTTCTCCGGAGCCGCTCCGGTGCACGCCTCCGGTAAGACATTCTTTTGGGATCAACAGGCATCTCTTAATAAGATGTGTTTCCTCTGTAGGTAAGCTGTTAGTTTCTAAGGATTTTGACAAGCCCGCGATACTACATTCATTGTTTTGCGTTCTTTGGGAAAGGAGAATCTCGCCTGTAAGGCCTAAAATAATGGGAGGGGTAACAGGGTGTGCGTCTGCAATCAAATTACATCCACTCAAACAAACTGATGACGAATGTTCTTTTGCTGCTCAGAGATATTCTGATTTGCCTTCTCATTGTGAGTTTACAGGAGCATTTGGATTCTCTGAGAGGATTTCCAGGAGGAGAGTAAATGCATGCTTAGCGTGAAGGCCATGTGCTTTGCCTCTGGGTACGGCTGCGCGGAACAAGGACCAGTGGCGAATGCAAGTCACTACTTCTCCATGAATCGAGATCGGTGACCTATAAATTGCATATGACAACAAATGTCCTCTGTGAAAATTCCATGACAAGAATACCTTTAATGGAAACATCGTCCCATGTCAAGAGAAGGGGCTTGAGAAAACAGCAAGTTGATGTTGGAAAAGGTGCCGGGGCTGGACCCTTTTGCGCCACACCCGGTTGCCATGCGGGCGCCCCTCGAACCGCACCCGGTGTAAACACAAATCCCAGAGGCATTGCCAGAGAGGGCCTATATCGTTCCCCCCACTGTGCATGAGCATAAGAATGGGCCGGCCGGGGGCAACATACGGTCGAAGGGGGGCAACTCGACAAACATTTCATGCCGACTGCTTCGACTCGAGCAGCAGCCCTGTTCGTGCACCAGAGGTCGAGTCCGATGCAGCTGTGCAGCTGCCATCACCTCGTATAAAAAAGCACAAGGCCAGGATAATTACGTACATAGAAAGCAGCTCCAGCTCAGACGAAAGAGAAGAAGAAAATGATGTCCCGGACTCGCCCGCACCAACTACCCAAAGAAATAGGCGGGCACTTCAGGTCAGAGACGCCAACGAGGTGGTGGAGCAGGGTCGACTAAAGCCAAAACTCCAGCAATCTCTCTCTGACAGGCAAAGTACTTTGGCTATCCGGACATCAGCTAAGCTAGCAAAGTCTCCTTCAAAGAATGATTCTTCTCGAACTACTCAAAGAGAAGACGAGCTTCAGACAGGCCATGCATCCGAGCCAGAAGCTGCGCAAAAAGTTGAGCGGCACATAAAATCGGAGACAACGCCAGAGCCTCTCAGAACTACTGCAACAGTAAATTCAGACGAATACTCAAGGCATGCTGAAACTCTACTCTCACTCTCTTCAGACTCGAACTTGGTTGCATTTTCGGATTATGCAGAGGCACTTTCCACACATTTTCGTATCACGAAGCTTGCCGAAGCATCATATGGCGAGGTCTATCGCCTTTCTCTTCTTCCATCTGCAACCACACAGCTCCGAAGCAACTTCTCACATACTGATGAATCCGTCCTCAAATTAATTGCATTGAAACCTCCATCAACTCCGCCGCCCTCTTCCAAAGTCACAATCGACGGCAAGCAGCGTCGGAGAAAACAGTGGACCAAGAACGAACAGACACGAATCGAGTCAATGTCCCGCATAGAGGATGTCACTAGCGAGATTCGACTTCTCAAGCACATGTCCTGCGTCCCGGGATTCACTAATTTCCGGGCATTGACTGTCCTTAGAGGCTCAATGCCAGAAACTTTTTCATCTGCTTGGCATAACTACAATAGCAATGTCAAGGAAAGCGAGTTCCCTGACCCTCTATCGTCTGGAGCATACTTTGGCCAAGATCAGTTGTGGGCCATTATCGAAATGCAGGATGCTGGTCGCGACCTGGAGGCTATCATCATGAAAAGCGTATGGTCTGTCTGGGATGCGTTCTGGGGCATTGCAATCGCCATGGCAAAGGGCGAAGAGTGGGCAAGATATGAGCACCGAGATTTGCACCTGGGAAACATCTGTGTCAAGTGGAACGACACTGGCACGACAGATACCAAAGATATCAACGCTCCTCCAGCAAATCTTAAGAAACGGCTTGGTTTCACTGGTCTCGAAACGACAATCATCGACTACACGCTCAGTCGAGCAGATATGAATCCTCAACCCATCACAAAATATGAATCTCCTTCCCGTTCAAGGTCTATCCCAGTGGACAACTCAGAGCTAGACTCAGAGCTTGACGACGACGTTGCATTTCTGGATCTCTCCCTTGACCCATCTCTCTTCCAGGGCGACGCTGAAGTGGAGTATCAGTACGAAATATACCGCTGCATGCGCTCTGCAGCCTTATTCAACGACCCTCTGGCCTCTGAATCTGCAACAAAAGTCTCGAAGAAATCCAAATTAAAGAATGTTTTGACAAAAGGCCCGCTGAATGAGACTGAAGTTTGGCGTCAAAGTCACCCACTTACAAATCTCGTCTGGCTGCATTTTGTTCTGTTCAAGTTGTGCGAAGGTGTAGAGGCTTGGCCTTCCGCAAATAAGAGACTCTATGAATCAAGGTCAACGCAAAAACATGCGGTGGCTGTCGAGGAGAAGCTATCGCTATTGAGCTCGATCCTGGAGCTTGAGAATCTAAACAGAGGGGCAAACGGCGATCCAGACGGTCTGACAAGCTGCGCAGATCTGGTTGCTTGGGCCGTGCAGCAGGACTGGCTTGCCGAAGACGATGTGATTGCCTGCGGCTTGGGCAAAGACGAGGATGAGGAAAGTCTGCTAGAGCTGGTAGAGAACTTGACTATTGGCGATGGCAGCGGAGAAGTAGTAGAATCTAGTGGTGGCGCAAACATAAAGGCAAAGGGTAATAGAAGGCGGCGGAATGGCAAGGAGAGGAGCGCGGCGGCATCTGAATCTTGTGAGAAAGGAGATTCGTGATTTGTTTGCGTTTGCTGTACATGGCTGAAAAGGACATTGATGAAGGTGTTTTGCATCTTTTGCTGGCGGCATCATTATGGCTAGGCTGGGGCTGGCTTAGGAAATTGACAATAGAATTTTTGACCATGTTTTGCATTCTTCTCTCTATTTCTCTCTTGAACTTTTTTCAAATATCTGCAGAGAATGCATCCTTTGCTTCTACGTGTCCAGCATTATGAGACGAGGAATTGTAGAGAAGGTAAAAGGCTCGTTGACGTGGAAGCGGGAACTGGATGGGTGTTGTATTGTTCAGCGACAAAGGGCAGAAGCGACCTTTAGGTATCCAGCTAGACTTGTGACTCTGTAGCAAGAAGAAGTTGAGATTACTCGCTCGTCAAAAGATTCGACAAGTTAGATCAGGAATTGCTATACAGGAAGAATCACAGACAAGTGAATCTCGCTCAAGACTGATTCTATTGACAAGAGACCTCCTTTACATAACCCTTTGTTTGCCAAACGCGTCCCCTTATCGATTTTGACGCACAATAGTCCTCGCCGCGTCCAATATGGCTGTTTGACATGTGACAGGGGTCGTGAGTGTGCACAACAAATCTTTCCGTCACTTTCACCCTTTTCTTCTCCCTCCTTCACCAACACCATCACCACAAATGCAAGTATTCTCCCCAGATATCTTTCTCAAATCCCTTCATTCATCTTCTCTAAACCTTTCTCATGCTGACTGATCACTGCGCAGCCAGCAATAATGTCCACCAGCAGGACATCTTACCCCAGCCAGGTGGCATCCTGGCATCAAAATCCCTTCGCCGACGTAAGGGTCGTGCTGTCGCCGCAGCACGTCTACGAGCTCGACTCGCGCCCGCTGCGAGCCAGCGTCAACTGGTTCACCAGCAACCTGGTGGAGGAGACGGCCGGAGCTCTCCACTGGGCGAGTGGCCGAGCCTTTGAGGAGGCCTCTGGCAGCCAGATCTGGTGGCAGGTGGAACTCCGCCTGCCCGCGACTGGTGAGCCTGGCTTTCTTGAGCTCAACGTAAGTGATTCCCCTTCCTGCTCTCAGCTTTCAAAAGACTCCTGATGACTGACATTATTCTTTCACTCTAGCCTCTGGATGGTTTCGGCCGGCCATCCAGGCCCACCAGCATGATGGCCTCGGCGACCAGCAACGATGGTTCCGACCATCGTTGCTTGGCCTTCGCCAATGTGCTGCGGGCCATCTACGGCGAGCCTCTCGTCCTCCTCGGTGCTGGTCACGGCAGTGCTGAGGAGACCGCTGCATTGACCCTTGCGGTCATTGTGGCAGGCGAGAGGATGATGGTCCCAGCACTCGTCAATCCGCTGGTGGAGCTGTCCCTTCTCAGCAAGGGACAAAACTTTTTTTGGAAAATTTCCCTCAGTCCTCTCCGATGGGCTGAGGTTGGGCTCCGCCTGCAAAGTGAAATAATCTTTGCAGAGTCCATCTGCAATGCCGTCGGTCAGCACAACGTGCTGAAGGAGGGTGCCGAGCTCCTGGAATCTCGACCAGAGGTAAGGGCTCTGATAGTCGAGAAGGTCGCGACTCTCGACTCCCTCAGAGCCTCGGTCGAACAGAACATCATGGGGCACTACCCGGTGTTCCTGTTCGACCACTTCCGCCGATCCTCTGGATCGGGATTCCGACACCTCTCCGCCGCGCGGCAAGAGCTGGAGGCCACCAGCAAGTACAGGAGGGATTCCCTGGGCTGGATGGCCACCAGCGCCTTTCGACACTGGGCAGGCCAGCAGCTCGTCGGCAACCAGCACCGCCACGCTGCAGACGGCGGATACAGCTTCTACAAGGCCCTTGCGCAGGGCGGCAATGCCTACCTCGACTCTGCTACCATCAACGACTTTGCGGAAATGTTCCCTCTGATCGGAGATTCACGTGCCATTTTCGAAAACTGGATCCAGTTGATCAAAGAACACAACAAAAAGCAAGCGGCACCGCTCATGGCCCACAAGATTCTGCTCGACCGCGAACAATGGCAAATCCAGTACCTCACCTGCGTCCCCATGTCTGCAGAAGATCTTCCGTGGGTACGAAACCAGCGAGAAGTTGAATATTTCCAGCTCCCTTCCATGTTGGACTACACCAGCACCATACAATATCCAGGATACTCCAGTCCTCCAGTACAACTTGGCAATTCTCCAGGACCTGCCATCAATACCCTGTCTGGGTATCTAGCAGAACAAGTCGATCCTCCAGACTTTACCACTGGTATCCATGTCGAACAAGAACCGATACCGTCACTGCAGCCTCCAGTAGACCCGCATCCGTTGCAACCTCCGGACAGGCTCGTCGCCGACACTCCTCAGACATCCCTTAGCACCAGCAGAAAGCGCAGCCACCAGCAGGCATTGGCATCTGGGACGCGCATGACCGCTTTGGCCGATGTCGATGAAGAGCAAGAAGAGTCTCCCAACCTCCCAGAAGTCAAGCGAGTGCGTCGTCAAGAGATGGCTCCAGAACAAGGACGGCAGCGGCAGCAGCAGACCACCCCGCCAGACGTGCTGCCGTTGACTGAGCCTGCCAATAACGACGACACCAAATACGACGCTGCTGACGATGATGACGACGACGAAGACAACGGCTCGCCAATAGCACACCCTCGCCGGCGCCGTGGCCACCTTCTTCTTTCCCCGCGCCGCAACCCACCACGCACGGCTGCGGCTGCAGGCTACGGCAGTCGTGGTGTCGCTGCCGCTGCCGCTGCCGCTGCCTCTGACGACGACGACGACGATGACGACGATGACGAAGATGACGATGAAGAGCCCAAGCTTGAGCCAGACAGCAATTGAGAAATGATGAATATTTCTCTTTTGACAAAGCCCCTTCTGAGTGATGTGGAGCTTAAATGTTTTCAGAATACTGGAAGAAATTGGTGGAGGATGAGAGGTGGTTGAGATTTGAATCGAGATAGAGGAAAGAAATCCGTGTGATCGATGTGAGACGGCAATGGGGAGACTTTGGCGCTGAAAGGGAAGGCGTTTGATACTGCTCTTCTTTGGGGGGGTTTCTTTCCTAAGGCGTCATTTCTCCAAAAATCTGGGTGATTTCTCCTCAAGGGAGTTTCTGAGGTGCTGAGGTCCGGGTGGTGTACCAGCAAAATGTTTGTAACATTGATGAAATTTCGAAATTAAGAGATGCCCAAAGGCATATGAGGGCATGAGCTTTTTTTCCATTTAATTGCTATTGTTACATTTCTTTTTGTTTCTTTTATTTCTCTTCCCTTGTCCAAATCCCGCAGTCGCACAGGACAACCTTCGTGGCGGTCTAATTCGCCTTTTTGCCTGTTCGCTTCTCATCGCGCGGCGCACTCCACAACCACAGCCCGCAGAAGCCCAACCACCCGGTGACTGTCGCCCAGATGCCCATGATCCAGACCCAGGCGCCGCTGATGGCGTAGCTGCGCGGCCACTCGTCGTGCGCAAAGTGGCGCACCGTCACCGTGCGCTTCTCGTCAATGTTTGTCAGGAACGGCCGCTTGTAGTTGACGCGGAAGTTGAAGATGCCGTGCTGGTCCGGCAGGACAAACGACGTTCCAAAGATTGTGCTCGTCGCTGTCGAAGAAACTGGCGTCATTGACAATCGGTGATACGGCGAGAGCATGGTGAACTCGAGCTGTACGCTGTCGCCAGGAGCGGGCTTGTAAGGGATCCACTTGTCGTAAGAGTATTCTGACAACTCAATGGTGTAAGTCTGTATTTCAATTAGTATTTTGTCTCCATGCAAACGTCGAATGCAAAAACTCACAGCCTCATTCATGATGCGATACATCTCAGGGTTCAACTCAGACGTGGCCGCAGCGGTTCCGTTGACTGAAGATGACGTGCTTCCTTCGCTCAGGAAGTGGTTTAGGGTGCCCACCTTGAGCACGCCAATCTCCTTGAACGTCCAGCTGGACAAAGTCTTTGCAAAATCTTGGTTGACAGACTTTGTCTTGGATTGGTCGCCGAGTTTCACAGTGGTGCCAAACCAAGCGTCCTCCAGCATCTCGGCAGAACCAACGACTGAGAAGCGAGCAGAGTTGCGCGCCTGGAATGATGTGACGAGAGAGAGCTGTTTTCCGGTGGCGAAGACGTCTTCGAGAGCTTCAGTCTCGTCCCCTGGGTTATAGCTGTACGCTGTAGAAGGCGCACTGATGATTGGGGCCAGGAGAGGGCTGGCATTTCCCAGCGTCTGACCAATTGCGCGTGGAACGGCAACAAGACCATCTCCTCCAAAGTAATTCTTCACGCCCTCCTTTGATGGTGCAGATCTGGGGACCAATAGGACATCATGCTTCTCTGAAGCTGATTGAGTATCAAAATTGAAGTGATCCACAACGAGAGCATCGCGTTCTGCGGGTAGGTGAATGTCGAGCTCGAAGAGAAGCGACTTGATCGTTACAGGTGTGGGAACGCCTGATGACAGGGCCAGGAGGATGTTGCCCTCTTTCTGCATAAACTCCAAAAGTATTTGAGGCGTCAGAGCCGGTCCTAGAGCCTTCAGCTTCGAGGGAAGGACGAGAAGATGGTCATATTTCCGCTCTCCATGTTCTATAAGCTTAGGATCTGACTTGGGCGTCTCGTAGTCGATGCTGAATCCCCTTCCTGTAGGTTTAATTAGTACATGTCATATCTAACCGGTCAAATGAAATTCTCACCCTTCAGGTCAGCCCAAAACTTTCCATATCTTTTCAAATCTGAAGTGTCATCTGCTACTACGAGTAGCTTGTTTCCACTTGAGCTGAGTGCCTGCGCTATGCCAAACAGGCACAGAAGCAGGAATGAAACGAAAGAGGGAGCCTTCATATTGAAATTTTGCTCCCAATCGTTTCCAAGTTGAGGTATTTCAGCCCGAAAACAGAGGTGAATATTCAACCAGATGCCAAATGCCACTTGATCAGTATCATCAATGGCTACGTTGCTGTTCGGAGGCGGTTTTTCCGAGCGCCGATGGCTGCATGAAGCTCACCTCTTGTGCCCTCCGCAGCTCCAATGTGCAAGGTCAAACGACATTTAGTTCGACGAATTCCACCCTCTTTTCCTTTCAGGACTCTTTCCAAAGACATTCTGTAGTCGGGCTCAGCCAAGCAAGAACCGCCAACATGTCTGCCGGCCCATGGCCCATGTTCTGGAGGAACCCCATTCGGTATTGCCGATGGGCTGCCCACGAGAAGCCCTTCATCTTCTATTCGCTTGTCATTGGACTGTCCGGGCCAATCTTTGCGCTCGTCAAGTTTCCAATTGACCGTCACTACGGCGTCAAGCCTCCACCAGAGATCCCGCTGTCATATCCAGGTACGTTTGCCGTTCGCTACAAAGCTTTACAGGAAGCGCGTGAAAGGCAATGCTAACGATCAAGCAGTTCCCAGTGGGCCAAGGAAACAATTGAAAGGATTTGAGGATCCATGAGATGGACATACAATCTTTGCATCAGGAGTTTGGCGTGTTTCTAGACGCGAAGAGCGCAATCACTGAAGGTTTCGAATACGTGACGGGGTGGAAGGCCGAGATTAGCACAAGGATAAAAGTATCGTCCAGATCTTCTGCCACTACACTATACTTTGTACGAAAAGAAAGCATGAACAAAAGTCTCTTTATGTCTTCAATATGGATTTGGCAAAGTGGTCTTTGAATAGTGATTATGCGTTGGGTACTTCCAACATTGTGTTTTGCAAACAATCTAATTGTAGCACACACGATTGCCATAACATTGGTCAAGTTTCACGTTCCCAAAACAATGATCTGCCCAAAGGAGCAGAAGCATGTATGCAGCCACAACCAGTAGTACAGCAGAAGCTATATTATTGCTTGGATGTCCTCTCTAACAAGTTCTATGATCACACCATTGATCCAAGTCTCATTTCTGTGCATTACCCTCCCTCACCCATTCTGCAAAATCTCTTCGAGCTTCCTTAACTCCCCAGAAGCCCCGTCGCTCTTCGAGTCCTCGCCATGGGTTACCGCTTCCTCCTCTGCTTTTGCCTGCACCGCCGCCATAACCATCGCCTCCGCTTGCAGCAGGTGCAGTCAGTCCGGCCGCTTCAGAAGTCTTGAAAAATTGCTCTCGTCCTTCCGCCGCAGGATCCCAGCCCTCACGCTCGATCCGGCCCGCCCATTCTGGCCATGCAATAGGTCGTAGCGGCGAGGAAGAGAGCACTAGTGCCAGTAGAAGTAATGAAGTTGTGACGAGGAGCTCAAGCTTGACATCAAGAGGTAATGATGGCTTTGGTCCTGCAACTGTTGTGTGTGCGTGCAGGGTCTGATGCTCGTGGATGGAATAGAGGCTGCATTTGTCTTGTGTCAGCGAGAACTTTCTACAATTGTAAGACGAATCGTTGCGTCTGGCGCGACTCACGCATGGAGGAGGAAGACGCTCGACAGAATTGTGAGCAGCGCCTGGAAGAAAGGCATGGCTGTGAGTGGTGGAAGCCGATGAGCTTGAGTACGAGGTGTTGCAGCTGAAAAAGCGTGAGAGCCAATGATGAATTATCTAGAAGAGAGAACCTCCTGTCAGGAACTTTCCATTTGCGTGAGCAGATGTGCCAGAATGCTCTGTTATTATGCAAGCATTATTCCCTAAGCTGCTGGGACATGAAGTTGTAGTGAGCTCGTATGCTTGGCGTTCTAGTAAAAGGTTCTTCTCTATGCTTATAACAAACTCCATCAACGTGAAAATCCCAGACATGACATTATTTTCATTTTTTGATTGCATAGCTATCATATACGCTCAAAGCTTTACACTTCTCACTAGTCCCTTCTTGATACCAGTCAGCTCTCCTTTGTAGCCACCTTTTCCTTCTCCACCCTTGTAGATGGGCTTCATGCTGGCCAGCTTCTTGGTCTTGTCCTCGAACTTCCTTCTCTTCTTCACACGTGGGTTCTTGACATCTTTGCTGCGTTTTGGAGTCAACCCCTTGTTCTTCTGAATCTGGTAGCCGATTTCTCTCCTGCCGTCGGGGCCGATGATAGGGTCGACAAATCGCTCGACTTGACCGCCTTGCTCTCGTGCTTGTGCATATGCCTCGTCTCGTGCCTTCTTACTTGCCTTCTTGGCCGCGACCTTGCCTAACAGAGTATCTGCATAAGAATCGTCCTCATCCTCATCGGCGGCAGCAAGTAATCGAGCTTCGCGCTCTCGGTTGGTCTCGCCCTCGTCATTTGAGTCTTCTCCTAGACGATCCGGATTTTCCTGCCCTCGTTTCTGAGCTTCCTTCATCAGCCTTTCTTGCCTGTCGCGAAGTCTCTCTCTCCTGGGAAGATCATCGTCGCCACCGGCGGCACGGCCTGCGTTGGCTCGTTTGTTTGCCTTTTGCGCAATCTGGCTCGTGTAGAAACGAAGCGAGCGTTTCTTGCGTGCTTTCTCGGCGGCCTCATGAGCTGTGAGCGTGGGCTCGTCACCAATATCGGAGTCGACGTCTTCTGTGGAAACCTTTGCGGCAGACGTGACACCAGCTTTCCTCTTTCGAGACGTGGCCAGATCAGCGTCGAGAGATGCAAATGATGCCTCCGCCGCCTTGACGCGAGCCTCACGGCGTGCTTTGGAAGCAGCTGTTGCAGCATCGAGAGGTGTGTTTGTCTTGATGCTCTTCTTGGTTGCAACTTTGTGCGGCTGTTCAACCTCATCTTCACCGTACATGTCCTCGTCAGAAATCTCCTGGTCAAGCTCATCTGAAGCAGGAGGAGATGGAAGCTGCAGCTCTCGGGCTTTGGACCAATTTTCTCTGCATCGAACAAGTGCAGTCATTATGTCATGCTCTCGAAGCAAATTTGGAGCCAGAGGCGTCGACTTGCCAGCATCGTCGACTCCAGAGGTGAGAAGAGCAAAATAAAGGGCTAAAGAGCCAAGATAGGCAGAAAGAGCCTGAAGTTTGATGTTGGGCAAAGAGTCTGGCGCGGCTGAAGCAAGTGCTGCCTGTGATAGCTCATTGTGAAGTGGCTGCAGTTCGGTGAGCTCTTTTGAGAGCGGCTCAAATTCTGGATATCTTGTCTTGAGGATCGAAAGCTTTTCGGCAGAGCTCATGTCGTCTGTGATATGTAGCTGTGGGAGTGTCTCTGTATATACTCCATCTTGGAGTCCCAATCCAGTGGCGCTGTCGCCATCTTTGCCCCATTCATCCTCATCGAAAGCATAATCGGCCTCAGCCAGCGCCTTTCGCCGCTTCTGCTGCAAGCGAAGGGCTTCTTGCTCCTCAGCAAGAGCCTCTTCTTCTGTCTGTATCGTATCTGCGTTGTAGTAGTCGGCCTTGGAGTCTCCCCATCCTTCCAAGTCTTCGTCTTCGCCTGCCGGCTCATTTGAAGCATTGTCGTCCAAGAAATGCCCGTGTGCGCCTGCCACCTCGTCTTCCTCTTCTTCAGACTCGTCAAAATCTTCACCACCAGATACCTGGCTGTCAGAGTAACCCAGAACTTCTTCATCAGACGGTTCAATCATTTCCTCTTCCATTTGTTTTCGTCGCCTGGTCGACGGTGCGTCCTCCAGCAGCACCTTGTCACGGTGCAGGTGAAACTCGTCTTCTGAATCTGCGACATCCTCATATGAGTTGACGGCGAGTTTCGAGTTGCCGGGACGAAAATCCTCTTCATCTCTGGAGGCTTTTGGCTGTGCGCCGCCCCTCTTGCGCTTCGCCATGGCTGAGAATTATTCAATGAGCTGTTGCAAAAAAGTTGCGCATACCAAAAAATCTGGGCGAGGCACGGAGGTTCGGATTTAAAGGTTTTCCTTTATGGGACTGGCGTCGTGGTGCTTGCCATGACTTCCTACTCGGCCATGTTCTTCAACTTTGCCACGTCGCAAAGTCAACGCTTCTCTGATTAGCGAAACTGACTTTGGCTCAAGCCGAGCTGCAGAACAAGCTCCTCGGGCGCGATTGTGCCAGCGCATGAAATAGTCAAGCAGTCCGATCGAAGTCGTAGAATTCTTGGCTCAAGTATTGCGCTTGTCCTTTCGTTTTGTGAAATTCGACTCGGGCTCTGGTCTTTTTTTCCCTGGAACCGGTCTTTCATGCGCCCTGGTCTCTTAAGATATTCTGTTCTGCACATTTTTCGCTGTCAAAACAGCGATCTGAATGCTCCAGGATCTGTCAAGACACTGCTATGCATTATATGAAGCACAGTTGATGACCTTGGAGGCTCTGAAGCAAACATAGAGGACGACAGGCACAGCATTCTGCTCTAGTTGTGGTGAGCTGCTACGGTCCATCCTCATAGAACTTGACCGAGGGGTCGCATGACTTTCAGAAGTGTCCTTTGTCAGAAGCTTTTTTGTTGTTTATTTCGGCATTCTCTAAAGTCTGGGGTGAAGCACAGGGCCATACGGCACGTGTTTGAGCAAGCCTGCTTCAGCCATGGCAAATGCGCCTCGCGATGGCGAAACACAGGCTCGTCATCGAGACGCATCCTCAGCAGAGCGTAACAAACGAGGCTATAAAGTCGTCGTTGAATCTGTCCTCGAAGAGAAGAAGCAGCTCAAATCCCACGTCCGTGCTGGAGGGTTCAATTTCTGTTGTTGTGGTGTCTAACGATTTTGCAGATTTGTTACTCCGAGACTGCACCTCCAGGCTACACCTTCGTGCCCGTTGGATTCCCTGAACTGACCGAGGCGTCCAAAGAGCTCGCTAGAAAGCGTGGGCTTGATATTTTGATTGTTTCAGTAAGGGAGAGCAGTTGATTCGAGGAAAACTGGGCATTCTAATACCTCCAGGCCCCCGCAACACATCGAGCTCGCCTAAACATCGAGAACATATCACATCACATTCATCGCATAGGCCATCATTTCCCAAACAAGGTCGTTGACGATGTTCGCGAATCTATGCTATACGACGAAGACAATCAAAGCACCATTGGCACTGCATCCATTGGGCGACGCTTGGATGCTCAAGGCCGTCGACTTGGACTGACAGACCGCCATGCCACGACTGCTCAGCGTTCGCAGCAGGTTGCTGGTGCCATAAAAGAGTTGTTTCCGCGCATTCCAGCAGAAGACTGCGAAGCCATCATTCAGCGAGCTTTTGAAACGGTTTGTGCTACCCGTGTCTAGAGCAGCGACGTAACGATTTATGCTGACCTGATAGGGTGCAAAAACTGTCGGCAATGCAAAACTTCCTCTGGCTCGACGTGTACAGCTGGCTGTCGTGGCGCATATTCGCCATGTGCATACAGACTACGACATCTTACTCAGAACCTTTAAATGGGCTCGTGCTCGACAACTTGTCGAAGAGCCATGTCTCCAGGTCATTACGAAGTGGCGCGGTGAGACTGACGAGCATGATGATGATCTGGCTGAGCTTGAAAAGGTGTTCCGAGAGGTCATTATCATTGACGATTCTGATAACGAGGATGGCAATGAGGATGGAGACGCTGCCAGCAGTCAGACCACCGGCCTTCGTCGTGCACCCTCTCTAGAATTCGTTGGCCAGCGAACCATGTCTTCCCAAGGTAGGATCGATGCCATGGTGACTCCGCCCACAAAGAGGCGTCGAACGTCGCCGCCTCTGCGACAACGGTCGCTTTCTCCTATCCTCCGCAGCGCTAAGCAACCTGCAACCAACATCATTTCTGTTCGTCCACAGCGTGGGCCTCGACCGCGACAAGTAATGCAGCTGGATGAAATGACAAGGCGGGCAGAAGACTGGGATCCGGGACTGGCATCGCATCAGGTGTCTGGGAGATCAAGTCAGCCCCTCAAAGCCCCGCCCTTGGTCTCTGGATCCTCCTTGCCATTGACGCCACTTCGGCCTGTCTATCCTGAGCATGAAAGATACGATCCTACAAGCGCCTACAATCAACCACAGCCACTAGCATCCCACGCATCGCAGCAGTACGGTTATGCAGCGCTGAGTGGAGACATGGCACCTGCAATGCCACTGCCACGACATCAACTTCCTCCAGCAGAGTTTATCTATCGTTCTGTAGAGCACAACAGCCCAGGATTCCGCCAGAACAAAAGATCTTGGGATGACAATGTTCAATGAGGCCATGGCCTTTTACCGGTTATTCGTTATTCAACATGTTATCCTCCGATGTTTCTGTAACTATATGTTTGTACACTATGAGCAGGTGCCACATCAGGTACGAGAATGAGAGCGTCTATTCTCACTGTTAACATGCTTGGCCTTTGCAGTTACTGGGGCATTTTCCTTTGACATGAATGTAGATTAAAATTGGCAAAGTGTTTGCTCAATGCACAAAGCTATATGCTTGAGCAAATGGTAATCGGAAACGTGATTTTCGTTATTCTACATGGTCCTCTTCTCCAATAATCATACACGGTATATGCTTTTCCACTTCATCGCCGCACAGATTCGTCCTCATCTTCCTGTTTGCCACCAGCTTTTTGGTCTTCTGATGCCTTTGCAGAACTCGAAAAGGCTGGGGCTCCGCTGTAAAGCTGGTAACTCTTGCCGCTGGCATCCCCCTCGAGCTCTTGCGATACGCTGATGGGACGATTACCGCGAAAGCGTTTGCGCATGTCTACCCAGCCCTTCTTGCACTCGGCGTATGACTTTTGCAGCTGTTGACACTTTGTCGGCAGTGTATCGCGTAAGGGCGGACGCAGGCAGTCGCCAGGCTTGTTTCGCTCGATGAATACACAGTCGGAGAACTGCAGGCAGTGAGCCAGTTCAGCACCTAAATAAAAGCGGTTAGCTGACTTGCCGAGCTGCTGGCTGCAGCGATGCAGTGGGACATACGAATGTCTTTGCAAGAGGAAGGCATCGTCACGCACGTCTCCTGACGAATGACACAAAGGAGACTGGTTCAGAGAAGGCTGGTAACGTTGAGCTGGTAGCTACCGCATAGTCTTTGTCCACTTTATTGATCCACACGCGAAGACCTTCTCCCCAGGCATTCCAGCAAATAGAAACAAAGAAGATTGCTGATGCGGCACAAGAGACTTTCGGGAGTTTCCTTGTTGCCAAGAGGAGCGATTGGCCCACATGTGAATGACGTCGGGGCTCTTTTTTCATGTGGATGAGATGCAGGGACCCAGCTTTATTTGCTATCTAAGTTTGCAGTACCCCAGATTTGATACCACATATTCGCTCCTTTCTCCAGTTCTTCGTTCCCTGTCACCTTGGCGCACAGAGCCAGGATCAGGTTTGTCTGACGCAAGAGCTGTTCTGAGCCAGTAACGTCACCAGAACTCGGCAATTCGCAGACAGCTCCCTCGGCTTCGTCCATGCCTCGAAACTCTACATAAGCTCAAGTTCCTCGAGGCTGCAGCAGTAGATTTCTTCTCAATGGCGCACGTTCCTTTTATCGGGCGACTCTTCTTTCGCGAGTACCTGGCTCTGATTGGCTCCTTCATCCTTGTTGGCCTTGAGGTCCTGATTCGCATCGTTACTTTGGCTCTGCCTACTCGAGTAATCAACCTGCTGCACAATGCTTCAAAGCGTATTTTCAACAGATTCTCGTCTCCACAGGGTCGCAAGTCGCGTTCGTCTCGTAACAAACTTGTGAATCCCATCGCCCAGGCCTCGGACTTTGTAGACCTGTGCGAGCTGTGGGGATACTCGGCGGAAGAGCACGTTGTGCAGACTGAAGATGGATACCTGCTAGGTCTGCATAGGCTTGCATGGCGAAAGGGTGAAGAAGACAAACGCATCAATTCTGGCCCTGGCAGCATTCAGAAGAAGGTTGTCTACCTCCACCATGGCCTCATGATGAACAGCGAAGTCTGGGTTTGCCTGACTGACGCCCAACGTTGCTTGCCATTTGTCTTGGTGGAAAAGGGCTATGATGTCTGGCTCGGCAACAACAGAGGCAACAAGTACTCCAAGAAGTCGGTCAATCACTCGCCTGCATCCACTGCCTTTTGGAACTTCAGCATGGACCAATTCGCATTTCACGATATCCCAGATTCGATCGAGTATATTCTGTCTGCGACATCACGCCAATCTCTTTCATACATTGGCTTCTCACAAGGCACAGCCCAGGCATTTGCCACACTCTCTATCCATCCCACACTAAATGACAAGGTCGACGTCTTCATAGCGCTTGCACCCGCCATGTCGCCTCCGGGTCTTGCAAATGGTATTGTGGCATCCTTGGTCAAGACGTCCCCAGAGGTTCTGTATCTTGCCTTTGGTCGACGCTCAATACTTTCTTCTGCAACCATGTGGCAGAGCATCTTCTATCCGCCAATCTTTGTCCGTTGCATTGACATAGCCCTCAATTTCCTGTTCGGCTGGCAGACGCAGAACATTGACCAAAACCAGAAGCTGGCGGCATATCCTCATCTGTACTCATTTGCAAGCACCAAGTGTGTAGTGCACTGGTTCCAAATCATCCGCAACGGCACCTTTCAGATGTTCGACGACGAAGTGGCTGGCCCGCTCGACGTGTCGCGCGGCAGCAGATACTACAAGGTGGCCAAATTCCCCACCCGCAACATCAAAACTCCCGTGGTTCTAGTCTATGGCGGCAGCGACTCGCTTGTCGACATCAAAGTGATGCTCAAGGAGCTGCCCAAGCACACCATCGCCACAGAAATTCCCAAGTATGAGCACCTAGACTTTTTGTGGGCTGACGACCTCCACAAGCTCGTCTTTCCCCACGTCTTTGATGCTCTTGATTTCAATGCCCTGCCAGTAGATGGCCCTGCCGCCCAGAAGCGAGAGGCTCCGGCAAGGCACACGCGCCAGGGCAGCCTGTCGGCGATCCAGCCGCCGTCATACTCGGAAGATGAGCGAGGCCTGCCCACGCCCACCGCTTCAAGTGCCTCGACTGGCCCAAGTTCTGATGTCGGCCCAGATTCGCTCTCGGCAACCCCTCGCAAGACTGGCTCGGCGGAGCCGGCCAATGTGGGGGCAAAGGGCATCACGCCAAGCGCCGCAACGCCCGTGGGCGGCGTGACGAGCGACGTGTCGGCCGAAGGGCAAGCAGGAGCTGGAGCTGGAGCAGCAGGAGGAAGCAGCAACAGCAGCAGCAATGGCACGGGCAAGAAGAACAAGAAAAAGTGACGGCAACCAGCAAACAAGTAGGATTGGACTTGACTAGATTCCCCCATGTAGCTAGTTTTTGAATCCTCTCACAGTTTGACATTTTATTTGAATTACCTTTTTTGGATTCCTCTATCTGAAAATCTCTCTATCAAAGATTCGTCATGAAAACTGTTCAATGTCGGGTATGCCCGCAATGAAATGCTGCAGTAGCAGAAACAACAGAACATCTGGCATATTCCCTTTTGCCAATGCTAAAACCCCCCCTGAAAATTGTGACGATAAAAACAACTAACTTTTTGGGTATACCCGCAATGAGATGCTGCAGCAGCAAACTATCGAAACATCCTGGGTCAGGCCAGGCCCACAGCGGCACTGCCAGCCCCAGTCCACCACTCGACGACGCGCCAATGCAGCGCCGGGATCCAGGAAGGCGGCGCGCCAAACGACTCTGCGAGCCAACACATGAGACTCCACAAGCCTTCGTGCAGGCCGTTGACATTCAAGGTCTGGATCGGGACAGGGAGCGCGGGAGGGTGATAGCGCCATGAGACAGCGCGCCAGTCGCCAATGTGGTTGGCCGAGTGCCATTCGCGGTAGAAGACGAAGCGTGAAGTGCATAGCCTTGCCAGCAGGGCCAGGGCAATGACGAGCAGAATGTTGATGACTGTCACGGCAGGAGAAGATTGCTGTTTGGTTTCGACGGCGAGCGTCAGAGGCTGAGTAATCTGTGGAATCTCTGCGGCGGGAGGCTTCTGCTCTGAGGTGATGGCTGTAGTCGACCGAGTAGATTCGGTGGTTGGCTTCTGGCGAGGTGGAGTAGGAGCAATCTCAAACACAGTGTGAATGGGACTGATGGTGTTGATGGGAACGTAGTCTAGCATTGGTCGCGGCGGTGTGGGCCTGAATGGACTTCTGGATGTCGAGGTAGCACCATGCTGAGCCGATGACTTGGAGGAACCAAGCTGCTTCTTTTTGGCAGCCTTTGGCTCTATCTCTTGGGTCATGTTTTCCGAGAAGGCTAGATTCTGTGGTGTCGGAAGGTAGGACTTGATCTCTTCGGGCATGATCCACGACGATGACAGCTGCTTTGACTCTGGATCGCGAGGGATGATCTCTTCGGAGGCGATTTTGGAGAATGACAAAGCTTGTGCTTTTAGTTTGCGAGGAATAATTTCTTGCGTCGTCAACGGTGAGATGGACAAGGTCTGGCGAGGAGGTCCCACTGGCTTTGGTGGTGCTGGAGCGACAGGCTGAATCTCTTGGGTCATGATGGTCGACATGGAGAATGGTGCCGAGCTGGGCTTTGGCGCTGGCTTCGGCGCTGGCTTCGGCGCGATGGGGACAATCTCCTGGGTCATGATGGCCGACATGGAGAGAGGAGCGGTGGCCTTTGGCTTTGGTGCGACAGGGATAATCTCCTGCGTCATGATGTTGCTCATCGACAGTTGCTGTGGCTGGTATTCCGACTCTTCGTCATCTGACAAGGTCGCAGATCCGAATTCTTCAGCCAGGGTTGCGTTGCCCATGTTGACAGAGGTTGGTCGTGAAGACGTCTGGCGCCGGTGACCGCGGGTCCAGGTGTCGGAATGCTGCTCCTTGAACTGTTGGAGTGTCTCTAGCTCTTCGCGCTGGTTGGCCATCTCTTCTGCGATGGCTGCTCTGGCCATTTCGGCTGACTGAACTTGCTGTGCCAGGGTGACAATAGCGTCGCCAGCGTCGCGCTGCCCTCCATTGCGTTCGACGGCGTCGCCGAGTTCCACTTGGACACGGATGAGTTCATGCTCGAGACTGTCCTTTTGCGACTGCAGGTCCTGGGATCTGGTCTTCTGCTCTGCGAGCTGCAGCTTGACAGAGGTCAACTCTTCATTGAGGACCTGGATGCTGGTCGTCGACTCTTGGACGTTGCGACGCAATTGAAGGATGATGTCTCCGGCTTGGCGATGCAGCGGCTCTGAGGGGGGGATTTTGCGTTCAGGTTCAATGACTTTGTTGAGGTGTGCGTGTTCAGCAAGGTACTGCGACTCCCAGTGCTCTAGAGTATACTCGGCCTTTTGGGCCCTTTCCTCATATCTGACGGCGGCGCGCCTGTGGTTCTTGGTGTCTTCTTGGAGCCTGGCAATCTTGCTGCTGTCATGCTCCAAGGCGGTGCTGTCTTCACGCGCCTTTTCCAGGTCAGAGTTGAGAGATTTGATTGTTTCCTGCAGCTCGCGGTTGGCGCTGCGCAGGGCACCAAGCTCCTCCTGACCGTCGTCGGCAGCCATTGCTGTGGTGGTGGTGCCTGTGGTGGTGCCGGCGGTGATGTCGGTGGTGCTGCTGCTGCCGCCTACCTTGGCTGAGCGATTGTACTTCTGCCTCAGCAATGCATGCTCAAGCTCGAGTGAGGCCAGCGAATCCTCAGCCTCATTGGCCTCAGTCCAGGCGCGCAGGCACTGATCGTGCCAGTAGGATGCGCGCGCCGCATCCGTCATTCCCTGGGTTGGGTCCGGCCCAACCGCAGCGGAATTTAGCGCACCAGGCGCTTCGACTTCAAAGGTGAAGCCACTCACCGTCTCCGCCGCCGTTGTCTCTGGCTGGCTCCCAGCGCCAGACCCAAAGACAAACGAAGCCGTGGCTTCACTCGACGAGGCCTCAGCCGGACTCGAACCGGCCTGAGCGACCCTCGCCGCCGCCTCCGCCTCTTCCTCTTTCCTCTGCTTGCGCGCGAGGCGCCCTTGCTTCCCCATGGTGACGCGTGGGGGCGCGGTGAGAGATTGGTTTTCTGCAGTGCAGCATTAGTGAATGATTTTCTTTGAGCTGATTGCTGCTTTGTGATGAGACAGAGGTGGTGTGCAGAGGAAGAGGGTAAGACGCTGCTGTTTGTACTCACTGCTGGTCTGCTGGTGATGCTGTTCAAGACAGCGCAGCGAAGTTCTCGATATGAGGATCAAGAGGAGACAAAGGAGATGCAGAGTGGCAAGTCTGATGGTTTTAACCACCTGCCTTGTTCTCATATTGTTGCACAATGACAATAGAGAGAGGAGGTTGGAGGGCTGTCTTTGTTCTCTATTGAGAGCACGCGCGCGGTGGCGGGAAGGGGGAAATTGTCATGACAACGTCAATGGCAAACAATGAGAACTTGTTTCATGTGATGGAACATTCTATTGCAAAAGCTCAATCCAGAGTGGGGTCTATTCAGCAGAATGGCAAAGTGGAGCGCCAAGGGAAAAAGCCAGTTGCAGATTTGATGCCAGTATTGAAATTCATCACAATGCTAAAACAAAGCCTCATTTGCCAGCCTCAAACTCTACCTCTTTTCCCTGGGTATCCAGCCCCTCGCGACCGTCGTTGTGGTGCTCTGCATGTTGTGATGCCGTCCCCCTGTTTTCCTCTGGCACAGCCTCTGCGTCCGCACCCTCAAGCAAATCCTGGTCACGCCGTGGCGCAGATCCAATGCCACCCAGCTCCGACAGATCCAGTGCACCTTCTTCCTCCTCGTCGTAGTCGTCGTCGTGTCCTGGCGCGCCCTGTGTTGAAGCGCTGAGGCCGTTCTGGCGCTCGTACTCCTTTTGAGCCTCGTCCATTCGCCGTTTGACCTCTGCCGCCACTCGCATCCCGTCCGACACAATATTGTCAAGCATGCCACGCAGACCCCGATTGCCTGGTGGAACCACTCCTCCAGCAGCATTCTCGAGTATGGGAGAAGACATGGAGCCTGCCGACGCCTGGTTGGTGCGGAGGTTGCTGAAGGTTGTGAGCTGGGAAGACGATGCAGTGGCGCGGGTAAAGAAGGAGCTGGGGTCAGTGGGCGAATCTGCAAGCTGGAACGAGTTGGGAAAGGCAGAGTCAAAGAAGGATTCTAGAGTCTCGTCGGCTAGAATCAGCATGCGGAAGGTTGGGAGAGTAATGTGCAGAGGTTTGGCTGGATTCAGTGCCACGTTGGCCGCCGCTTTCTCTTCCGCGGTGGTGGGAGAGGTGGGCGTTTCAGGAACTGCTGGTGACTTGCCGTCAGCTGCTTTCGCTTCGTCAAAGTTCATCAAGTCTTCTTCGTCGTTGCCATCGTCGAATCTGAGAGAGTCGACGCCGCCTTTGGCTGTGCTGACCTGGTTGTCTGCATAGTCGGGATCCGCATACTCGAAGCATCTTCTTATAAATGCCGAGATGCCACTCAGGAATTGCTCGTCTCCTCCTGGCCGATCATCCACGCCCTCAGCAGACGCCGCACTTCTGCGACCTCCAGGTGGAGTCACTGGGCCAAATCCCCGTCGTGACAGGAACAGGAGACCCTCTGACATGCGCAGAATGCCCTCACGGTCGACTTTGCCAGAGCGGTCGTCGTCGTAAAGCTCAAAGAAGTATGCAATGGTCGACATGATGTCCTTGTCGCCCTTGATGTGTGACATGCCGCTCACGACATTCTGCAAGCTCAGCTCGCCCTTCTGATCAACATCCCAACGACCAAAGAGCCTCTGGATAAAGTCATGGTCGGCAGGGGCAGCATGGCTGCCCCACTCGGACCGTCTGTTGCCTCGTGCATACGAACCGTTCATGTGAGGATCATTGTGCAATGAACCTGCTCCATCCGCAACAGCCCAGCGCGAAATGCCCGCAAGGAATTCCCTGAAAGCGTCGTAATTCATTTGTGTCGGGCTTGGTCCCAGCCCCACACGGCCCCTCTCTATGCTTTTGCTGTCTCCCATTCCCGTGACCATGTCTCCAGCTCTGACTGACCCGGTTTTGCCGCTACCTTCATGTTCTTGCCTCATCTGTTCGGAGCGTTGCTGTCGCTCGTAGAGAACACCGTAGAATCGGTCATATAGGAATCCAAGGTCATTCGTGCTGAGCTTCTTGCTGTCTGGGCCCAGATTTCGAATGGACGTGCGTTTGGCGAAATTCTCAATGTTCTCAAGCACTGCATTCTTGTGTTTCGCTCGCTGGTCTGTGATGCTCTGTTGAGTAATGTTTGAAAACTCCTGCAATGCAACCACTAGAAGCTCCTGGAATTTGGTGATGGCTCGCAGCTTCTCGCTCTGCGAGTTTGGATGTGCGGATTCATCAAGGCATGCAAAGTAGCCCTTGAGCACCGATATGAAGGTACCGTCGTCTGCTGCGTCCAGCAGTTGCTCCCCGTTTATCCTCAAAATGGCGAGGCCAATCTGGAAAAGAATCTTGGGGCCCTCGAGAAAGAACATGTCCAGCACGCGAAAGGCGAAGACCAGAGGCATCGAGTTGATGTAGAGGGAGAGGAACCACGGGAGCGAAACCACCGACAGCTGCACGTCAGTCTTGACGAGATGGTCCCACAGGATGGGCATAGTCTTCTGCACGAGTGACTCAAATACACGCTGATCCAGCAGCGTGCCATACATGGTTGTTGAATAATACCCTGGTAGTAGCCGGTCGCACAAGACGGACAAGAGGTAGAATGCCTGCTCTTCAGACATGTATCTGCAATATTTTCGTCAGCTGAGATGTTAGCTTCCTTTGGGCCCTAGGACAGACTCACATGAGCAGTGCTGCCACTACAATATTCATGGCTTGACAGTATCCAACCTCGGTATTGGTCCAACTATACGCTGTGAGCACCCTCCGCAATCTCTCGATTCCCTGCTCGCTCTGGAATCCGGGGTACTCTGGAAGACTTCTGTTGAGATCTTTCTCAATCTCTTCTATGGCCATGGAACGCTGTCCCTCGTATTTCTTCAGGGTATCTTGGTAGAGCGTCGGCTTCTCAAGGCGAAGAAAAAGTGAGCCTGATGTGAGTTCCCAAATTTCGCCGCGCAGCCTGTTGGGCAAACCCACGCGTATGAGCTTGTGGAAGGTGGGCTGACGGACAATGGTCACATTGCGGCCATTCTCAATCATGTATTCCCGCCACAGTCTCATCTTGCTCTTGTCTCTCAGCTTGCGCGCGTCTCCCGGATACTTGAAGACAGTACCCAGTCCAACGTCTGGTGGTTTCTTCTCTGGCTCTCCGACATCGAGTAATGTTTCCTTCTTGTCCTTCTGAGAGCCTGTGTGCTCAACGAGATACTCTGAGAAGCACGTCTCAGATATGCTGCGCAGATTCTTGACCTCCTTCATGCCAGCCCGCAGACCTTTCTTGAGGCCATCGCAGAAGCGCTCGCATGACTGTCGGCTGGCAACGAGCTCGATGGTGAATTTTCGGAGCGGTGGTGCTGCTTTTGAGGTCCCCTTGGTGGCAGGAGACAGTCCGTTCCATGTAGTCAAGCTCAGGGCAAAGTCGAAGCTCTGGCTATTCAACCGCTCGACTCTTCGGATGGCGCAGAGTGGCAGGGAAAAGCCATTGCCTGAAGGTCCTGTTCCGTGTGTCTGCCCCGTGAAGGAACTGCTTGCTCCAAGGCTCGAGCTTGGGTGGAAGCTGGTAGCTTGTGTAGAGAAGCACAGATAGCTCTGGCTGAGGTGCAGACGGCCTTCGTACTTGTTTCCTGGACGCCATGTTGTGCCCTTCTCGGGGTTGCTCGAGGGACTCGGCTTGTAGAGGAGCAGCTGGCAGGTGATCTCGTCAAGGGGGTCCTGGGAGTCGGGCAGGCGGAACTGATGGCGGAAGAGGGATGCTTTGGTGGATCTGCGATCACCAGAGGACAGTGAGGCGAATGGGTCTCTGAAAGGATCGTTCTCGTCTATGAACTTCTGCGCCTTGTTGACGAACGAGTGTAGCATATCCATGGTGAACGGCTGATCCCTCCGCGTGCCTAGGCCGGCGATATCCACGCACTTGGCGGACGACCCTCAGGAGGTGTTGAGGAGGATATGAAGCCAATTCAAAGGCTTAAGCGAGCGATGACTGTGAAGCAATTGGCATCAAATGGCGGGTCTGGGTACGTCAGCCGCACAGAGCTAAATGCTAAGTGGGTGCCGGCGGTACCGCATTCCCCGCAGACGCTGAAGTATCAGGCACCTACAACATTTCTTTCTGGCAATGCAGAGGGAAAGAGTTTGATTTAATTTTGGTTTACAAGGTTACGAAAAGTACTCTGAAAAGATATTGATAGGACCAGCAGTTTGGCCATAACGCCGTGTGCTCCATGATATGCGCGGTCTTCTGATGTAGGAGCCAACCCCAAGACCAACCCAAGCCTCTAGACTTGAGAATGTGTAGTGTACCCCAGCCCTCCGCTTCTGTAGCAAGGCAAGTCCCACGAGCCCTAGACGACGGACTTGCTGGCGCCAGACTTGGTCTTGCGGGCGATTAGGAACATGACGCCTCCATAGATGCCAGTGATGAACCACATGACCATGTTGATCATGTCGAGCCACATTGCCGACTTCATACGGCCCAGGTTGGTGTTTTCATATGGCTCAGCGTCTGTGCGGTGCATGAAGATGCTGGCAAAGATTCCGAAGAGGACGGTCCACAGGATACTGCGGTGCGGTTAGAATACATGGTAGCAGGCAATTCGAGGCTCGACTTACAAGAGAATGAGGTCCCAAGCGAAGAGTGCATGCGTCTTGACAAACGGAAGCATGAAGACGATTGTCGTGATGGCGGACAGGCCTGCTACAGCTTCGGCGTAGATCCATTTGTGAGGACTCTGCTGGCCACTGGCCCGGTCTGCACTGAGACGGTAGCCGTAAAGTCCTGCGACGGCAACTGCAAGGACGAACTGGAGGGTCCTTGCAATTGCCTTGGCTATGAAGCCCACCAAGGTGCTCTTCTCCCCAATCTTTGCTTTGAGACCCATGGCTGAAGTGTTTCGTGGTGGTGAAGAAGTGTTGTAACAAAGAGCTAAGGGTTCGAGAGGAAGGCCGCAAACAGATTATGCTTTTTAAACGAAAACAAAGACAAATGAGACAAAGCTGGCCGGCAGCTCTGGTGCAAGTTGTAGAATAGAAGGGATGGAGATGAAAGGCCAGCAGCGCCGAAAGCTGAGAGGGAGGGCAGATATTTAGCAGGCGCGATGACAGCCGTCTAGACGCCCCTTGAATCGGGTAACATGCATCAGTGGCCACGAGTGAACGCTCTGGGCGTGAGGTGAAGCAAGTTTAGACCGGTGTACGCGCATGTTGAAACAGAGGCTCAGATATCTGGCATGTCATGATCACCTGTCGTTACCTGGGCAGGTGCGAAGAATGAGAAACAGCACAACCCACGTCAGAGACCCTAGTGCGTTCCACGGCACGCTGTCTCAGAAATGTTGCCAAAGTCATCCTTGGACAGATTGTGCGGGCCGATGAGTGGACGAGCTTGCAATCTTTGTCTGAAGCTGGAGGGAGAGTTATTCATTCTCAGCCAATGGCCGAAGCGCCCAAAATACGCGGCGGCACAACTGCCAGCGGCTACGGTCCTGATTGGCTTACAATATGGAACGATGCTATTGCATAGCCAGCGACAATTGGGCTTTATTCCAGAGACTCAGAGATTGCCTTTTCGACGTGATCATCATGCTTGGAATATTAATTCAGAGGCCTGGATTATAGGTTTCTTTTTTTAAAACTTATGCCGTCATACTTTTCCCCCTCCGGCAGTTGCTGCCACCTAAGCTGATATCCGGAAAAGTGCACCGTCGATATGCCGGATTGACGAAACCTTGGGATTGAATTATTATGTTTCTTGCCTGTTGAGATCTGAATTTTCCTAGTTGAATAGTTCAAATTTCATTCGTGATTCTCCGAGCTTCATGTTGTTGTATGCCGGCGTGGGCAGGCCCTGCTTCTTACTGCACTTGGCTGCATTTGCAATCGGAAAATCTTGGCCTCCACAACATGGAATATTATACTTGGCTCAACGGAAATTCATGATGAGGCTCCGATATTCGTTGTTGGAGCACATACTGCTCCGTGGAGTTGGCCAACTTTCTGAGCCCCAGCCAAGCCGCATTGTTGCATTTTTTTTAAAGCTGGCCCTGCAGCGGGCGGCGACGACGACAAAGACGACAAAGACGACAACGGCTGTCAGCAAGTGCTTGAAGGACTCGTACACCACCACTCAATGACATCAGGCCATAGATGCGCGTGGCCACAGATGTGAAATGCTGTGTCGAGGAGCGCTGTGCCGCCTCTATTCACGATCAGCAGACACGACTTTAATCCGTGATGCGATATTCGTGGCGGCCAACCAAGTTACGCCCCCAAATGATTTGGGATGGCGCCAAAATTTGGTCGTGCCTGTAAGCGCCGCTTTGCCAGAGCCAACACGATACGCCTTAGCCTCGCCTTCTGACAGCTGCAGAATTCACGCTCGCCACCGCTTGCCTCTGTGGCTTGCAAATGTCTACTGGGGCTGGTTGCCTGGCCGAGACCCGTTTCGCTGGGGAGATGGGAAACCCCCAAAGTTACAACCAATATACATTGGTTCAGAGATCGCACAATCAGGCCCAGGCCTGCCGTGTGAAGGAATCTGATGCCTTGGGCGGCGCACATTGGGGACAGGAACATCCAGTCGCGAAAATGGCTCTCCGAGACACAGAGAGGAGGCCGAGCACCGGATATCGGTTGCACGAGTGGATCCCTTAGGCGTACGCGCCGGCGCTAAAAGACAAGAGACTGAGGGGAGGCTCCCAAGTCAGCGAATTGTACCCTGGCCCGACTGCAGGCCCACAGTTGTCTGGCTTGCTGGGCTCGCGCATTGGTGCAGCGGCATCACACCCGGCCAAACCCTTCGAGGTTACCTGCCGCCTAGCTCGCCAGGTTCAGCATGGCGTGCCACCGCACGCAGACAAGCACAAGGATCTCCCTGCCGCTGATTCGTGCCCTCGACAAGGCCCAGCCCGCCAGCTGCACCACGGCCGTGTGCGAGGCCCGTTGTCGCCTCTTAAGTCGGGCTGCGCCTCCTGCAAGCTCCTCTCTACAACTTCTTGCGACTGTCGAGTTCTCGAGTCAGCATTCCTCAAAGTGCTGAACGAGATTTCTTCGTAGACAGAGAGACTCGGCTCGTCTAGCATCGACCGCTCAAACTCACCATGGTCTCCCTCCGCAGTGTCCTGGCGCTCGCCGCCAGCCTTACATTCGCATCGGCGCACACAGTTATCACCTATCCTGGATGGAGGGGCAACAATCTGCACCAGAACGGCACAGTCGGCGTGGACGACTACAAGCCTGACGTGTTTCCGTACGGCATGCAGTGGATGTTTCCATGTAAGTAGTCCCCACGTGGAGACACGGCGGGAAGGTCGGCCTGATACTGAACATTGCCAGGCGGCGGTCTCAAGACTCCTGGAAACACAAACCGAACTTATTGGCCTATCGACGGCGGAGCCATTGGGTTCCAGCCTGGCTGGTTCCCTGGTCACCTTACAGCGCTCATATATGTCAACTTCGGCCTTCCAGCCGTCTTCGATCCGACATTGAACATCAGTATTCCTGAAAACTACACCACCAACGTCGTCAAGCCATTCCAGATCACTGGACCTACAAATGACCAATACGCCGGCCCTGGTGTGTGCATACCGAAGATCACCATGCCAGTGGTCCCTGGCTTCACCTTCGAAGAAGATATGCCCATCACTATCCAGCTTGTCGAGGCTGCCCAACACGGTGCAGCGCTCTTCTCGGTATGTTTCTCCTTTTCAAATATTTGGCTCGAATCAAGCGCCTCTTGTAATAATTTGATCAACTTGCTAACATTGTCTTTCTAGTGCGTTGACGTGTGGCTTACATCCAATATGTCCAAGGTCCCAACCGTGACACCCGAAAACTGCTACAACAGCCCCCAGATAAGCCAGCAGTACCAGGTCTTCACCACCTCAACGACTGGCGCCGCGTCAAGATTGGGGGTTGCCGGAACTCTGAGCGCATTGACAATTGGCGCTGCCATCTGGTCATTACTATAGCGTGTGGATTTTTAACGACCTATTCTCTCACACCTCAGCTCCAACGCTCATGACACGCAGCGGGCGCTTTCTCGAATCTGTACATAACATAACTATCCCTTTAGCGCGGCTCCCACATCGACGCCACTCCGTGCAGCTCTTTTTCTCTTCTTTTCTGGCCAGCAACTTTCAAGTTAGCAGCATAGGGTATGGAGTTTTATCAAGGAACATATTGGATGTGTTCCATCCCCACCAAATAAAGTGAGCAGGGGGGAAGTCGTGTCAAAAGCAGCGGCGACACATACATTATACCGCAATTTTTATATTCATCAGAGCTGTACGAAGGGCGTGTGGCGCCAACCAAGGAAAATCTAGGCGCAAGCTCTTGTCATCTTAGCCACCGAGCATACGAAATGAAGTAAAGAACATTACATCACTCGCTTTTCCTTTTCTCTGCTTTTTCGTGATTATCCTCCCTGATCTGGTCGAGCAACCAAGGCCTGCCCTTGCATGAACCGATTCCCTCAAGACGCCCACCGTTCGCTGGATTCACCCACACATGGCCCGAGCGCAACGGACGTGATGACACATGGACCAAACTCTGCAACCGTTTGGGTCAAGGCGTCTGCCATGTCTCTTGTGCCACAACGGTGGGGGGGGGCCTTGCTGAGGACAGGGCGCACAGGGGCAGCATCAGCATCACCGCAACCACGAGCATCCTTTCCTTTTTTTTCTCTTCTTTCTGCTGATCGGTCCATGTTGCCACATATCCTTGTTCGTTCTGAGGAAAAGAACTATTCTAGAACAAGTGAATGCAGAGGACACATTTTGCCTCTTGGTATTTTCAACACAACGTACCAGCTGGCCGTTGCCACCAGCAGGGAGCCGCGAAAGTTGCGGTTTAAACTATGTTGGGATAATGCCCCCAATATTATCACCAAAAAGAAAAAATGTTACCTTTTGGGACAGCTTGCCAAATATGGTCCAGGTGTGCGACTGATTGACATCTTGCAATGCAGAAATTCTGCAGTAGACTCCTCATCTGCAAGTGCGGCCAAAGTTCGGCCTCACCGAACTGGGGCGGAGATGAATAATGTGCGGGTTTCATAACGTGCACAGCAAAGCTATTTTAGGTAGACAGATCCTCCCTCTAGTTCACTTGTGCAAAATATGGAGGATTTATTTTCTGACCTAAGAGCCATTCTAATAGCTCAGAGGCGGCATCTCCAGGTAGCAGCAACGCTGATCTTTCCAGGAACTGTTCTGCTTCGTCGCACAGCCACGCCGCTACGTTTATGAGGCAGTAAGTCCAATGCCATCACAGTCTCCAGTTTGCGGATCAAAAATAACTCCTAAAAGCTCGCTCGCGACCCAACGGGCAGTGATGGTGTGCAAGCTTGAGCCTGATGGTTGCTCATTGTCCACACCCGCACCCCCTGGGTCGGGCAATGCTGCTGATTTCAACGACTTGCCTGAATCTTCTGCGCTGGACTCGGGCTCAGAAAGTAGATTCTCTTGCTTGACCTTCGAGTTATTCTGTGCTGGGCTGCCAGCTGCGAGTGCCTGGAACACAACAAGCTGGTCCTCCATCCAGGTGTCGACTACTCGCCCTTCATCGAGAGTGGCTTTGAGTTCTCCAACTAACCTTGAAGCCATTTCCTCTGCCACTCTGTCAATTATTGGGGTGCTCGTAACAGATGATCCTTTGAGGCCTGGGCCATCGTAAAGCCAATCTGCTCCCAGACGCCAGCCGTCTTTCCTTACTCCAACCAGTAGCAAGAAAAATCTTCTGTGTTTCGCATCATTCGAAGATGCAGAAATCACCTGCACTCTAGGGGTGGACGAAGCCTCATTTGGCTGACCTGAAAGAAGTCCGGGGAAGAAATGCTTCTCTATCAAAGCAAGTGTTGCAGAGCGCAGCGAATTGATTGCAGCTGGGCTTGGAGCAAGAATGTGAATATGGATGCTCTCAAGCCCATTGTCTCCATGACCGGGCCGCGGACCGTTTGGAAGGCAGACTTTCGGTAACAGAGCTCCAGGTGGTAGGGGACGGAGCAAGATTGAGGTAGACCCCAAGGAAGATTGTGCACCTGTTGTGTATCCTCTTTGCAATTTCAATAATTCGGGAGCGGCGACGCCGAGTTTGGATAAATTTGGAGCAAAGACATGGACAAAATAATCTATACTCGGCGACAAAGGCACATTCGTGCCGCCCTCTATGGTCAGCAAGATCGGCGCAGATACCCTATCTGCCCATGACGGCACTGGTGGGCAGAGTATGAGATAGGGTAGGAGAGTCTGGAGGACCAATGTTGCCGCCCCATTGGTCTCGAGGCCTATGGTCATCTGCAGCGCAGAGGAGCCGTCGTCAAGCGTCGCAGGCTTTAGCAACAATCCTCGCTCTTTTTTAGAAAGCTTCCCAACATTAGGCTCGAATAGTAGAGTACGGCTGCGCAGTTCTAGCCCTTGAACCTGAGCATTGCACGCTTTTGCCAGCCACTTGATGGCGATTAGATGCTGACCCTTGAGCCCACCACCTCCAGACCGGTTACCACGAATGTTTTCCAGACGTATCGGCGTCCCCGAGAGGGCAGAGAGCGTTGCTGCTATGCGAACGACCTGGCCTCCACCCTCGAGGTGTGACGCGTCAATGATTCTAGTCCTCATCAACCTCACCGTCAGTCAGAGACGCTGCCGGGAAGGACTTGTTTCAGATGGTCTTATGCTCGATATACCTCACCGGATGAGACCTGTCCTCTCTGTCGCAGTGCAAGGGCATGCAATGGCATTGGCTTGGTTTGCGAGATGCGCACTATAAGCAAAGGCAGCAGCGTTGACTCATGCGCTGGTCGCGTGCGCCCAGCCCCATGAGTCGAGAATTTAGCAGGCAATGAATCAAGAGCCAGAACAGCCGGGCTGTAGGGCGGCGTTGCGGAGTGATTTTCAATTCCTGTTTTAAGAAAATGGTGATGACCGGCAGGAGTATTTCGCTCGCCAATTCGGCGTTTGACTGGTTTATACCGTGCCCAATTGCCGTCTTATTGGTAGACTGCTTCGTCATCCAGACAACTCTGTCATCATCTGGCCCTTGGTTGGTTGTTTCATCCAAAATAAATGGGAAAATGCCTCGTCCAGCCGCGCAATTATTTTTCTGTGAATACTTGGACACAAAGGTGAGGTTATAGTTGTGCAGTGACCAGAGTCCCCGTCATCTTTGGCGGCATGAAGACGGGACTATATTTAGGTGGTTATACTCGACAGGCTACAGCTTAAATCCGCCGGCCGGCAGCAAATCATAGTAGAAATGAGGCTCCAGATCGTCCGCCCTGTAATCGAAATAAAGAGCAAGCATCCAGATCTCGGGTCCGACGACCAGTGGCACCGGGGCCGTCTGACGTTGGCCAGAGAGATTTTTGGGTTGAGGGTTTAGTAGCTATACAGGCATGGCTATAGCCTCCCTCAACGTGGTCTTGGGCAGTATATAAGGAAATGCGACAGTCGAGTGTCTGTGGTTAATTCTGCAGAACTGAAAGAACAAATTCACTCAAGAGACTGTTGATGCTCTTGCTTCATTGCACCTGAATTCAGCCTATCCTCACCATAGAAGAAGATCTCACTAGCTGAGTATCGCAAGGCAATAGAAGAGGACGAAAGCCCACATGTCGCAAGCCCCCAACGGCATTATCCTGTTTCACTACAGGTCCTCGCCCAACGCCTGCAGGCTCAGCTTCTACCTCGCCCTTCGTGGCATCGACTATGCAGAATGTCTCCAGCCCGTGACCATGCCTCGCCAAGATCTGGCGCAGCTTGGCGTGAACTACAGACGCATCCCCGTGCTAGCAATCGGACGGGACGTCTACTGCGACACTCGTCTGATCCTGAAGAGACTCGAGGAACGTTATCCTAACAACAGGTTAGGCGGGGCAACGGGTGACCACAAGGCACTGGAAGATCTGATCCAGCGATGGACCGTCGATGCCGGCATATTTGGTCTTGCGACACGATGCCTTCCTCCTGACGGGCCTCTGATGAACGACGTGGCCTATCTTGCGGATAGAGCCGACTTCTTTGGGCGTCCCTGGACTAAAGAGTGCCAAAGGAAAGGAAGACCTGCGGCTCTAGCCGAGATGAAGGATGCATTCGATATGGTCGAGACGACATTCCTAGCCGACGGCCGGACCTGGATTCTAGGGACAAGCAAGCCATCGCTTGCCGATATCGAGGCTGTGTGGCCCTTCATGTGGATACTTCAGATACCAGACGCCATCCCAGACACAATCGCAAGTCCCGAGTCACATCCCAAGGTGTTCACTTGGATTCGACGCTTTGAGGAGGCAATCAGGGCCACGGGCATGAAACCGGTCATCTTACAGGGCGCTGAAGCAGTCAGTTACATCGAGCAGTCCGACTTGACAGAGCAGGGTGGTCAAATTGACAACCAAGATCCGACCCGGCTAACTGCAGGTGAGGTCGTGTCAGCTTATCCAACTGACAGTGGGGCGTCTGGGAAGGTGACAGGGGAACTCGTAACGCTCACTTCGGAGAGGATCACAGTCGAGGTCCAGTCGCAAGCGCGGAAACAGAGCATCCGTGTACACATGCCACGTTTGGGATTTCAAGTTGTGCCATTATCCGCCAGAGGGTGATTTGACGAGCCCAGGAATTGATTACGTTGACTTGTATTCATAGATTAGAGGACGGTCGTTTTATTGAACCATGTATCACGAATGGAGTATGAGAGCGGGCTCAGATATTCCAAAGCAGCCTTCCTTGGTGCAGTCACATGTCGACATTGCTGGCGAGATTTGCTTCCGTGTCTCGAGTCGCAGAGACGATGAAAATGAAGAAGAGACGAACGTGTCTTTAATGTGTCGTCTGCGTTAGGTCAGCCGCATATCATAAGCCTACTTGCCACATCTTGTTTCGTGTCAGTAGCGCTGACACCCACACGTGATATCAGAGGACCAAGGTTGGGCAGCAATGCTGAGAGGCGCACTGATCGGCTGGCGCATCCCTATGTTTTACCTCTAGCTGGCTGATTGCCTGACGGAGTGGATTGGCTGGCCTGGTCGCCTGCTTAGGTTGTCAAAAAGCATGCCAGGACTGGCAAGGGGCCTGAGCATCTGTCTGTCGCCTTTTTTTTCCTCTCTCTCTGTCTCTTCTCAAGATTTCCGCACAACTTGACTTACCAAGCTTCTTCGCTGCCTGCAAGTTGCCTTTTGCCTCCTCCTATCGAACGGGTTCCACAACCATCTGCGGCCTTCCAACCAATAGTGCCATGAACTGAACAACCCCCTGTGAAAACGCAAACACGAGGAGTAGTCCACTTGCTTGAGCAACTCAAACTCAGGTGGCGTCACTAAGTTCTCATCTTGTTTTACCGCCGAAAAGTTAGCGTTGATCCTGCCCAGTAACAGACGCCGCGGCAGCCGCAGTGGCATCGCACCCCGCCGACGCCTTCACTCACGTAAACGCTGTCTTCCTAATCGTCTTCCACTTTTTCTCTGCTCTTCGATCCCTTCAACTCAAATAAAATTGACAACATCTTCATCGCAAAACCCCTCTCTGGACTGAGTTGGCGTTTCTCGAGGCCGCAGGCTTTGATCTCCTCCCCCGCAGACTTTCCGTCCTCGCATCCCCCGCATCCACGGCCTTTATTTCCCGTGCCTACACCTGAAGGCGCTTTTCCATTTTTCACAGCCATGTCTGTGCAACTCCCCTCTTCAGATTCGAGGCGGAATCAATACTTCATCCCCGGAGAGGGCATCGCTCGTCAGGTCATCACTGCCGACATCTGCAAATACCTCGATAATGACGCACTTGTGCGGCCTGGCGAGTACCAGGTTTGTTGATCATGAGCTGCAGGCCTCAACTGGTGACTGATACCTCTACAGGGCATAGCCGGCTTCTTTATTTTCGCTTACCGCAACCTGACCAAGGTATGAGGGCGTCGTCATTCTTGTCCTTGATTCGCATTTTAATATTCTACTCCAGGAAATGATTGAGGACCTGAAGGCTGCTTCAAAACGATTTGACATTGAGAAGCGAAAATACAACAGCGGACACCAGGGAGGTGGGAGGCATCAAGGTATGTTTCGTCTTGGCCGCAATCAGGTTCGAGACTAACTTCCGAGCAGCAGAGTTGTCGTACACAAATTCAAGAACGTTTGCCGCAAATGGGCCGAACCAAGGTGGCACGTCGCCTCATCTCTCCCACCCTCACTCATCTGCCCCACGAGTGCCTCCTCCAGGCGACTATGGCCGTCAGCAACCTTCTCCATACAATGATCCTCCATACCCGACGCAGCCACCACATGACGATTATCCCCCAACAAGTAGAGCTCCTGGGTATTCCAGTCAAGCCTATCCACCTTCATCTTCTGGATTTCAACAGCCACGCGCAAGTTTCCCTCCGTCCAGTAGTGGAAGCTACACTGCAAGCGATGACAGCGGCGCCAACACATTCGGCGCCGGTGGCTACGGTGGGCAGGCTCCTCCTCATATGAACCAGATGCCTCCGAATCGCGATTATCCCCATGCCGCTTCCTCAAATGTTCCTATGCAAGGGTAGGTCTTGATGTCCCTTTAAAAATTATGTTTTGTCATTGTATCCTGCCAGCGTACTGACAGCTGTGGTATCTGCTATAGCTACCCAGACAGCCGTAATGATATTCGCGGTCCTCCTCAACGGAATGATACCAGGTCTGGATATGGTGAGAAGAGACCTGCCGATCCCTATCCGTACGGAGATCAATCGAGGCCCTATGGCGACAGCCGTCGCCGGTATTGACATGCCATGATCGCTGGCCAAATGGTGAAAAAAAATTCTACGTGAACTTGGATTTCCCCTGTTACATATGGACTGGCCATTCTCTATTACCGGAAGACACTCGCTCCTGTCATCTGGATTTGTCTATGGCCTGAACTTGAAGAGTTTCAGTAATTCTCGTGGCCCACCATGATCTGGGTTTCTTTTCTACTTTTTTTTCTATTTTCTTTGATCCTGTGACCTCAATGATAAGACCTGAAAGGCATCTACCCCGTTCTAACAGATTCGATTCTTGATATCCATCTGAATCTCATGAAGTCATTCGCTCGTGGGTGAGTTACGGAATACGCGGCCTTTTAATGACAAATTTTCCCTGGAGCCTAGTTGATGCCTGACCTTGGAGTGCAGCACCGGTTGGATAAGATGAGGAAAATTCATATGCCACCATGGAGGATTCTTTTCTTTTCTATTTGTTAAGCCGCGGGACTGGAACGGACCAGATACCAAAAATCTTCCTTTCAAAGGGCCAGTTTCAAGAAAGAGTCGTATTAACAGTTGACAGGGCACTAACTTTGATGTTCTCCACTGTTCCGGCCACTACTTCATGATCCCTGGACCTGGCATCTGCCCTGGATTCTGACTCATACCGTCTCCAAGGCCATATGGATATAAAGGATATACTCATCTTTGTACCACTGATGATCAGTCTCTCTACTGTTTCTCTCTCTTGCATGTGCGGCGGGCAAAGATTTGCCAGAAAGTACAAGCATCTTGCAAAAGTAGTTATGGCTTGAACGGACGCTTCTGAAATGACTGAATGAATCTCATCCTGATTACAGACTTGCTTTCAATAGGGTTGTACTGTCAAATTATTTGGATCATGATTGTTTCTTTTATCCTAAAGAGCATTCTGTTTCCAGGCCGTCGTCCCCTTTGCGAGTCGAGATTTGAGCCTCGCGGTCTCATTTAATTGATGGACAATATTTGAGACTGAAAAGCTTCTAATCCGGCTTGATCTCTCGTGGCCACTCTTGCTTAAAGCTTTCGCTCTTATGGATCACCACCAACCAAAAAAGCCGTTCTCCTTTCCAAGCTTCGCTCGATTGCAATGTCCAAACTTGCGCCAGATTTGATTTGAGATATTTCTCGCTGAAACTTTCTATCGGTGAGGCAGACGCAGCCTTGTGCAGTCCACATGCTCACAACACAAGGTAATATTTGTAGACACCCTCCCCCCAATAAAGCAAAAACGTCACTCTATAGCAGATGATACGGCTCCTTGTAAGAACGTCTCGCTACGGACTTTCCCTATCCGTCCAGCAGAGGAAGCACTTTCTGCATGCCACGCCACCACACTCCGCCCATGCGTTGATATGCTGCCTCATCCGGATGCACTCCATCTATGAGCTGCATCGCCGTGACTTCGTCGCCCATGTTCACCAGAGACACGTTGCGGCCTTGCAAACTCAAGTCTTGCACTATGCTGGGAATCTTTGAATTGAACATTGCAACGCGCATCGCACCACCTATCTTCCCCGCTGACATGGAATCGTTTGAGGGGACAATCTGGGCCACAATGACACTTGCATCTGGGCACTTTGTACAGACAAATTCAATGAGGCCTCGCAACCGGTCCGGTGCCAACTCTGTATCCTCACTCAAAGGATTCGCGACTTCGTCATTGGTGCCGGCCATGAGCAGTATCACATCAGGCTTCTCCCCAAGACTTGACGCTGTGTCCTGCGCCAAAGACGCATCCTTGCCGCAGTATGACTCGAGCACTGGCGTTGAGACTGCTTGGATCTGGGATATGGTGAAGCCATTGTGACCCTCATGCCGATTGCTCTTCATGCTACCGGAAACCTGTGAGCCAACGAAGCGGTGCGCTCGACGCCATCCAAATGGTGGCTGACACGGTCGAAGAGGGTCAGCATGTGAGCTGCCTGATAGGGATGTGCAGTTGGAGGCTCGAAAACCAGCCTTGGCAAGAGCATTGCTTAGACTGAGGCGATACCTTTGTGCAACCTATTAGTCTCGGTCTGCTTTGTTTTCCATTGCGGTACTTGATTTCACGTACCCATTACCATCTTCTGAGCGAAAACCAACCGTTATGCTGTCACCTATGGGAAGGATCGTTATGACCTGAGCGTCTTTGGCCAGGGACAGCACAACGGCCAACGGGATAACGGCGAGAAGAATGCACGTCAAGCATACTGTGAAGCCAATGAGCGTCACGTTCGCTCTCATCGAGCCATGCCAGAGGCAAGGCATGAATGTCTGCCAAGCAAAGCTTGCGCCGTATCACTCAAGTGCAGGCGCTGAGGCTCCGCATATCCGTCCCGCACCCTGTCGCCAGTGGTCTGCTTTAGCCAATGGCAAAGGAGAAGACCAATAGTGTCAAGCGCCCGTGAAGTTGAAATGTAGGATCAGAGCTGGAGCACAGAGGCACACCAACAGTGGCAGACACAATGATCGTCGCCAGCCACGCGCTATCCTTTGCTTCAGTGACCCGCCTACCGCCGTTGCCTGCGCGAAGCAGGCAGAATCTAACACCTTGACAAGGCCGCTATTCCTTCCTAAGATTGAATTGCACACGGGGCAATCCAATGCTGCGATTGGCGAAACTGAGATCCAGCCCAGATAAACTCTGTGCTGCGAGTCAGCGTGATTATGGCCCCTTCCCCCAACAAAGTGTATGGATCGGACTGCTATCGAGTGTGAAATGCGTGAATGATAACTGCAAGAGCGTTTAGGGCATCTGCGCGGAAACTGCGTACTAGCATTCTTCCTGTCTTGTGTACCAATGTCTCACAGAGGAGACGCATCAGATATTAAGCTCACATCGCCCACCTTACCTTATATTCCAACAATGATAGACATATCTAATCCACCAAGTCTTCTCGGCCATGCGCAAGGCCTTTGGCCATCCAACCCATGCGAATGCTCTGCGCTCACCACCAGTGGAACCTTTGAAATAGTAGGCTGTATCCTTCTCATATGCTAGCCACCTCAAAACTCCTGATCGGCGTCTGGCTTTCCGCCTGAAGGTTTCAATGTTTGAAGTTTCGTTTGGCGCGACGATTTTCCAAAAGACCAATATCGACAATCAATGACGGCAAGAAGAGCAGAGCCGTCTTCAACAAGGCTTATCATGTCGATCCATAATTTTGCCAGCGGCCAGGAGACAGCCACCGAAAGCGAAGCGGACAAGAGAGTCGCCTGTTAAGCTGCCTATGGCAAAGGCATCCTCAGCCACCTCGACATCCATGGTGCCATCTAGGCCATCGATTATCTTCTCTCGCAGTGTCTGCCCGGATATTAGATGCTGCGGTATCAGGTCCGCAGAATTGCCGGCTGATGATGCTCGGGAGTGAAGTCCATGCGCAGATGCGTCAGCATCCGCCCAGGGGAGTCCATTCTCAGGATCAGGAGTCCTCGGCGGACTTGGAGGTACGACTTGCTCCAGAAGCGAAGGCTCCAGGAAAGTCAAGGTGCCCCTTCTACCCGCGGCATAAAAGAACCCTCCGATTTCCCGCGACCGCGAGTGGTCGGGGTGTGAAGTCTGGATCTCTACAGTTGCAGAACCATGGCCTTCTTGGATTTTCAAATCTTCCTGCTCCTCTAGAGGCTGCAACGCAGCTCTGAGGCTCTTTACAAACACCTTGGAGTTGGCATATCCTTCATATGAACGGTTCCAGTCCCGATTGCTGAAGAAAGGTAGCCTCTCCAACGGCTTGGGCGGCTTCTGCATGCTGGCCATCCTTGTGGCTGACGGGCGTTTGGCCTGCAACGAAGATGCCGCGGCCAGCTTCATCCTCTTATATATATACGCATATTCGGGGTAAGCCACGCTATGACATGCTCGCAGAGGCGAAGGTTTGTGGTCCGGATCCCAATTGAACACATGGATGATCTTCCGTTGGGGTGGAGTTGAGATTATCACATCAGCAGCAGTGAAGCCAGATCCTATCACTAAAAGTGGTGCATCAGGCATTCTCAACGACATGAGGGGCGAAAGAGACTTGGGTGGCTCTATGGTTGAGTTGAATATCCCAGATGCCAGCACCAGGTTCTTGCATCGAACATCATGTGATTCAACGTAAAATCCGTCATCCAGCCTTCGAATGCCGCTGACTTTGCTGGACGACCGGAAAGAGGCTTCGATGCCAACAGCAGCCGGATATGCCGCGTAATACGCTGAGCAGTCTGCTCGACTTGGCCGAATCAGCTCTGGCATAGTCTCCCCTTTGGTGGCCTTCCAATGGTCCCGGAAGGAGTATGCCGGCAGTGAGAGCTGTTCGGCGTAGCTGAGCGTACCGATCTCATAGCTTGTTGACTCGGGCTCGTCCGCCCACTGCCCACCTGCCCGCGGCGCGCTGCCCAGGACCAGGTGAGGTCGTGCAGCACATGGCTCGTGATGCCATCTGACACAGCTGTCCTCATCGATGCTGAGGTCTCCATTGGGACGCAGCAGCGTATCCAGGAGCGTGTTAAACGGCAGAGCCTGCGCCGAGTATTTTATCGAAGTTTGCAGGTGCCCAAACACATCGGGCGAGATATGCAGCAAATCTGGACTCTGGCGCAACTTCTTATCGAGCCACGCATCCCAGTGGCCGCCAGTGTACCGCGGGATATTGCCATGCAAGACAAAGGACAGTATTAGTGCAGCCGGGCCGTTGCCTTTATTGATCAAACTGTTTAGTCCAATGCCTTTTACTTTTTCAGCTGGCAACGTACCGACTACCAGCGTCTCTACGTAATCAGAGCTGCCTATCCTGCAAGGAGCCATGACATGTTGCAGCTCTCAGATCTATTGACGGCACGATGGAATATCAAGATAGACATTCTAGACGAAAGCAAATGTTCAAAAGAAGGAATACCCACTTGCTCAGATCTAGGGCGTCATTGGGCCTGGTCCTTTTTTTTTTGAAACCTTCCCCCAACACGCATGCCAAAAACTTTGCTTGCTGCTTTATCCCCCGCATCTTCCCGCGACTTTGATCATAAATCCTCTCCGACCCCGAACTCCACCACCAAAAAATTTGACAGGGCCCCAGGGTCGGAGCCTCTGATTCGGCCGGAGTCCAGGCTGCAGGCAAAAGGCCTCCAAAAGGGAGCTTACTGTGTTTTGCCAAAAGGTCGACGGCGCCCAAATTAGAAATAACATCCTGTCCCTGCTTTTGCGGAGCTTACTTCTTGGGGTTCGGGTGCTAGCTTACTCGTTCGTCCTTGTGACTTTTGACATGTGATGCATTGGGGTCCGTTTTCAGAAAAGGACTGGATATCTAAGCAGGCTCGGTGGTTCCGAATGGACAACTTTGAGTGACATTTCGAGGGTAGCACAGATGACATATCGAATGACGACACCAATGACATGTAAAGGACAACAAGCTTGCCTCTGTACTTCCATTGAACAAAAAAGAATTTGGTATTGAGCGCATTTGGCATTGTAGCTACAGAGCTGAACAGTGCCTTGTTCGCCTCTGGCTTTAATGTACATGGTTTGCAGAAGTATTTTCGTTCCAGAGGCCCTCCTTAACAAGCTTGTAGCACAGCAAGTTGCAATATCAGCTACACTGACGCGTTCTTGCAACTAAAAGCATTTATTGCATCAAGTTGGTTTTCTGGTACTTGTACCAATGCCTTACTCCTAAAGATGCCTGGTAAAGCCTACTCGTCTAAAGGTCCGGCGCGGTCGAGGGCGCTGCCACTGTAGTCCTCTCGGTCGTATAATCTAGAACTCAGAGATGGTGTCTCCTCTTCGCTTTCCACGGAGTTCGAATTTGCCCTGCAATTAAAACTGCATTAGCCAGAGTCCCATTCATGGCGTCGTACACTCCATTGTGCTTAGTCTTGCTCAAGTTCAAGCTCGAGCTCAAGCTTGAGGGCTTTCGCAGGGAGCTATCCTTGAGCTGACCCTCGCCCATTCAATCCACGATATCTGTGTGCAAGTAAAATCGCACTTACATCGTATTTGTAGCCAATGTAGCCGAAGATGCTGGGCACAATAACCACATACGCAATGGTGATCCACGCGGTTCTTGGTGTCCACCTGAAGTACTTGTATCGGTCCACGGCCATGTCTAATTGTACGCCCACATTAGCTACTTTCCTATTTGCGCAGTCTACTCGAAAAGCCCAGGGAAAATCAAATCGGAGAACATGTTGACATACTGTTGTACTTAACATAGGCCGGGTCCAAGGCGATGGCTGTTGTGACGTTAGCAGGCTTCTCTGGTCCCAGCGCTGTTCCTGAACTTACTCTCCTGGTGACCACCGCCAGCCATTCTGAGGATTGAGGGACGCATGGTGGCAGACAGTGCTCTGGGTCAGGCACAAGCTGCTTCAGTGAAGAGGTAGAGAACGAGGTGAGCTTGCCCTCGTCCGCACAAGTCTTGGCGTCCGGACGCATCCCGCACTTGGATCTGCGCCGCGAACAACTTTCTTCCCTCGTCTTTGAGGCTGCAATTTGAGCAGCAATACTGATCATCTAGGTCGTCTTCAAGACCTCAGTGAATGCAAAGAGGCCAGACCCAGGACAATCTCAGGGTAGCTCTACCAGACCCTCACCCTGCCACCGTAGTCATCTGACGCAACACAAAGTGAAATACCCTCTCTCTCACTTTTCACTTGCTTCAATTGCTTTCCCCGGATATCTTGCCTCATAGGCCAACAAAATGTCAGGTCTCGATGTGGAAGCGCTCCTCGATTCGACAGCAAGCGGTCACAATGGCGATTCCAAAGACAGGGCACGTTCTCCACCACACAGCAGCCACGACCGCCACGAGAGCGACCGCGACAGCACACGAGATCGTCACCGAAGCCGCCGCGACAGAAGCTCGGACAGAGGCAGCCGCCTAGGTGCAGATGGTGATCGCCTTACTCACAGTCCTTCTTACGAGAGCTCATCCAGGCGCAGGAGTCGCAGCCGCGACAGCCACCGCTCCCGGCGCGCTCGTGAATCTGACCACGCCGCAGGCCGCCCACATTCGTCCCGTGAGCATCATCGCGATGACAGGCGCTACCGCTCACGATCCAGGTCCCCTCGCCGCGATTACGACAGACACTATCGACCCCCACCACGGGGGGAGCCTCGAGAGTCGCACCGCGATCGTGGCTCTGAGCGCCGAGATGAACGACGATCCAGTAGAAGCCCCCGGTCGCACAGAAGCCGGTCACCTCCGCAGAAGGAGGGCTTGACGGAGGAAGAGCGCGATCGACGCACTGTCTTTGTGCAGCAGCTAGCAGCGCGTCTTCGCACCAAAGAACTCGCCGAGTTCTTCGAGTCCGCCGGTAAGGTCCGCGAGGCCCAGATTGTCAAGGACAGGGTGAGCAAACGGTCCAAAGGCGTGGGCTACGTTGAATTCGTCAATGAAGAATCCGTCCAGAAAGCTATTGCTCTCACAGGTCAAAAGCTCAAGGGCATTCCCATCATTGCTCAGCTCACCGAAGCAGAAAAGAACCGCCAGGCGCGTAATCCAGGAGAGTCCACCACCAACTCCAACTCTGTGCCTTTCCACAGGCTCTACGTTGGAAATATACACTTTAGTATAACTGAGGATGATTTACAGAACGTCTTTGAGCCTTTTGGAGAGCTCGAATTTGTGCAGCTGCAAAAGGAAGAGACTGGCCGTAGCAGGGGCTATGGCTTCGTCCAGTACAGCCACCGGGACCTTTCTACTATAAACATAGACTAACACATATACCACAGATTTCGAGACCCCGACCAGGCCAAAGAGGCGTTGGAAAAGATGAACGGCTTCGAGCTTGCCGGTCGCCCCATCAGAGTTGGGCTCGGCAACGACAAATTCACTCCAGAGTCGACAGCAAACCTCCTGCAGCGCTTCCACGGCCAGGGAGGTCACGGCCATCAGCAGTTCCAAGGCTCGTCCTTCTCGGGCTCTGGTGGCCGCGGCGCCCCAGCCGGTGGCTCTAGCGCCAATGCAAACTTCGATCGTGCTGGTGGCCGTGACAATGACAGAGGCGTGGGTGGCGCCAGTGCGCTCGACGACACAGACGTATCTGGTGTCAATTTCAGTAACTACAGTAGAGACGCACTTATGCGCAAGCTTGCACGCGCTGACGAGCCTTCGACTAGCGGGTCAGAAGCCAAGGCTGCCACAGAAGCAAAACCTGCTCCCCGCGCTCCACCAGTGCAGACCAGCCAGCCAAGTCGCTGTATCGTCCTCCGCAACATGTTCAATCCTGCAGAGTAAGTCATTTCCCCCCATTCGTCCTTGGTGGGCCCCAGCTGACAGCATTGCAGAGAGGAAGACGCAAACTGGGCCAAGGAACTTGAAGACGACATTCGAGCCGAATGTGAGGACAAGTATGGCCATGTTGTTCACATTTCACTTGATGCAGATTCCCAAGGCGACGTCTACCTGAAATTCGACCGCGCGCAAGGCGGCGAGAATGCCATTCGAGGTCTCAATGGGCGTTATTTTGGCGGTCGCATGATCACCGCTCAGGCCATGGTCGACGCTGTCTACAACTCCCAGTTTCCTCGCAGCAGAGATTTGTGAGTCACAAATGGACGAAGTTGCCTGTGCAACTGCATACCTCTCAAGATGAGGGCAGAAGGACAGTTAATACTCTTACAACTTGGAACGCTGGTGCATACTATCAACTCACATGATGCTTCAGAGTCGCTCCAGCCTGTCGGCAAGCACCCGCCTCAACGGCGTACCCATCGTTGAATCATGAATCCAACTACTGGTCCTGCTGTTCTCTAGGTTATGTTGTTCCCCGGAACTTTCTTGACCATGCTCGACATCAATCTGTCATCATTGGACTAATTTACATCAGCAAAATAATTGACCTGTAGTTCAACAGACTGCCCAATACGTAATGAGAATTTTACCCCTTAATTTGCAAGCGCTAGTTGTGTCTCTTATATGCTTGCTGCGTAATGCTTCTTGTGAAGAATATTTCGTACTGCTCTTTGATTGTCTCGTGGCCTTTGGAATGGACTGCTTGAACGCCATGTTCCTTGACTCGTCATGTCGGATTCACATCCTCTCTTGTGTTCAACACCAAACCAAAGCAACGACATTCACATCTCTGAGGTGATTCCTCAGTAGTGAATCACTCTGATATCGATAGGCCATGAAGTGCAATCATCTGACCGTCTGATTGCCTGAGATTCATATTCGTCAGGCATGTCCAAAGTGAGAGAAACTGAGAACAAACATTTGCCCGTCGTAACGCTGCATGATCAGCCAGATCCCGGAATATCAATTTTGCCAAACTTCCACGTGCTCACCTTATATAAAGCCGTCGCCCTCTCGTCTGATGCTTCGTCCTTCCCGACTGCCATCTCTTTAGCCCAAATTTCTACTTAACACTACAACTTCTACTATTCTCTTCATCTTACTATTTTCTTTCTATATCGGCAAGCGTTTCACAAACAAGACAGACTATTGTTCTCGACAAGCCATAATGGCGCAGGGAAACCTCATTAATGGCCAAATCGAATTGAGAATCATGCTACTCACCATGGCAGACCCTACTGGAGAGGTATGCTTCAAACCCAAAGGCTCTTCACAAAGCTGTTGCTGATCTTGCTGTGTTACTAGGGCAATTCCAACATAACAGGCGAAGAGGCCAACGGGTCCTCGGATACCATAACGAGGCTGGAAGCAGAATCTGACAACGCCGGTCCAGAAGAGCCTGAACCCCCCAGCGCCGAAGAAGAAGAAGAAGAAGAAAAAGGTTCTGGCACCGAAGAAGAAGAAAAAGGCTCTGGCACCGAAGAAGAAGAAAAAGGCTCTGGCACCGAAGAAGAAGAAAAAGGCTCTGGCACCAAAGAAGAAGAAAAAGGCTCTGGCACCAAAGAAGAAGAAAAAGGCTCTGGCACCAAAGAAGAATACAAAGGCCCGGGCGCCGAGGAAGGACCTGGAGGGCCCAGGCTGGAAGAGCGCACCAACCCAAGAGAAGGGGAGCGTTCAAGCGATGACTGTCTTTATCTACCTGCTTCAAAACGGCGTAGATTGTCTTTGACTGGGAAGTATTTAGGAGTCTATTCAACGAACAAAGACTACTGAGTTTGGCAATATTTCTTGCCTCGTATGGCTGCTTGATGAAGCAGATCAAAGCTGGCGAGCCAGAAGCAGTGATTAAAGGCGAAAGGGCTTTTCTAAGTAGCTTACATGAAGTCTCTGCTTTAACCTTATGGGAGAAATGAATGGGAAATGTGCCTCATGTGCACCCTTCCTTCAAACATCTCTTGAAAAAATGCTCTAAATGCATGCAAGGATTGATTTCGAGAGACCCATGGTCTTTCACTTTTGCAAATTGCAAAGCCAAGGCATTGGCGTCACATGAGCTGACGCCATCGTACTATGCAAATGACAAACACGTTTGCTTTTCCAAATTTTCCTGTCCTTGCTTTCTCTACTCTTCTTTCCTGTCTTTTCCTTTCCTTGATTACCCCATGCAACATCAGCATCTTCCTCGATCAAGCCACTGAATCAGCTCTCGCCAATCGCTGCGATCCAACATTCAAAGATGGCAAGCCAGGCTACTACCAACGAGCTCAACCTGTTGCGTGCTATCCTTTCGTGCACGGAAATCGGCAAGGTTAGCAATAAATACTCTGCTTGCAAGGCTGCAATACATCACAGAGCCCCAATAATCAAGCTAATATACTTTTAGGTTAATTGGGAAGAGGCAGCGAGGCTATCAGGAGCCTACTCTAGCGGTGCCAGCGCTTCATCAAACTTCTCCAGGATGAAGCGCAACTGGAATCTCTCTGCGTCTTCGGGCGGTGTTCAAAAGTCCTCGCCAAACAAGGCTTCCGTCAAAAAGTCGTCGCCCGTCAAAGCTACCGGAAGTCCCAAGAAAAAAGCAGTCGGCAAAAAGGGAGCTTCTCCAAAGAAGAAAACAGGCAAAAAGGGCACAACGGATCATGACGAATCTGACGAGGAAGCCCATAATGAGGACGATGAAGGTGAAGTCAAGGACGAGTATGACCATACTTACGACCTCGATATCGACGGGACTCCTCTCAAGGATGAAACCGTTGGAAGTCGCCCCAAAACGCCCGAAAATATGGTTACAGATGATCAGCAGAGCCTCGACGGACTGCATGATGTTGAGCATGACTAGACTTGGGCATTGCAACAAACTAACGAGTCTATGAATCTGCTTCTAGTACTGCTAGGTCTTCTGATCAATCATAGGCCGTGATCGGGTTTTCAAGGCTCTCTTGCAGCTCCTTACACCGAGATTGCTCTTTCGTTTCTACTCTTTCAAGAGAACCTCTTTGATACTGCTTTAGGATGAATTCAAACTTCCAATATCTGACGGATTGGTTATATCTCTACTGTGGCTTTTAAAACATTGCCGTATCTCTAATTATTGTCTGATCAGTGTGGCCGTCATACCACTATCATGGCGGTGAAGACGAAGTCGGTGGTCGTGTGCCGTTACAAGCTCGGACCCATCCATTGCATCTGCCGATCGCCGAGCTACAAGACCGCCCACTATCACCCACCTCTTCCACATGCTCTTCTCCTCGAAGACTCTCCACTGGCAGAACGACTTGTTCGCATTCATATGTCGTGTCCATGAATATTCGCGACTGGAAAATCTCTTTCAATTGTCCATAACTTGCAAGATAGCGCTTGACAGTTGCAGAACCGGCTCAGCTTAGACTTTTAGCTTCTCATCCTTCCATTCAGCCGAGCAAGCTACTCGTAGCTCAACAACAGAGATGCAAGCATGAATTGAGCTGCGAGTACAGCTCAAAGGCAGCTTTTGTTGCACGCGCCGCTCTTTCAGGCTCAAAAAGTCTGCCCTTCCTCGTTTCGACTACATAATCCCCACCTTCATTCAGTCTCTTCAGAGGAAAAGAATATCGCCATGACATCCTCAATACCGGGCTCGCGCCCTCTACCCACTTCTCGCTACGATCTGAGCACATACTGGGGACGGGTACGACACAGTATGGACATAAGCGACCCCTCGACGCTCTTTGTGTCGTCAGAAGGCCTCTCACAAGCCAAAGACCTCATCGCACAGTACAAGTCGGGCGCACAGAAAGACATGACACCAGAACTTTGGCGAGCAAAGAAGGTCATAGACTCAACTTTACATCCAGACACTGGCCAGCCTGTCTTTTTGCCATTCCGCATGTCCTGCTTTGTCATAAGCAACCTTGTCGTTACAGCAGGCATGCTGCAGCCAGGACTTAAAACGCCAGGCATTCTCGGCTGGCAGATTACCAACCAGTCTCTTAATGTCGCTATCAATGCAAGCAACGCCAATAAGAGCTCGCCACTATCTTACGGTACTTTGGCTCAGAGCTATGCATTAGCCGTTTCTGCCAGTTGCTCTGTTGCGTTGGGTCTGAATGCACTGGTGCCTCGACTTCGCTCCCTCAGCCCAGCTGTGAGGGCAACTCTAGGCCGGCTCGTGCCTTTTGCTGCAGTTGCAAGCGCTGGTGCTCTCAATGTGTTTTTGATGCGTGGCGAAGAAATGCGGCGTGGAATAGACGTATACCCCGTTGACAGCTCAAAAGACGAGGGCGAGTCACTGGCTTCGCTCGGCAAGAGTAAAACTGCGGCGCGCATCGCCGTCACAGAGACTGCGCTCTCGCGTGTCTTTAACAGTACGCCCATCATGGTGCTGCCACCACTGATCCTGGCGAGGCTGCAGCAGAAGGACTGGCTCAAGAGCAGACCCAGGCTGGTACTGCCGGTAAATCTCGGCTTGATCCTGACGACGAGCATCTTTGCGCTGCCCCTGGCCCTGGCCGTTTTCCCACAGCGCGAGCGCGTGCCCGTGCGGCGGCTGGAGCGCGAGTTCTGGGAGAGTGCTGGCGGGCCGGACGCCGAGGTCGAGTTCAATCGGGGCGTCTGAAGTTTGCTTGAGAATACAGCACTTTCAATCGTGGACTTTTATGATGAAGATGATGCGTACAGGCTCGAATTGTGCATAGACTTTTGGGACATTGGACTCCTTGTGTCAGTCATCCTAAGCACGTCACCCTTTAGACACATATAGATTACACATATATCAATAGAACCTAAGCATTGCAGAAACAAAGCCCAATTACATGCATTCAAAGAACATTGCCACTTTCCAAGATCCCATGAGCAATCTGCCAAGTTCATGCACACAAATTCCTACGAACAAACGAAAGGATCCTCACGCCAGCTCTTGAAGCAATTTCGAGGAGAAGCTTCTCAATATCGATTGAAAACAGTCGGCCAGGCACCCTCCTTTGAAGCAGCCAGTTATCTCGTACAAAGGTTCGCAGATGCAATGCCAGTTCGCGCCAGAGACTTTGCCGGGACAGTCGGCGCCCGTGGCGGTGGTGATGGTGGAGGGAATAGCTGCTCCACTACCAGCGGCGTCGGTGGCGTCAGGTGCAGGCTGATGTGCGAATTGTGCCGCTGCTGCCGGATGCGCCTGTCATCCTTTGCTGCATCGCTGCGAAGCATGCGCTTGTCTGTAGACATAGTTGGCTGGAAATCGGGCAGGCAGACTGACGAGGCGATTGGCGTTGCCGAGCCGGTATGCGATGTGGGCAATGTCGAGATGCCTGTCTGTGTAGAGCCCAGCTCGGTGGACCAGGAAAAGCGCAGCGAGGGTTGGTCCTCTGTTGATGTCGTTGTCGAATATTTTGAGCTTGTTACGGGTGGCACATTCTCACTTTGCGAGTTAGCCGATGGGCTTTGTGCCGCTTTGATGCCAGCAGTGAGGGCGTCCAAGGCTTGAGGTCGCATGCTGGCAGAGTGTGATCCAGCCCCTTGGTCCTTGTAGCAATCGAGAATCGAAATCACACGGCTGTAGCCTGGCGCCGGGAGGTCTGTCGTAGAGCGCGAAGCTCCATCAGGCACGTTTCGGGCTGATTGATGAACCTTGTGGCCATCTGGTTTGCCGATTATTTGTCGTTGGCGAGCATAATCGACCTCGCCATTTGGCAGTTGGGGAGAAAGGAACAAGGGCACCTCTTCAGACTTGCCTCTTGAAGCAGACCTGTCTTTATCATGGCTTCCTTGATATTGAATCAACTCTTCTGCCAATTTCTTGCTGTTGCTCCAAATCTTGCCGGGGCTCTCTTCCAGATTCAGGATCCATCCATCGAGCCAGTCGAGCCAGTAGAGACTCTTCGAATGGCCACTGCCTATCCTCAGCAGAGCAATGGCGCCCAAAGTGGTGACAATTGTTGTCGACGACCCAACTTTGGTGAGGATGCACGCATCGCAAGACACATTCACACAGCCATTGGTGCAAAATTCTGGCGGTGGGCGTCTGTAATCCGCCAAAAACTCATCAGCCGTCAGAAGCATACCCATGATGCCTTCCGTCTCTTTTATGGCGCTGCTGGCGTTGTCTGAGAGGAATGTGCTTCGAACAGGACTGTGAACGCCAGGTCGAGAAGTGAAATATTGGAGGTGCTTGCGGACTGCACGCTCAAGATGGCATCTTGCGGACGCAATCAACTGACCGCTCAGCCTCATGTGCATTCTACACATTTCTGATGGCTGTGGGATGTCTTGATCTGATCCGAACGTGAGGTTGCGAATGGCGCGAACGACCGAGGTCTCGGAGATGCCTGGCAGATCAGCAACAGTTTGCAAATGGGGAGGGAGGTGTTCAATCAAGCTCAAGGTCCGACTTCGCAGAGATGGAATGAGACTTGGATTAGACACGGGATTCATGATGTGACAGAGCACCTCGGTCACTTTGAGCATGTCTCCCCGGGTCAGTTGCGATATGCTGACTGGCACTGAATTGGGGTAGAGGGCACGGAGCGCTGCTCTGGTAGCGAGCGGAGCAGACTTGATCTTCTGATTACGTGATTTGGCAGGCATGGCGATTCCTCTATGAATTCACTTTGGGTGGTCGAGGCGTCTGAGAGTACCTGCAGGTTTGTACAACCAAGGGGAAATGCTAAATATAAAGTAGCAAACTTGTACGCATTGCAGCAAGCGCAAGCAGTTACGAACAATAACATTGTAGAGAGGGGCCATAATGCAGACTGTGACAATGCTGCGAACAATAATCACCTCCGTTGCACAAAGTGTTTGTCGTCTCTTGAAGGCAAAAACACCTCTCTAAGAGACGAGGAAGGGGGCTGCTTCAGTGCCATACCAGCAGCAGCGTCAAGCTATAGCAAAGGATTATTTACTTTCAAAGATTCCTTGCCCAATTGTCAAATTGTGCAGTTGGTATCACGGCCGCAAAGGTGGTCTGCAGACAAAGAAGAGCAGCCGCAGAGTGATAAAGGAGGCGGACCTGGGGCACTCACTGCCTATTGAATCTGGAGTGATGGCCCCGCTAGAAAGCACAGGTCAATATTGGATATCAGATTAGGGAAAGTTTCTAGAACAACCAGAGTTCACAGAAAGCGAAAGAAGGAATTGTCGTGTAAACAGAGAGAAAAGTCATAACATTAATCAAGACGAAATCTAATGCAGTATGTACCGATGCAAGGTCCCTCTCTTCAGTGAAGATCATCAACATCATCATTGCCATCACCAAATTTCCCCCGCCACTCTCCGCAAGGTCATGGCCCACACAGCTTAAGCCTGGGCGGCCCAGCCGATCCTGGGGCCCTGGCTGTCGAAGACAACGTACTGGCTCTTGAGGAAGACGTCACCCAGGATGTTGAAGCCGATGCCCTGGCTGCTCTGGATGCCACCGAAGCAGGTGCTGCCGTCAACGGAGGCGTAGTTGACGTACTTGCCGGGGGTGGTCTTCTGGGCGCCGCCGACGGTGATGGAGAAGTCGGGCAGGTCCTCGCTGCAGTCAAAGGTGTAGCCGCCCTGGGACTGGTCGAGCTTGGCGCTGGAGATCTGCTTGTAGTAGGCGTCGACGACCGAGTCGTCAACCAGGATCAGAGAAGTTCCAGTGTCGGCGATGGAGCTGCCGAGGTTGCCAAGGCTGTTGCCGCCAGACGAAGCATCACCAGCGTCAAAAGACCAGAATCCCTGGCTGGAGTCGATGTCGGCGTAGTCGAGGTTGCCAGTGTACTTGCTGGAGTCGATGAAGCCAAAGTCGTACGAGCCCTTCTCGCCGGCACGCAGGTAGGCGGCGAAGAGGGGCTGGTCCAGAGTCTCCTTGACAGTGTCAAAGAAGGTCGTCTGCTGCTGGGGCTTGACCGTGTTGATCGACGAGAAGGCCAGGCCGAGCAGGCCGTCGTTGTTGGAGTCCTGCGAGAACTCGGCAGAGACCGAGGTGGCAGCCTCAACAGCCTGCGAGGTGGCGGTGACAGGGCCGACGACAACCGTGTCGGAGTAGACGTCGCCGCTGGCACCCGAGCCGTCACCGTATGAGATGTCCCAGGAAGCACCGTCGATCTTCTGGGCGTTGGCGGTGTTGTAGACGTCGTGGCCGCTCTGCTCGGTCGAGGACAGCTCGCTGGAGAAGACCCACTGGCACCTTGTCAGTATGTTGCCAAAGTTGTTCGCATTCAAGAGCAGCTACTCACCAGGTCGGCGCTGCCAGTGTCAAAGTCAAGGTTCAGGGTTGTGCCGTCCGTGCCAATCTGCACGGGGCAGAGGTACGAGGCGTCGTACTGCTGGGGGTCGGCGTCGACAGAGCCGCTCTGGGCGGCGGCGGCGGCAGAGGCCACGTTGGAAGGCACAGGGTGGTTGTACTTCTGCAGCGACTTCTGGTACGACATGGCGCCGTTCTTGAAGATCATCTTGACGACATCCTGGTTGACGGTAAACTGCTTGACCGCGTTCTCGACGCCCTTGACAATGCCACCCAGCGTACCCTCGGCATCGCTGATGAAGTCAGGGGTGGGAGCGGCGTAGACGGGCGCGCCAATGGCCAGGGCGGCCATGAGAGTGGTGTACTGCATCGTGATGGCGATGGTGTTGATGATGTGAGAGAATGAGAGGTTGTGAGGATGATGAGCACGTTCAAACGAGTGGGCTCAGAGCATCTTTATACACAACGCGTGTCGAACAAGACACCAGCGAGACACGATCTCGCCTAGCATGGAGGATCGACATGTTGCTCGGGGCACGCATCTCGAAGTGCATGGTGGGCCGGCAGGACATTCGCAGGGGGGTGTCATCTGGCGGTTTGCCAGGAACGGACCAAGATAGCAGACGGAGCTCCAAGGCGCCATCTGCTCGTCCGACGTTGCACTTCAGCCATGGCGCGGTCAGAGGCGTTTGCTTAATGGTTCGTAGTGCGAGCTTGGTTGGAGCGAGGCGCGAAATTGCATATGACAAGCTGAACCGGCACGCGCCCGCCTGTGGGGAACAGTATAGCGCACTGCTGGAGCTGGGCTATGCGTTCCTACTCCTGCCCATCCTCGCCCAAGGTGTAGAAACAGATGGTACTGGTCAAAAAGCAAGGCAGTGCTGAGCATCTGGCTATTTTTTGCTCATTGCTGTGCGTCAAACCAGCTTGCAGAAGAGGCATTCGTGTCCGCTTCATTCACCCCTGAAGTCGACAAGCGCAGCCAATCACGAGCCGCGCGTGCCAGTGTCACACTAGGGAAACCCTGCGCAGGCAAAGATGCAGATCTCCAGTCGCTTGTTGGATGACACCTTGACGATGGTGGCGTTGCGCCCTGATTCTTGACCAAGCGCCGGGCGTTGCTTGTCATAGAAGATTCTCCGTCATGTCAATGGTTCGCCTTCGCTCCCGTTACGGGTCGTATCCTTGCATGTGAAGGCGCAAGGCCAGGAACACTGCATATGGCGCCATACCGTCTGGCAATGTTTACCTCCGGATGATCAGCAACTAGCAAGATCAGCAGACAAACAAATCCTGCCGCTCTCTATAGCCCAGCTTTCCAGGTCGTGTCCCTAGCGGTCGATGGCAATCTGCGGCCATCAGCCAATCGTCCTTGGTCATGTTTTCTCGACGTCTTTAGTGGCAGTGCCTCTACTCCACAACTGGTTGACAATAATCATGGACGGCTTACTGCGCCAACTTACTGTGCCACTGGGAGACGCAGTTGTGCCTTGCCCATCAGGACACGGCCGCAGCTCTGGCACTTGCACGGCACGACTTCCTCTTCTTTATTAGGCGCAGAAAAAGAGAAGGCCATGCTAGAGGGCTGGCTAAGTGGACTGTTGCGCCGTTGGTGGTGTTCAAGATATTCGGTCAGCATGCTGTTGTCTTGCTGTTCAGTATGACTTGCTCCTCACCTTTCTTCATGTACCCCTTGCACAACTACTTCTTCTGACAGATTTTCTAGAAGTTCTACTGTCAATTGCCAAGTTCATTAATTGCTGTCTCGCAGGCATAAGCTTTGCGCCGCAAATGCTTATTGGCAGTTGTTTCAGCCAAAGGCGCGCTTCCCCCGTATCGGTGGCGCCACGTCGCTGCGACTCTACGATGCAACCACAGCCAATACTCGACGTGATTGAATTCTTCCGCTAACTCTACAGTCACATTGCAGGACTCGGGATACGGAACTCGCCTATCCCACCGTGCTCCTTATCGCTGAATAGCGCTCGCTCATTGACTTTCGGGCGCCTACTGGAAGCAGACACGGTAAGCGCTGATATATCGGCATAATACCCCAGAATGAGGGCAAGCTTCCGCATCCTTCCAAAATGGTTCGAGAAGCCGAGGCTCTAGTTGGTACCTTGCTTCAAGGCGAAGTATCGCTGAACTACTGCGGCCGTGAGATGCACGATGTACCTCACTTCGGCCTCGGAGACCGTATATGCTGGTGCCAGCAGGACATGGTCACCTCCATGTCCATCCACGCAGCCGCTCCCAGGATAGAGCGATATGCAGAACGGAGGCTCCAAGGCCAGCTCATGGATTCCCAGTCCAACCTTGTGCTCCGGGTCGAAGGGCTCCTTGGTCGCTTTGTCCCGTACAAACTCAATCTACCCGCATCGTGTCAGCATCATCGTCACTCATCCATTGTCGTTGTTGCAATCACTCACACCCCAAAACAGACCTTTGCCTCGGGCATTACCGACGTGCGGTAGAGGATCCAACTGCTCATGCAGCAGCCGTCCCAGAAGCTCACCCATCTGTTGCACATTGCCAAGTATATTGTCCTCTTTGATGATTCGCTGTACCTCGAGTGCTGCTGCGCATGACACTGGATGTCCTTGATACGTGTGCCCTTGGACATAGCCACTTGTGCCATGCATGAGCCCGTCCACAACTTTGTGGTTCATCATCACTGCTGCAATTGGCGCGAAGCCGCCTCCTAGACCTTTGGCCACTGCCTGGATATCAGGTACAATTCCTTCTTGCTCCCAGGCGTGCAGGGTCCCACAGCGACCCATTCCGCTCATGACCTCGTCCAAGATCAACAGCGCACCGTGCCTCTCGCAGACTTGCTTCACAGCTTTGAAATACCCTTGGACCGCTGGCACGCATCCATTCGCCGCTCCAACTACCGTCTCGGTGACAAAGGCACATACCGTGTCGGGGCCGACCCGCTGGAACTCGTCCTCGAGCTCTTGCGCCAGCCTCTTCACATATTCGTCGACCGTCTCACCGACTGACAGACCTCGATACGCATTACACTGCGAAACTCTGGTCATGTTCTTCATCAAGAGCGGCTCAAACAAAGCCCGTCGCGACACTTGCCCTCCAACACTCAAGCTGCCCAGCGTCGTTTCGTGGTAGCTCTCCCTGCGAGCGATGAAGTTGATGCGCTGCGGCTCGGGCTTTTTCTTTTCCATAAAGTACTGTCGCGCTATTTTCATGGCCTTCTCCATGGCTTCACTGCCAGACCCCACAACGCGGACTTTTGACATGTGACCATGCGTCGAGTCGACCAGAAACTGGCACAGCTCTTCGTACACGGCACTCGTGAATATAAGGCTGTTAGAGTAGGCCACCGTCTCCAGCTGCTTCAGCATGGCAGTCTGCACGCGTGCATTCGCATGACCAAGGCATGACACAGCCGCACCACAAGTGGCGTCCAGAATCTGACGTCCGTCTGCAGTCTTGATATATTGACCTGACGTCGAGACTATGAGCAGTGGCTTCTTTCGAAGAGAGCGATGTAATACAGCAGATGTCTTCTCTTCGACAGCCTCGTATGGGTTCGGCTCAGGCCCTGGAGTTGGCAGATTTGCAGCCTGTAGTGGCGGAAATGTAGAGGACATTCTGAATTCCAATCCTTGCAGAGCTATTTTCAAGTATAGAGACGACAAGCCCAGCTTAAGTACCGTCTGCGATACGGTGCCACCGTAGGTCTAGACGAAGTGCTTACCATTAGAAGACGCATGGGCCTTGTCAAGTCACCCCTCTGCTGGTCAATCCCATTGACGCTGTGACCAAGGAATCAAGTTAGTCTGACTTCCCTCCCCACTGCTGACACGCCATCTACGGTCAGACTCTCATGTTCTTTATACATGTTCATGCATCAGCAACTCTATCGACAAGATTCACCATGAATCAAAGATCTTTCACATGTATTCTATTACATTCCAGGATGGATGCAAGTTGGGGGGAGGCAGAAAATGCAAAGGTAAAAAGCCTTTCGAAATCTTCCAAGGAGCTGAGTTCTGTACGGGACCAAGCTCTGAAGCATCAGCGTTAGTGGTAAGCTTGCGGTTGATGATATCTTGGCTGGCGCGCCGCAGACAGGTCTGGAAATATGCCGATTCGATCCAGCAGTAAATATCAAGGGTGAACGAGTCATTCCAGTATACCCTGTCCATATGACTCTAGTCATGAGATATGCCCGCGGAGATGCTGACCAAGTGTATCTAGGGATGTGGTCTTGGAAGGTGCTTCAATGGCTTGGCCAATGCATGGCCGAAGCCGCAATGCAGAACATGCTCTTCAGGTCGTCTAACACAGAGTATGGCCGACGGTGAACGGTACCAAACATGGCCTCTCTCTCTTTTTCTCTCTCTGTGGAAATGAATGTCAACTATTGGAATGAATATCCGCATCCAAGTTTGGCGTGCGCCAATGAATGCAGAGGGACTGAAGTCTATCCGGTATGACATTTGCCCGCATGCAAGGGTATCCTCTTGTGCTTCTAAATGCCTAAACCCCACCACTAATTCCGTAGCTTTAGTCCACCCAAATTCGCCGAATATTGAAACACTCATTAGAGATTTCACCCTTTGTTTGACTCGGAATCAACTGTTCCGTTTGCCGCCAATCTCGCAGGGCACAGGAAATGCTCTGAGCCCCTACGATATTGCGCATTCCTCGTTCTCTTAGTCTACACATCAGGGCAAGCCAATCCAAAAGAAGCAGAAGTAGAAGCATTCAACATGTCCCACGCACGAGTAGAAGAAGTCTCAGACAGCGATCCAGACGATGCCATGGATCCTGACGAGATGGATATTGAGGAAGTCGAACGCGAGCTTATGAGTTTTGACGAGAAGCATCCAGCTGCAGCGCTCGCCTCGTCATCCTCTGCGCAAAAGTCAAGAGAGAGTGTTACGCCTCCTCCACAACCTCAAGCTCGTCAACAGCCAGCTGGACCTACAAGGGAACAGCTCGAAGAGCGAAAGCGGCAAAGGGAAGCTATAAAGAAGTGGCAGTGCCTGTATCCTGTGTATTTTGACGCCGGCAAGACGCGCGAGGAAGGACGCAGGGTGAGCAAAGCACTGGCAATTGAGAATCCACTGGCAAGAGAGATTTGGGAGGCAGCAGGCAATCTGGGCTTCCAGGTGGCATTTGAGCCTGAGAACACACACCCCAAGGATTGGGCAAATCCTGGCAGAGTGCGAGTCGCGCTCAAAGAGGCAGGCGGCAACTCTGTCAAAAACAGTACGTGCTGCCCTTTGTTTTTTTTTTTTGGGTGACAGTCGAGACCGTCGCAGAATGAAACGGCGGCAGACACGTCCTTTGGGCAACCAAGGACAAATGCTGACTTCTGTTGCTTGGCAGAACACCATCTTTACATCAAGATTGCAGAGTATCTCAAAGAGCATCCCACCACTGAAGATTCGCCTCTGCGACTTCGACTGCCTGGCATGCCAATGGACGTGAAGCCACCCGCTCCGCCAGCGGTGCCAAGAGGATGGAAGATGAACAAGATTTTGCCATTCCATTCCTGTGCAGTCAGCGGAGGTGGAGTGAGCGAAAACCTGTTCAAAGACATGATGGCGCTGCAGGGGAACCAGGGCGGCGCGGCGCCGCCAGCAGTGGAGCAGAGTGGAGGAAATAAGAAAAAGGACAAGAAGAAGGCAAAAGCGTAAGCTCTGCGCGACGGATGCAGGCAAATCAGCAAGCAGCAGTAGCAGCAGTAGCAGCAGTAGCAGCAGCAGCAGCGTTGAAAAGAATGTCGATAGTAGTAGTAGCGTCACTATAGCGTAGTATCATTCCACCACAAGCGAACGCTGGGGCAGCCAATCGACAGGGTGCTACTGGCAGCAGAGACCACAGTCCCCCCCTCAACGTTCGAAACGGTAGGGCTAGGTCAGCAGGAGAAAAAAAAGGCCTCTTGTGGCCCTTTCACTTCGGGCCTTTCTCTCCAAGGCTGATATAGCCACGTACGCACTGTGATCATATGCCTTGTGGTCATTTCCCCTGTATTCGTATGCCTTGTGGCTCTGTGCCTTACAAAGGCTTTTCGTCTGCATCGTCCATGGTGGTCTCACTCTGGACCGCTGAGGAGAAGCACGGCCGTGTGCCAGCGAGAATTCGGCGTCGCCCTGCATGCTCCAAAGGCACGCTTGTGCAATTCGCCGCCATGCATGGGGCCAGCAGCCCGAACATGCTCAGAAGCTGTGGTCAGATTGGCGCAGATGGATGCAGCATGATATTCAAAAGCAGATAGAAACAAGAGAAATGAATCTCTCCATAAGCCTGAATGCAAGAAAAGCTGAATTGCGGTACCCATTGTCTCGCTTCGTTGGTATTTTGGCGTTGCCTCCGCCCAAAGCAGCCAAGCGTCGCCCTCGACCAGAGCAGCACCAGCAAACGTAGTCGTCAGAGCGACAATACCTGCTCCACAAACCGCCTCCTCTCGAGCAGCGTCTCTACGGTCTGCACACCTGCACAAGTCTCGTGGAAAAGCATCTGAGCACCCGGTTGCGTCTTGCTTGCCGCCTCTCCAGCTGGCTCTCCTCCGCTGAGCCTGCTCCTTCTCCGGCGGTTCAATTTGACGCCCTCTGGCCCTTTCACCAGCGTCGAGCCGCTTATTTGCTGCAATTGCTACCTCAAAAACCGCTCCTGACCGGCGTCGTGTCCTTGCTCCCCCCTGAAGAACAGCACGCCAGCACTCTCGGGCTCAATGTGGGCCTGAAAGTGTCGCTTGTCGGAGGGACTTAGTCAGGTTTGTGACCCCCAAAAAAACCGCCCGTGGCGAAGACGTGAAACGAAGCACACTCTGACGCTCGCCGTGGCAGACATTCGGACCAATTCAACATGTCCACGCCTTCCACAATCACTGCAACACTACCAGCACAGCAGCACTACTATTCGCGGTATCCAGAGTACGCAGCCTCGAACCACTCGGCGGCCTCATACCACCAGAGCAACGCCCTGCCGGCCCACCCAACTCGTCACATTGCCTACCAGAACTACCCAACCGCACAAGCCTCGTCCGAAGGCCGCAGATCCACCGCATCCTACCCTCTGCAACCCGCCAACAATGGCTCTGTGACGCAGGATTCCGCAACGCCTTCAGCCATGTCGTCCAAGCAGCCGAAACGCCCAGACAGAAGGGCTGACTGGGGCGAGTTCTACAAGAACGGCGTGCCCAAGGAGATCATCTGCATCGACATCACCCCAGAGCGCGACGAGCCCTCCAGGCCAAAGCAGTCCCACGCCCATCCTGCAGCCATGCCACCTGCTCGAAGCGCCAACGACTCAAACACGGTCCACACTCACATCGACAAGCGTCGGCGTGTCGAGACGTCCAAAGCATACAGCTACCACGACCCAGCAAACCCTGCCACACGCACACCCTATCACGACGACAACGAGACGGCCTCACACCACACCTCTTCGTCCTCTGGCCGCACCACTTCTGCCCTGACATACTCGACCGCTCCTACTTCGCTGGGCTCACAGAGCAGCGGAGAGCGTCAGCGCCTGCACAGACTTGACGAGACACGAGTTGGCGAAAAGCGAAAGCGGCCGTCTCGCTCAGGCCCGCGTGACGATTCAGAGCTCGAGGTGGTCGCCCAGCACCACCTGTGGAGCAATTATGTGCCCCCTCCAAAACCTCCGATCAAGGCTCAGGACGTTCACGTTCACGTTGTCCGCGAGGTGAGCTTTCTCAAATCCTTTTCTGATTGCTCGGTAGCGAAGCATTGCTAACGAATTGGTTGATACTAGCCGCGGACCAGCTCTAATGTCAAGTACGACGACGAAGATGGCCACTACATTGTTCAGCCTGATGTTCCTCTCACTGAAAGATGTACGCTTTCCCATCATTTACTAGATATCTGTACCATGACTGACCACTTCCGCTGCAGACAAGGTAGTCAGACTGCTTGGCCAAGGCACTTTTGGCAAGGTGGTCGAGGCCAAAGATCTGCACAATGGCAAAAAGGTCGCCATCAAGATCATCCGAGCGGTCCAAAAATACAGAGACGCCTCACGAATAGAGCTTCGGGTTCTGTCTACTTTGGCATCCAACGACAAGTCGAACCGCAACAAGTGCATCCACCTGCGAGACTGCTTCGACTTCAGAAATCACATCTGCATCGTCACAGACCTGCTTGGGCAGAGTGTCTTTGACTTTCTCAAGGCCAACTCGTTTGTGCCATTTCCAAGCACTCACATACAAAGCTTTGCTCGCCAACTCTTCACAAGCGTAGCCTGTATGTTTTCTTTTTCTCTCGAGAAAGCTCCAATTTTTTTGTATCTTGCTGACCTTGGGTAACGCACAGTCTTGCACGATCTGAATCTCATCCACACTGATCTCAAACCCGAAAACATTCTGCTGGTCAGCAGTGCCTACCAGACATTCACCTACAACCGAACCGTTCCATCGTCGTCAAGAGGCGTCAACCGCCAGGCCAAGTTCCGCAAGGTGCTCCTTGATCCAGAGATCAGACTGATCGACTTTGGATCGGCCACGTTTGACGACGAATACCACTCATCTGTCGTCTCGACTCGCCACTACCGCGCCCCTGAGATTATACTCAACCTGGGCTGGTCCTACCCCTGCGACATCTGGAGTATTGGCTGCATCCTGGTCGAATTCTTTACCGGTGACGCCCTCTTCCAGACCCATGACAACCTCGAGCATCTCGCCATGATGGAGGCAGTCTGTGACGCCAAGATAGACCAAGAGACGATTCAAAAAGTCAGAGGCAAGGGCAAAACTGCCGGTAAGAACAATGCTGCCGCCTACTTCTTACCTCGAGCATTCCGCCTCGACTATCCAAACTCTGAGACGCCACGACCTTCGAAGAAGTATGTCAAGAACATGAAGCGTCTAGAGGTAAGCCAACACCTGTGTCTTTTCTTGTACCTGGTTTTTGCCACTGACACACAGACTTTAGGACACGATACCACCCATCAACTCCTTCAACAAAACCTTCCTCGACCTGCTGCACAAGATCTTTGTCTACAAACCCGAGAACCGCATCACCGCCAAGGAAGCCCTCAACCATCCGTGGTTCAAGGAGACACTGCAAGACGACGGCACAGAGGCGCTCAAGATCCGGCTGGAGAGAGAGGCAAGCTCACGAGCTTACCGATGACCTGCTTTCCCCCGTCGGTCGAATTCTGGGCATGCATACGAGCATATGGCGTATCACTGCATTTGGTTTGACGCTTCGGGCTTGACACTGACGTTCCGCATGGGATCATGAACGATATTCTTTTGACTTTGCCCTCTCTCGCGGAAGAGAAAGGACAGGATTGGCAGTCATGGAGCTCCTTTTCATTTTTGCAACACGATACAGGACATGACTTTGATTATCACAACGACTTCGCCTTGTGATAAAATTTTAACGAGAGGGGAGGTTCCGACTCTACTTTTTGTTATGCAGGAAATGAAAACGAAGAAGTAACTGTGCCATGAAACAATGTCCTCGATTTACTATGCCTGTAGTTGTGATTGTCTTCTTTGTCTGCCTTGTTTGACATCCGCCATCTACCTGTGTACACAGTCTCTGGCAACCTGAATGAAATGGCGTAATTTGCTTCGATATGGCTTTTCTATAATTGAGTACTTTACACGTTCTCCCTTCCCTTATCCCTCTGCACTTCGTGTGCTTCAGTGCTCTCCTCCCTTTCTCTCCTCCTCTAGTCTATCTGACCCTCTGCCTCTACCCAGCGACCAGTGCCTTGCCGTTGCCATTGCTCAGGCCCTGATCCTCACCAAACAGACCCAATTTGAGACTGTCACTTCCTGCTGCAGGCCCACCCCACAGCGGTGCAACGCACTCGACGCCACGCTCGACGACGGCACGCACTCGGTCGCGCAGAGGCCCGCTTGCACACTCGACGCTGAGGTCGTCGAGCCAGACGGTGGCGACGTGCTTGTCGAAGCTTATTCTCAGCCCTGGTACAGGCAGGGTTGATGCCAGGTCGGCATCGGCAGTGCCCCCTTTTGCTGCATCATCTTTTGCTTCGGCCACGGGCTCGACGGCATCTGCGCCGAACTGGGCCTCGAGGAAGAGCAGCAGACGGGATAGCCGCTGTGCCGGGTCGCCTGCGGCATGTGGATTGTGTGGCATGGCAGAAGAGCCATTCAGGCCGTCCATCTCCATCTTCGAGTCATTGCCGTTTGCTTGTGGCTCGTCGTGCGAATGCGTGTGGTGCTGCGCGGACTTGCGCACCGATGCTGGTGCCGATTCGACTGACAGCAGCACCGCCATGACGGCATCGGCAATGCCGTCGTTCATGACATTGCCTTCCCACTCGATCTCGAGCTCGCCGCGTTCTCGAATGGTGACCAGCACGGTATCCATGACGAGCAGGCGCACCTCTGGCGGCGCTCGGGGCAGCTCCTCGTCGGCCTGCTCCAGTACACGAGTCTTGTTGTCTTCTGCTGCCTGGCTGGGTCCGGATGGGTCATACTCGTCATCGTCATCATCATCGTCATCCGCCTTGACAGCTTCAGATCCGTTAGCTTTGGATGTTGCTGAACTAGGAGCAGCCTCATCCGCAGGTTGAGCTTCTTCTCTTCGTGGAGGCAGCTCCTGTACACCTCCAAAAGCACCCTCCAGAGCCCACCTGATGAGCTCGACACCCGCGGCAGCAAGTGTGATTTTCTGCCGGCACGTAATGGTGGTAGTTGTGAGGCCTGCATACTCGCGCAGATCCTCTGGTGCCATCAGGGACAGCTTGAGGTCATTTTGTACAAGCACGGCATTGCGGATGACCTGGTTTGTCTCTTCCTCTTCTTTTGCTCGTTTCTTTTCTTGTTCCAACTCGTCTGCTTCATTTGGTTCTCCATCCTGTGGCTCCGTTACATAGATAGGGCGGGGTGGCCGGAATCGCTCAGCCAGTCTGCCGACAATCTTGGCTGTCTTGTCCATGCGTATCGGGATGTACAGCTCTTCGCAATTGGCAGGCGAAAACACTTTTGTCTTCAAATGAGCGGGCTTTTGCGCGTTGAGCGATAGCAGCTTTGACTTCAATCGTGTCATGTTGTGCTTTTCGCCATGCACGAGAATGACGACGGGTGCGTCAATCTCCTTGATGAATTCCTGGTTTTCGACACCATCAACGTGCGCTGCAAAGCTATACTCTTGCACAGTACATCGTCTTGGAATGGTGATCTGGTCTTGTTCGCCCTCTCGTCCTGGTGCCTGACGACGCTGCTGTGCCCCTCCAGCCGTGCGATTCGTCATAATGGCAGTGATGCTCTCTGGCTCCTGCATGATGCTGCGTGCCATGGTGCCCTCGACAGAGTAACCAGTGATGATGACGCCGTTGCGCTGATCTGGTGCCCAGCGCTCAAGCAGCTCGCGCGACACGCCGCTCTGCAGCATGCCTGGCGATGCCAGCATCACACAGCCGCCCACGTCGTCGAAGCGATCCAGGCTTTTGAGAGAGCGAATGAACCTGAAATCCCAGGGCCCTGCACGTTCCTGCGAACCAGCTGCCTCGGCCTGTGCCATGCGTTCGCGAAAGATGCGCTTGATGTTGTCGTTCATGGCGCCAATGTACGTCTGGTAGACAACCATGCACTTGCGGGCCAGCGAGGAGGCGTAGTAGATGGGGATTTTTTGATATTCCGGATGCTTGGCCCAGTACTCGTCGAGGATCAGAAGCAGCTCCTGCGCTCGGCCCAGAGCAAAGACTGGCAACAGAGCACGCCCGCCCCGGTTCAGTATACCAGTTATGCTCTTCATGAGAGCTGCTTCGCGCTCCAGGCGTGGCACGTGACTCGAGATGCCAAACGTCGACTCGGTGATGAGCACGTCGATCTTGACGCCGCGGGGAACCTCTGCCGAAATCAAGTGCCTGTCGTTCTCTCGCGAGTAGTCGCCAGTGAACAGTACCTTGAGCCCGGCAATCTCAATCAGGAACATGGCCGCCCCCAGCACATGGCCCGCCGGGTACGGCGTAACGCGGATTGAGGACACTGTATGCGTCGTGTGGTAGTCAATGGCCTCAATCTGCGGGAACGTCGACAGGTGGTCCGCCTCGGTGTACAGCTGCGACCGCTGCTCCGACGACGACGCCGCCGTGTTGCCGACGCGCACGCTGTCCTGGATCAGCCACTTGTAGATTGCCTTTGTCGAGTGCGTCATGAAGATGCGGCCGCGGAAGTTTGTCTTTGATAGCACGTAGGGCAGCGAGGCGGCGTGGTCGATGTGGAAGCTGGAGATGCCATGTCAGCCTGTCTTTGGGGAAAAGGCAAAAGGGGCAGCATTTGGGTTTCTTCAAGACAGACAAGATCCATGACAGTCACCGCAGGTAATTTGAGGAAGAAAGAAGTAATTGCATTGAGCTGTCTCATTGTACATGCAGGAGTTTTGTCCTCCGTCACCACTTGTTTTTGGTGCGGTCCTCCATACTGCCTTGTCTTTTTTCGATTGTCTTGTCCAAGTGCTGCCCCAGAAAACAGAAAAGAAACCCAAGACTTACTGACTGATGAGCAACACGTCTACTGTCGACAGGTCAAACTCGTCGTAGAAAGGCAGCGCCGCCAGCCCATCGTAGGCCGGGTGCATGCCCGCATCCAGCATTACTGTCTTGCCCTTGTACTGCAGGATGTGGCACGATCGGCCGACCTCATTGCCGCCGCCGAGGGCAAGGAACAGAAGCTGGTCTGAAGGGTCGACTGGATCATCTATGTCTGCCTCTGGCGCAAGGGCGCCATGCTTTCGCTTTGCAGCCATTTCTTTGGAGTCTGTTTGTGATGCAGGGCGGGACGCGTGTGCGCGCCTCTGCGCGTGCGGACTATTGCGTTCACAGATGCATGCAAATATTCTCAAGATCGATTACGTCTTTTGAGGGGTTAATAATGTATTTCGCGACGACGTCTCTGGGTATGAAGTTGAGTAAGAAAGTAGAGAGAGGTTGACTGCCACAGGAGGGCGGAACGGGGCTTGGCGCGTCACGTGGACTGCATCATTCAGTCTTTCCCTTGCAGCCTGAATAACTCTACTGTTCTGTTCCATTCATCCCGCCCACAATAAAACCTCTGCGGCTGGCATCTCCTCGCTCCAAGCGATCCTGAGGCCCTGCAAGCTATCGAGATGATTCACTAATCATCGCCTCATCTTCTTCCAGTCGCACCCGTTGCGGTAAGGGTGTGCGCGCGCGTTTGCAGGAGCTGAGCCAGTCTCGCACCGCGCTTGCGTCTGCAACGAAACCAGAGAGGCTCAGCCATGTCTCAGCAATCGCCTATTGCGACCAGCAGTGCTCCCACATCGCCATGGCCGCAAACGAACGGGCAACCGGCAAACGGAACACCAGCGCAACAGCAGCAGCAGCAGCAGCAAGGAGAACCTCCCGCCAAACGAGCTCGAATATCCCCGCCCGCGAATGCTTCGTCGCCAGGTCCCTACGCCACGCCGCCTCAGTATCCGCAAACATCGCAAGCATCCTTTAACGGGGCACCCTCCAACTTTAGATACCCTCAGTTGCCGCAAAATGCTTTCGCACCCCGTCCGTTTCAGCAGCCCGTGTCCAACGGTTTCTCTGCTTCGAGCCCCCCAGCGTCTAGCGTCATGGGCCCGCCACAGCGTCCAGCCGAGCGACCTGCACCACAGCAAACTCAGCCAGCGCAGGTCAAGGAGGAGCGGGAAGCCAATTTTGATGCAATGAACGACGTGGCACTCTCGTCTGGGATTGATATTTTAAAAGAAGAAGAAGTGCTACGATACCGGAGCCGGCAGAATACGCAGTACGACATGAGTAGTGGCAGTTTCAACTTGGGAGATCGAGGCACGTTTGGGCAGACGCCTGAAAAGTCTCAGAAGGACCAGCTGTATGAGAATCACAGTAGAGCGGCAAGAAAAATTGCAGAGCAGCAGGCAGAACATCTCAACAGTCCTTTCCTTTACGGCAATACTGTGCGCCAGAAGATTGCAACCATCTCAAGGCGCGACTTCAACTTGACCGTGGCCATGGATGGAGTGTGGGATTTGCAAGAAAAGTACAAGGAGCGTGAACATACGGGCACATCAACAACGCATGCTCAAGATGGATCCAGCATCGTCTCTGCAAGCCTCAAAGCGCCCAGCAAGATTGACAGAGGCGCACCGCTGGAGCCCATGATCACATTGCTGTCACTTGCTGGCTCTGAGCGTCTGCGGAATCTTCTGGAGGACGCATATGGCCTGGCACGAGCGCGACAGATCACTACAGACGGTATTGTCCCGCCAGATTGGGCTGATGTGGCCACTAATGGAAACGCTGTGGCGGAACCGGCCACAACAAAGCCGGCTGCTGTTACCGACTCGTCGTGGGATCGCCCGCCGACGCCTCCAGACAGCGCAAAGGGAGATGAGCAGCCTACAACTTCATTCCCAGCCTCCAAAAACCCAATCACATCCGCCCTAGCAGCACTGTCACGCCAGGATCGAATAGCAGAAGAGGCGCGGCTGAAGCGGCGTGCGGAGCGCAAGGCCCGTCGTGCTGCAGAAACGGCAGAGTCTGTGGCTGCGTCCATCACGAATGGGACAGGCTCCGAACCTGGGGGCACACCGGTCCAAGAAGGGCTCAGGCTGACCAAAAAGGAGCGGGACAAGCTGGCACGCGCGGACCTGAGCGAGGAGGCGGCGACTCGAAATGCCAACACCACGGCGCAGATGCAGCTCGGAGGCAAAAGCTACAGCTGGATGTCTGGTGGGTCCAAGAAGAAGACACAGCCAAAGCCAGCATCAGCAGGCTCGATCGCTGGTCCAGGTTCTGCCAAGACTGCCACTGGCGGTGGTGCCGGCGGAAGCGCTGTGACTGGCAGCAAGACTGCTGGTGCAGACCGGAACGGCGCCACAGGCCAAGACAGCAAGTTTGGCGTGTGGAGGGAAGACGGAGTGGGCGGCAAAGGGGTCCAGATGCGCGACTGGGTGGCGGCGCTCGAGGTGGACGGGCACGAGAAGAAGACACTGGAGAGCGCACGTGCGAAGCTAGGCAGAGAGGACACGGGTCTCTAGGCGGGACTGATGGAGTCGCAACGTCCAAGAATTGGGCACAAGGTGCGGCAGTCATACTGTTACAGCTTCGCCGGTTCACCGCACAGTCCATCCATCATGGCCACCGCGTCGTTTCACGCGCCATGTCCAGATTGCATGGAGATATTCTTCCATGCGACAGACTGCCCCTTGTTCAAGCGGTACGTCCGCCGCCGGTCCAGTTGGCGGCGCTGGCGATGTTGACCGGCCGTCATGAAGCATCATTTTTGAAGCACTTGTACACTACTATTTCCTTTCACTGCATGACCCAAAAGATAGCGATTAATCTTCGAATACACGGAGCGCAGAGTTTGCACCTGTGGACCATCAAGCACACGGCGTTCCTGACCGATTGCTCGCGCATGGGCTGATTCTGACGGTGCATCGTATGGCGTCGTGATTGCCTTGGGAGTGGAGAGGAGTGGAGAGTGGAGAGTCTCGAGTCACGAGTGAATGCCTGACAAGACAGAAACCAGTGGACTTGTCGCCCAGCCTAACACCTCCTGAGTCCAAATTACCGAGGAGCCTGGATGGCGGCAAACGTTCTGCCTTGATGGGGCGCAGCATCAGGTCTGCTCTGCCTTGCAATCTCGCGTTTGAGTTTGAGAGTTAAGCTGTAATGGGCATACCGTGGCTGTGCAAGGTGGCCGTGACCTGAGGCTCATCAGAGATGCGTGGCCGTGATTGGTCTGATTCTGCGCTCGCCCAATATGAGGGAGTTCTCATGACATTCGAGAAATCCGCAATCCAAGTCACGCTCCACTGTGTTCCAGACATCAAGGCAGACACTGTGGCAGATGGATGATGAAATCCCCTAGGATGCCTAGATTTCGTGATCACTAGCAATCAGCGTGGCCGCCCAGCGGCGACCGGGTCCCCAATGGCCACTGGACTGATAAATAGCCAGACAGTGCCGCAGAGTGGTTTGAGTATTGTACAAATAAGCTGAACAGAAACACTGTAGCCCCACCACAACCAGAAAGGATCTAAGTGTGGTACAGATATATCAGATAGCAAACAGCGGTGAGCAGTGACAAATCATCATGGCCACCTCCGCCGTTGCATCTCTGCAACTCCCTCAGCCCGATTGCCCACCGACCTGGACTTTCAACACCCTGTTCCAAGATTCACACAATTTGAGATCAAGTCCTCCAACGTCTCCGACAGTCCAGCGCCAATCGACGATGGAGAGGCGCTCGTCCATCCTCGGCAGCCTCAAGAATAAATTCTCGCGCAAAGCGGCAGCGACGCCTAACGACAACCCTCTGGCACCAAGGTCGCCTGCCACTCGCCGTCCAAGTCAGTAGCAATAGTTCCATTCTTCAGAGTCCTTGTAAATTTAACATCTGAGCAGATCGTCCTGGCATGAATGCTTTTACTACTCCTTCAACGGAGCCACCGCCAGCATATACGCCTCGTGGCGTTCCGGCGACAGAGCCAGCTCTCCCCCAGCTCACACCCAACCTTGCAGCACTGCAACCGCATGCACAACAACCAACAGTCAGTGGCAGCAACTTGGAAGATGACGACAGATATGCATTTCTCAACAGCTTCGACACGGTATTCCTCATCGACGACAGCGGTAGCATGGCGGGCCGCTCATGGCGCGAGTGCACAGCTGCGCTTGAGGCCATCACACCAATCTGCACAGCTCACGATGCAGACGGAATCGATCTTTACTTCCTCAACGCTCCAGATCTGCCAGTGTATCGCAATGTCACAAGTGCCAGTACAGTGCACGAGATCTTCAATACTGTGCGCCCTCAGGGTGGAACCCCGACCGGCCAGAAGCTGAATCGCATCCTGCGAGACTACCTGAGACAATTGGAGGACTCTCCTCAAGACACAAAGCCACTTAACGTCATTGTCATCACAGATGGCGCTCCAGCAGATGATGTCGAGTCTGTGCTCATCTGGGCTGCCCAGAAGCTCGACAAGCTCGACGCCGAGCCGTGGCAGGTTGGCGTGCAGTTTTTCCAGGTTGGCGAGGAACAGGGTGCACGTGAGCATCTTGTGGGCTTGGATGACGAGCTGAGCAGGATGGGCGGAGGCTGCAGAGACATTGTCGACACAGTCCCCTTTGTGCCGGGCGAACGAGGCCGTGGGATTGGCCTGAGCGCAGATGGCATCCTCAAAGTCGTGCTTGGAGCCGTAAACAAGAGGCTGGATCGACGCCGAAATTCCAGCGAACTGCAGTGAGCCAATCTTTGTTCGTCTCTTTCCACATGGATTAAATAATTCTTCAGGAGTAGAACTCTGTTTACTTCGGGCTGGGCGGCAACAGGCGATACTGGCATCCAACTGGCTTATGCAATTGTGATATCTCTCATACTCCTTCTTCTTCTCTATGCAGCAACTGAACATGAGAAAATGCCTCATGAATCGGCTACAATAATCAGAATCACATTTCGTGCTGGCTAGAACAATTACGGCCCTCTACTAGTCTGAAGCTCCAGATGGCTTCTAATAGGAATTCCAATACTGTTCTGAAATTTGAGAAATGTCCTCTTCAAGCAGACTACTGGGCAATGCAGAGAAACCAAAGACATCTAGACAAATAGCCAGAAAAGGAGAAAGCGTAGATTAGATGATCGAGATGTACAAACTTTCAAATCGGACCGCGTCTTGGCAGCGCCGAACCCCGACCGGTTTGGGGGGCAAAGTGGAACATTTCTAATTGACCCTGTGAAATCACCATCCAACATCGCTCCCTTTTTCCTCTCTTCTGCTCCAAATCTTTTCTTTACCTCTGTCGTTCCTTTCCAATTAAACATCCCAAGCCTTTCATACTCGTCCGGGCACATCAGACGACGCTGCTCTATCCGCCAAGCTCGACTCCTGACTCAAGTCCCGAGCAGAGAGCAGTAGTAGCAGCAGCTCTATTTTGCCACTAGCAAGTCACTCAGACCACCACCGGTCCTCCTCCATTGCTCGCCATGAACGCAACAATGGCGGCGGCCGGTGCCTTCCCTCCTTTGCCTGAATACACGCTCCAACCCCTCCCACCACTGGTTCCGGGCATTGCCGACAAGTACCTGGCCCTGGTCCTGCCCATCATCGCGTACTGGGTCGTTTCGATGATGTTTCACCTTGTTGACGTCTACGATCTGTTTCCTCAGTACCGTCTGCACACTCCTGCAGAGGTGCTCAAGCGCAACCACGTGTCGCGGTGGGACGTGGTGCGGGATGTCGTGGTTCAGCAGATCATCCAGACAATAGTGGGAATCGTGCTCGCTTGGACTGAAGAGGACGTGGAGATGGGCAAGGACGAGTACAATGTGGCTGCGTGGGCTCTGCGGCTGCGTGTTGCCCAGCGGTACGTTCCGAGCCTGCTGGCTCTGGTCGGACTCGACAGCAAGCAGCTGGCTGCCAACGTCATGTCCAAAGCTCCTCTACTTGCTGGATTCTTGGCCGGCGGGCGGTATCCCTGGCTGGTCAGGACGGCTGGAGATTCCACAATTCCTGAATTTGCCTCTTGGGAGACGCGTCTTGCCAGCTTCATCTACTGGGTTGGCATTCCAGCCCTGCAGTTCATCATGGCAATAATCATTGTCGACACCTGGCAATACTTTTTACACCGTGCCATGCATCTCAACAAGTGGCTCTACGTCAAGTTCCACTCTCGCCATCACCGCCTCTATGTGCCTTATGCCTACGGAGCACTTTACAACCACCCGGTGGAAGGATTCTTGCTCGACACTTTGGGCACTGGCATTGCTTACCTTTTGGTCGGCATGACGCCTCGACAGAGCATGTGGTTCTTCTCGTGCTCCACCATCAAGACTGTGGATGACCACTGCGGCTATGCTCTGCCCTGGGACCCTCTCCAACACATTACCTCGAACAACGCTGGATACCACGACGTGCACCACCAGAGCTGGGGCATCAAGACCAACTTTTCGCAGCCCTTCTTCACCTTCTGGGACCATTTACTTGGCACCGTTTGGACCGGTGGAGACGTTTCAGCTCGCTACGAGCGCAGTCGCCTTGCTGCGCAGAAGATGGTTGACGCAGATGTCTCCGAGAAGAATGGCTCAATCACAGGTTCTGATGCATCTGACTCGTTTGCAGCGGATTCGAACGCGCCATACCAACATCCTGAAGTGGTTGTTGAGGGTGCATTGCCGGAAGCTCCGGCAGGCAAAGCAGCTCGCCAGGCAGATGCATCTCGCGCACAAGTTGTTCTGTCGGGAGATGCTGGCGGCATTTCGGCACTCCAGAACGAGACTGCAGAGGAGCTGGCTGAGCAGGCTCGGCTTCGACGCAGTCCACGCAAGGCTACAGGTCGTCAGAGCGATGGCTCCCCAGCTCCACTCAAGGGCCTGCGAGACAGAGTCAACAGCGGCGCACAGAGCTTCCACGGGCGCTCCGGCAGCATCCTGGGCTACCATGGACAATGATTGCACGTAATGGGCCAGGGGCTTTATCTTCTCTTTCGAGTCTGTAATATCTTTGGATGCTACAATAGGAATGGTGTTCGGCTTTGTCATGGGCGTTTCTTATTGCACCAGCCAGAATTGGCTTTTGAGGAGCAGGCTATTGGCGTGGGGGCATGAAATTTTTTCTTCGACTGTATCTACTTTTAAAAACTTTTTGTACACCTTTTCCACTCGCTCAAAAGGGAATACATTTGGAGAATGGACGAGGGGTGGCACTATAGATTATCTTTACAACAATGCATACGCATGCTTTCCTTCTATCTTTTCCCGCCTCTTCTTGTGCATACTTGACTGGGATACTTGCAATTTTCTTCTTCTTCTCTTTCTCTTTTCCTTCTGGAGTTGTTCCTTTAATATCTTTTTTTTCTCCTCGGGACTTTCGCTTGGCTTCCCTCTTTGGGTCTCCCAACTTCGTCTCCATGCACTCTTGCTCTCTACTTATTTGAACAATTCATCTTTAATTGTCCGTTAGCCCAGAAATCTCGCCTTGCCTTGTGAGAGAGATGGCAGAAAATGAAAACCACAAGAATTGCAGCTTGCTCGACATCTTACAATCTTGTCCTCTAGTCTCTTCCCAATCGACCACCCAGCCTAATAAACCATTTGCTGGTCTTCACATCAATGACGCGAGTCTATCAATCTGGTGATCATGGCAGAAACAACAGCACGGCGATTTTCACAAGACGAGATAGGAGCACAATCCGAACATTTTCTTGGGTTGAACTTGACAAACATTGGAATTCATGGTTACATATACACGTCTGCTATTTCCTCTGTCCTCTCTACAGCTTCAACAACCAAGTTTCCGACGCAAGAATTCAAGACAAGAAATCTCTTGGAAAGGTCGGTAACAAAGAAGCCTCGAGCAGAGAGCCTAGCCCAAAAATCCTCTTACCGAGACTGACTGCGCTCATTCTCGTCACTGTCAATGGCCCGCACCTGGGCGATGCCAGAAGCACCAGCGGCCTTCTTCTCGGCGACGATGCCATCGCTTGTGCCACTGGGGCTGCCCTCCTCGTCGTCAGCATAGTCGGAGGCCTGCTTGGCCTTGGTCTTTAGCAGAGGCCAGCGACCAGTGCGCTCGCGGAAGCCCAGCACCAGGAAGCCGACGATGACAACCAGCCAGTAGAGGTTGTAACTCAGGACACTGCCGTACGTGGCGCTGTTCTGCCATCCGAAGAGCGAGTTGAAGACGCCCCAGCCACCGTCAATCTGGGGGTTGCAGCAGTTGACGTGCCAGACTGACTTGCGGATGTCGTAGGAGCCGGCGCCTGAGCCAGTCTCTGAGGCATCGCCACCTGTGATGCTCGACCAGGCATTGTTCTCAAGATACCAGACACCTTTGGAGAAGAGACCGGCGGCGACAAGGTACAGGAAGCAGGTAGACACGATCAGGAAGATCTGGAGAGAGGCGAATGTGCCAAACCTGGAATTTGCGTTAGCGCTTCGGATAGCTGGCTATTAGCAGAGGACCATACCGGTAGATGACGAAACCCACGGCGACGCCTGCTGCCAGACCACAGATGACAGCCAGAGGGAAAGCGGTGGCGGGCAGACCCAAGCTGACACCACCGATAAAGACAACAGCTTCAAGGCCTTCTCGCAGGACCGTGATGAAAGGCAGGATGAACATGGCATACTTCTGGCACCAGCGCTTGAAGGCACCCTCGCCACCAGCACGGACGGTGCCCTTTGACTCAATAGCCTGAGCCAGCTTGACACGCCACTTGTCCTGCAGCTTCGAGACGCGCAGCAGAGCAGCGCCCATGATGGTGATGATCAGGGCGGCAAGGATTGCAAAGACACCCTCCCAGATGTCCTCGGTGCCGGCAAAGTGATCAACACCATACCCGTAGAATGCACCGATCATGCCACCGCCGATTGCCAGACAAATAAACAGTCCAAGAGCGATGCCTAGCCAAATCTGGCGGCGCAGCTTCTTGTAGACGTTGGCATCGTGCTCTGGGCCAATGGTCTGCTTGAGGAACGACAGCAGCACCGACACGATGATGCTGGTCTCGAGGCACTCGCGGAAGCAGATGAAGAAGACTGGTGGAGGCAACAGTCGAGTTAGGCGAGGCTGCGCAAATCACAAGAAATTCGAAAGTGGGGGAGGGCATTCATACCTGGGACGGCAAAGACGTTGACCATGGTTTCTTTCACTCTCTGCGTCTCACGATGAGACACAAGCACAAAAAAGACGTTTTCCTACCAGACTACGGAGACAAGACTGGATGAGAGCAGCAGCAAAGCATGGAAACCAGGTTTATCTGATTGCGAGGAAAAGGGAGCGAGGGGCGCAAAAGTACTGGCACGCGCCTGATGGAAAAGATTAGCGAGGCGCTATATTGCCTGACACGCTCTGGACGCCACGGCCCAAGCCAGAAGCGAACGAATGCGTGGGTGCTGCCGTGCGGGTCCCACGCTGTTGGCGGCAGCAGCCAAACCAGGCCGAGGTCGGCGGACACGAGAAACAATTGCCATTCACTTCTGGGCAAGCGATTGGAGAGGAGCTTCAGGAGGTGGGCTGCAATGCGGACGGCAGAGCCAAACACACGACACAGCGGGATGTGGTCCGTATGCAAAGCAACGCTGCAACCCCCCAGCATCCAAGCATCTGCAAAGGCCAGAAGAGCAGAGCATTACCTGAGTGGTTGCAAGATCAGCAAGAGGTGGGTCGGAAATTATCTGATTGATAACTTAATTTGCCGGATCAGGCTAAGACGCTAAGTCAGATGGCGGCCCAGGCATCGCCCTCGTTCAATTGCACAGCGAGGCTACGGCGGGGCTTGATGCCGTTTGGCGTTACGGTGAAGCCTTTGTCCAAAGGATTTGAAAATTTCATGCACGGCATCCGTCCAATTGGCGGCCTGGTCCATGGCATCGAGCCACGCCAGCGCTGTCGGCGACCCGGCGGCCCTAGCATGGCCAATCCAGCTTCTCCACCCGTCACGAGAAGCAGGGAGGGGGCCCTCAGCGAGCACGAGACAAGGCCAGAGGATCTAGATCGGCTGCCGCAGGAAAGCTTTGAGACGGCAGAAAGAATCTGATAAGCGAGGCCAATTGTTTTGCGGTTTAGCTGGAAGGCCGCTCTTATCTGCCTCATCTTTTTCTTCCCTCTCCCTCTCCACGTTTTCCTTAGTCCCAGCTGGTGGTGATTGAAAAGATAACCTTCTCACATTGAGAATATTGCTTTGCACAAAACATGGGTCGTGGCATCGCGTCAAGGCTGGCCGTTGCGGCTCTTGCGGCGGCTCGCCTGGCTCAGGCCGAATTGCGAACATTCGACTTCAACATCACCTGGGTGAATGCGAATCCAGATGGGCAGTTCGACCGTCGCACCATGGGCATCAACGGCCAGTGGCCCATCCCGACCATCAGCGTCAACAAGGGCGACCAGGTGGTGGTCAACATTGTGAACCAGCTGGGTGACCAGGACACTTCGCTGCATTTCCACGGCCTGTACCAGGAGGGCACGCCACACATGGACGGGCCAGTGGGAGTGACGCAGTGTGCAGTGGCACCCGACCAGAAGTTCACGTACAACTTCACCGTCAACCAGCCTGGCACTGTGAGTAGTTGAATTTTGATTTGCGATGTGATTCTGACTTGGCAGCGCAGTACTGGTACCACTCGCACATCAGAGGCCAGTATCCAGATGGTCTGCGGGGAGCTTTCCTGGTCCACGACGCCGACTCGCCGTATGCAGGGCAGTACGACGAGGAGATTCCCATCACGCTGAGCGACTGGTACCACGACCAGATGCCAGGCCTGATCAGCAGCTTCATCAGCGTCAGCAACCCCACAGGCGCAGAGCCGGTGCCTCAAGCCGCCCTCATGAACGACGGCCAGAACCAGCAGTTTGCGGTGCAGCCGGGCAAGACATACTTTCTGCGTCTGATCAACATGGCGGCATTTGCGGCGCAGTACTTTTGGATCGAGGGCCACGAGATGCGGGTTGTCGAGGTTGACGGCGTGTACACGCAGCCGTCGACGGCCGACATGCTGTACATCACGGCAGCCCAGCGCTACGGGGTGCTGGTGACGGCGCGCAACGACACGGACGCCAACTTTGCCATTGTCGGCTGCATGGACACTGACCTGTTCGACACGGTCCCCGACGGTCTGAACCCCAATGTGACGTCGCACCTGGTCTACGACGCGGCAAAGGCCATGCCGGATGCGACTCTGGTGGACGAATTTGACCCGTTTGACGACTACACGCTGGTGCCGTACGACAACCTGGCGCTGATGGAGGACGTCAACCAGCAGATCACCATGAACATGAAGATGGACAACCTGGGCGACGGAGCCAACTACGCCTTCATCAACGACGTCACGTACGTGCCGCAGAAGGTGCCGACGCTGTACTCTGTGCTGTCGACGGGCAACTCGTCGACCAACGCGGCCGTCTACGGCGTCAACTCGAATGCCTTTGTGCTGGGCTACAACGAGGTGGTGGAGATTGTGCTCAACAACGACGACCCGGGCAAGCACCCCTTCCACCTGCACGGGCACGAGTTCCAGGTCGTGGTGCGGTCAGACGAGTCGGCCGGGTATTACGACCCCAGCAATACGACCTTTGCGGCGACTCCGATGCGGCGCGACACGCTCATGGTGCGGCCGAACGGGCACTTTGTGATTCGCTTCAGGTCGTATAACCCGGGCGTCTGGCTGTTCCACTGCCACATGTGAGTGTTTTCCTTTTCCATTGTCCATTTTCCCGTTTTTCTTTTTCTTTTCCCAGGAAGAGCCTGCACAGGACTGGCCATGTCATGTGGGAGAAGGAAAGAAGAAGACAGAAGAACAGAGAGGCTAACAAGAAACAAAGCGAGTGGCACGTCGACTCGGGCCTGATTGCGACCATGGTGGAGGCGCCCCTGCAGCTGCAGCAGAACATCACCATCCCGCAGAACCACTGGGACGCCTGCGCCGCCGCAAAGACACCCACACAGGGCAACGCGGCGGGCAACACGGTCAACCTGCTAGACCTCAGCGGCGCCAATGTCCCGCCAAAGCCCCTGCCGGCAGGCTTCACCGCTCGCGGCATTGTGGCGCTGGTGTTTAGCATCATCAGCGCCTTTTTGGGCATGGCCGTCATCTCTTGGTGTAAGTTTGCCTTTTCTGTTGATGCATGTCTAGTTCTCAGATGCGGTACTGATCAACATTCACCAGATGGCGCCGCGCCCATCAGCCGCGCAGAGATGGCCAGCGCAAGGAAGAGGGTGGCACAGGCTGGCATCTCGACTCGGGATTAAGCGACGAGGACAAGGATGACGACGACGACGACGACGCCCATGATGATGCGAAGCAATAACCGGCATGTACATTTTATTTTTTTCCCTTTTTCGTTCCAGCCAGTGAGGAGCTTCGGCAGCTTCGGGGCCCTGTAAAAAGAGGAATCAATCGAGCCAATGTTAACCACCCAAGAGTAGCCTCTGCGCCGATCTTTGGTGGCTTTTTCTTTGTTTCTCTGTTCTGCCTGTTCTCCTCATCCTCGTCGCCGCAAATGCCGAGCCCGGGGAAGTCGCACAGCCGCGTCCTTGCTTGGGGGATTGTCGCAGTAGCGCCAGTAGCACAGCCGAGACGAGGGCGATTCAGCTCGATCGTCGCTGTGAGGTTGTCGTCCTGGACCGTCTCCGCCTTTTTGATTCTTTCTGTCATTGGTGTTCTTTGAAGGAGGAGGAGCAGGAGGAGCAGCAGGAGGAGGAGGAGTGGGAAAGGAGTTTGAAAGAAAGCTCTTCTGTGTGGATATTCCCTGCTTCTCAACAGCAACAGCAACAGCAACACCCAATCTCAGGCCAGTCCCCAGGAAACAGAAAGCATTAGAAGAGGGCCTGACCCACCTATTGCATTAGTGCCTCCCCCCCTCCCAATCGAGGAAATAAAAAAGGCAAACTCTCTCGCCTCTTGCCTGCTCGAAACCAGACGGGCCGTGCCTCTTTTCAGCCATGAGTCCGGCCGTCTCTGCCAATTGAAAGTGCTTCTGTGTTTGTTCTGTGACATGTTCCCCTGCTTGCTTGAGTCTTGACGAGCATCGCTTGACCCGGCGTTTGGCCCTGCAGCCCTTGTTCTGTCGTGTTATTTCCCGAACAACTGCTCAGCTTCCTGCTGCCTCGTTGGTCTTCTTGCTGCCTGACTCGATACTCGATGTAGAAGCAGATGACTCGAAAAGATCTGCACGTCCGGGAAACGGTGTGGGTGGTGCCAATGACTGCGCCGCCCGGCTTCTGAAGTGCAGTAGTGGTCGTCGAAGCAGTAGACTTTGTTCCCTCTTTCCTCTCCGTTTTGGGTTGTCACTATCTTTTTCTTTCTTTTCTTCTTCTCACACCTCTCTCTCTTTCTCTTTCATCCACTCTTCACACACACACAAACACATACACTTTCTCTCTCTCTCTCTCGGTCTCTCTCTCCGCGGTTCTGGCCCAACTCAGCCCCGGGGCCCCAACCAGAGTTGGACCCCAAAACCCAAAGAGCTGAGGCTAGCCAAGAACCACCACAACCAGATCCTCGCCTCAGCTGTTCAGTCTGACATGCGTCCCCTCGCTGTGGCGTAAGGGCTAGAACAGACGTCAAAGAGAGTACACGTCAAAAAAGACAAGCGTCTTCAACCTTAGCTTTTTGCGCGCGCGCGCGTTTCCATCTGTGTGTACTTCAGTGTTTGTGTGTGCGTGTGTTTGTGCGTCTGCGTGCATTCCACCTCACAGTTCACCAACCGACAAACGCAAAGTCCTCAATGGATATCCTCAGCCAGGTCTTCGCCATGGACACGCCACGTCAAACCTACGCGCAGAGGGCTGCCCTCTCCTCCACCCCGCCGCTCGCCGACTACCTGCTGCGCCTCATGGAGCGCAAGCAGAGCAACATCTGCCTGGCCGCCGAGAGCGCCGACGGCATGACGACCGCCGAGCTGCTCAAAGTCGCTGCCGACTGCGGCGATTCGATCGTCGTCCTCAAGCTCCATTCCGACGCAGTCTGGGACCTGTCGCCCGAGACTGTGCGCGACTTGACCCTCCTCGCGAAGCAGAAGGGCTTCCTGCTCTTCGACGACCGCATCTTCAGCGGCACCTCTCCCTCAGTCGCAGCCCAGTACTCTGCAACCCACCTGCACCCGGGCTCCTGGACCTCCCTCACCAGCGCCCACATCTTCCACGGCACCAAGGTCGTCAAGATCCTCCGTGACGCCGCCGTCGAGCTCATATCAAACATGCAGCCCGAAGACCAGGACTGCCCGCAGCCACACCCCTACAAGCAGCGCTCCCAGAACGATTCGTCCTCATACTTTTCCACCAGACAGAGCTTCGACTACGCAGAAACCTCTCCGACGCGCTCCAAACACGTCCGGCCGCAACACCCCGCGGGCTCAAGACACGCCTCAAACCCTTCACGCAACTCTTTCCTGTCCGAGGCCGCCCTGGCAGAAGCCTATCAAGCCGCAGGCCAGCGCCCACCGCTGCACCGAAAAGGCTCGGGCAACCCGACCCGCCAGCCGCTGTCGCCCTCGATGGCTGCCGTCGCTCCCTTTGACCGCCGCAAGTCGTCCATTGTGAGCATCAACACGACCATATCCTCGAGCACCGAGTACATTGGCTCTCCATCCAACGCAAACCCCCGCGTCCAGCCCTGTGCCAGCATCACCATGTCGGCCTCTTCACCCAACATATCACCAGGGCGAGACGAAGCTAGCCAGCAGAATCAGGACAATGGCCCTCCACTTTCTCGCGGCATACTGCTCAACACCGACATTGACCCTGCCATCTTCCAGCAGGGCTCAGTCATCGGTGCGTATGCCGCCGACTCGTGCACCAACGGCTTCAAGCGCGCCTGTGCCAAGGTTGCGCGCATCGACCGGGATTTCGTCCTCGGCTTTGTCTCTGATGGCCACGCTGCTGCCCAAGCCAACGGCAGCGGCAGCGAGCTCACCAAGAAATTCCTCAACTTTGTCTCAAATTGCTGCTTTGCCGACGACAGCCTCTACCTCTCACGGCAGCGCAAGAGGGTGAGCGAATCAACGACGCCCACGAGAGCCTCTCAGACAAACGGCAACGAGTCGTCGGAAGAGGAGCCAGACGACTCGGACACAGAATCCAGTGACTCTGACGGCCACGCCTCAAGAAGCTCCGTCACATTCCCCGTTGACGTGTCGCCAGCAGCTCTTGTGCGCGACCAGCGTGCAGACGTCCTGATTGTCGGCGCCCCCATCATCCAGGCAATGGACAAGCGAGAAGCCGTCGAGCGCTACAGGAAAGCTGGCTGGCAGGCCTATCTGCAAGACGTCGGACGAACAAAACAACCAGCCGCGGCCAAGTAGAGGCTTTGTTGCTGCTTGCTGTTCCCACGAGCCACGAAATTCTAACGTTTGTTTTGCCTTTTTCTTTCAATATAGACCTTGTCGGCGGTTTATGGCGCACAATCACACACATACATACGTACACGACGGATACCCACTTGAGCTTTCACCAGCGAATCCAACCTCTTTTTTTTCTTCGTCTCTTACTTGACAATGCACAATTTTAAGCTGCGGTGTATATACTTGGCATAAAGTCTTGGCATGCGTGTCATAAGCTCTTCTTTTTTTTTTCTTTTAGTGACATAATCCACCTGTTCCTACTGTCCTTTCTGCTGCCTTACTTAAAATCAAACACTGCCATTCAAGATATTCCGCCGTGGCAGTGGCTCAAAATGTTCTGGCCCTATCCATGAAGTCTGTTGGTTTTGAGCGCCTCCTGCTGCGTATCTTTTCTACATTTCCCCACTCGACTGCCTTGTACAGAGATTGGAGTGGCCAACGACAAGATCAGACTTGACATCTGGCCTGAGAGCTGAGGCTAGCAGCCATGGCACCGGTCTCACAGAGCCCAAGAGCGGTGCCTCCATCCGCACGCCATGCAGCAAAGTCAGCTACAAGCACGCCCACGTCCAAGAACCGCGTGCAAGCCAAGAAGCAAACCAATGCTGCAGTGTCAACTACAACTCCAGACTCGCAGGTCTATGCAGAACGCCCAGATCTATTTGTCCAGTACAAGAGGCCTACAGCCCCCCAAGCCACTGCGGCTGAGAATGTCGCTGCGACAGCGTCTCAAGAGCGAGGCCCGGACGACTTTGTGCAGGAAGAAGACGGCGTTGCGCTCATAGCACCCACTGGCGACCTGGTGCTTGATATCAGACAAGATCAGTCTTCGCCTCAGTTCTCCTATCGCGTGCAGGCTGCCACCCTCAAATCCGTCTCGCCATACTTTGACCGTCTGCTCGGCCAGACCTTTCGTGAAGGCAGAGCGGTCGAGAAGCACCTGGCTGCTCTTACTGTGGACCATGGAACAGCAGACTCAACACCGGCTTCCAAGCTGCCACGCGTCTCCATTGAGCATGTCGGCCAGATCTCGGCAAAGGTCAAGTCGATCCACCCACTCATGACCGATCTGCTCGCCATCCTGCACAGCCGAGACACGACTGGCCGAAAGGTGCCCCTGCCAAACCTTGCCAATCTGTGTGTTGTTGCTGATCGCTTCGACTGCACTGCACCTGTATCGAAATGGGCGCAACGAAAAGGCATTCTTAGGCCAACTGCACCGACTCAGACGCTGCCCAGCGAGGACGCGCAACGCCAGAAGATTTATATTGGACTGCTGCTCGACTGCAATCCCTGGGTCATCAGGCACAGCACTCAGCTCATTCTCAGTGGGTCGCAGCGCTGGTCTACTGATGCAGATGACACCAGGTCAGAAACTGACACGCCATGGTATGACCTGCCAAAGGGCGTCGAGGACGAGCTCTACTTCCGCCGTGAATGCGTCCTGGACGCCATCGCCTCACTCGTTGAGCATTGTTTTGAGGCCTACACCTCGCCTGCGCGCCAATGCAAGCTGGGTTATGACACGTCTGCCCAGTGCGATGCCTTTCAGCTCGGCCAATTTGTCAAGTACATGTCCAAGAAGAGCTTGCTGTACGTCAAAGCCTCATGGAGTGAGAGCAGCGACTCTTCTCAGCGAACCCAGGCCAAGTCCATCGGCAACCTGCTGCAGGCTCTGCGCGAGCTGCCGGCCTACCAGGTCGACGCCAACCACGCGCACTGCGGCCCCCGCAAGCGCCTGATTGCCAATTTGGCTGTCATTGAGCAATACCTGGGCGAGAACTGGCTTGGGGTCTGCATGCCCGCTACAAACAGCGACTTGAGCTGGTCGTGGCAAGCGCAGAAGCCTCTAGCTCAGGTCGCCGTTCACTCGCTGCGCCGGTTTGTTTCTTCAAAGTCGAATCAGAAGGAGACGTCTGCGGGCAACGGGGCCAGTCGACTATTTGTGGCGAATGCATGGCAATGGGCCGACGCCGATACTTGAAGTCCTTTTCTCTTTCCCTGTCGTTGGTCTCGTCCATGGACAACAGGCAAATGTGTACATGCGAGTCAAAGTCCTTGCACCTCAAGCGAGATGTCTTTGCAATCGACAGGGCGACATGCACGAGAATTAGATGCGACCCAAAAATGTACATGAATTTGTGTATCAGTATTCGTGTTTTCACAAGCGTCATCTTCTTGTATGGCCGTCTATCCTTGTATCTATCTGGTTGAAGTCTCCCCCATTTAGTGTTGTCTCTCCTGACCCGTACGATATATGCAGCACATTGCAAAACTCTCTATACCGCCAAACGCTCTCAAATGACTGCTTAAAAAAAACACAAGTCTTCATCCATCTTTTTACACCCGTCTCTCTCCAAGTCTAGTCATGCATGTCGCCCACCAACCCCTGCCGAAGCCGCTCGCGCCGCGCCGCCACCACGCTGCCCACACATCGACCCACGGCCTCCAGATCGCCCAGCAGCGAGATGTGGCCGCGCTCGCTGCTCACCACGCCGCCTTTGGCCGACTGATACCCCTCGGGCAGCTGCGCCGCGCGCGCAAGCACCACGCCGTCGCCCGACGCAAATGCCAGGTCGTCGTACGCGTCGGCCCGCCCAATGGCCTCACGGCCTCTGACCTGCGCTGCGCAAACCGTCGGGATACTCTTGCCGTAGATCACGGCCGCCGGAGGGTAGGCTCCCGCAGCCTCGAGGCGCTCTGACCAGGCCAGCTCCTGCTTGAAGCGCTTGACGTCTCGCAGGGTGCGTTCTAGATACTCAAAGGCGGCTTCACGAGATAGTGTGACTGCAGTTCGGGGTCCAGCCTCGTCATCCCTTGAGGGTGGTGGCGGCGGCATCCCCGAGTCTATCTGGGGTGCGTTGGGCTGTAAACGCTGCTGTGACGGTTGACCCGACGCTGGGGGCGTCAACGACCCGGCAGGGCTGTGCTGATTCGATGCAGAAGACGGCGGCTTGGGGCTCGAGTTGCGCCGCTGCGTGATGCTCGGCAGCACAGATGAAATCGACCCGCGCAGGTTCGAGATTGTGCCACCCGAAGCAGATGGATTCGCAGCCAGAGCAGGCAGCGGGCGTGCAATGACGGGCGACAACCGGTGCTCGTCCCACGTGCGAGGGTCGAAGAAGTCGACACGGTACTCCTCACCCGTATCGCGGTCCACGAAGCAGTAGCCATCGAGTGGCAACAGCGCGAAGCTTGTGCGGATGGTGAAGTTGACCTGCGCCGTCAGCACCTTTGACGACAACAACACGTCGTCGCCATTCCTCAAGGGACCTAGCACGTTGACGCAGTTTTGAGGCACTCCAGCATACACAACACCAGCAAACAGCTCCGGTCGCTGGTTGACTGCATGCCGTGTGATGAGACCACCCAGAGAATGTGCAATGACCGTGGCACCTCTTTTCTCTATCGGAGTGCCCGGCTTGTTGCACGGCAAGTCCTCAAGATACTTGATGAGTTGCTGGCTCAATAGCAGCGGATTCAGCCGCCAGTCGTAGCCATAGTCCCAGACTCTCAAGAGGCCATTCTTGGCATTATTTGAGGCGCGCAGCCGCTTGAAGAGCCGCCGTGAAATGTCAACAGGACCTATATGTGACAGCATGCCTCCAGGTATGATGGTTTCGGGCATTCGTTCATCAGCCTGCTCGTCTAGACCCACCTCGAGGTTGACTTTGCGAATGTTGAGCCCAACTTTAATGGGTACCCAGCACTGGCGATGCGGCGCCTCCGCCTGCCTGAGTATTGATCCTCTGTAGCCTCCTAAAATCACCACATCACCTTGGAGATGCTTGACAGCCTTTGCGAAATGTGGGTGCGTTGCAGCCTGTTTCTTGGGCATCCCTGCTGGCGGCGACATGAGGTGGCCATTTGACGTTTGTGCTTTACCCCTCGAGGCTATGTGAGTGGTCGAGGAATGCGGGCTGGGCTCTTTGCTAGAGTCCTTGCTCTTGATGCCAGGCAAATTAAGATGTGCCAAAGATAGAGAAGACATGTCGGGAATCAGCCTTGGCATCTTGATTGAATTGGCAGCCGAGTCGGCAAACGAGTCTTTGATTGCTTTGAAGCGCACATTGACCTGCTCGTGCACGTCGGCCCAGCGCGTGTCGTCCCCCAGAGACGAAGCTCTTGAATGTGCACGAAACAGTAAAGTGCCATCTGAAGTTGTGCGGCGCAGGGCATGTGGTCTCGCTGGTTTCTCTGGTGGAGTTTGTTCTACTACAGGTCTCGGAGGCAGATGTGGTGCAGAAATCTCGTCTGGTGACGCCGTCTGTTCGGGCGTCTGGTACCTGCCATGGTCCGTAAATGTATTGTTGTTGTTGTTTTCATCCTCTGTGGGATGCAGCCGGTCGATGAATTTTTGGAAACCAGTTCCATTCGATAGAGAAGGCAGATTGAATCGGGGCAAGTATCTCTTCAGCCCAGACTCGCTCTCGGCACGTGACCGTCCAGTCTGTGCAGTATCAAGTCGTGGAGGCACAGCATCTCTTTTGTCCCGTAATTTGGTTTGGTTGGCTGTAAACTCCTGATCCAGCTGCGGGATGCGGTGCGAGCTCTTTTGCAATGCACGTGCTTTTTCCAGAGTCGTGGTGCGGTGCGACGACATCTGGCGCTGCATGGGCCCAATGCTGACGCCGACGACCGAGTTGCCATCGTGGGCCAGGTCCCGCCGCTCTTCGTCATCTTCATGCTCCTCCTCCTCCTCCTCTGGTGACTCTTCTACTTCTTCTTCATCCTCGGGAACATTCTGGCTGACATGATGCGGATCGGCAGCAGCAGCAGCATGTGTCGTGTCATGCGGCTGGGACTTGGCCTGCGTTACAGCGGCACTTAAAGACTGTGATTCGGCATGTGGCTGCATCGAGCCGGCCGTTGCGCATGGTCCTCCTCTTTCTTACTGTTTAGCTCTTACTGATTGGTGATGTTGTTAATAATCCCAGTGAATTTACGCTAGAGGAAGGTGGGACCACATGAGATTAAAGGGGTCTCCCTTGGAAGCCAAGGAATTTTCTCTACGAGGGGCGAAAAGTGTAAGATGGGAAAAACATGTGAGAAAGTTTTGGGAGAAAATGAGGGAAAAAAAAAGGTTCAGTTGATAATAATAGAGCACACTTTGGGTTTGCGGCAACATCGGATCTGCCCTGTGGCGGTGCTGTCTCTATCGCGATTTGATTTTCCCGCAAAAGTCAGCCTGGCGGGCGATGGAAACAGGTGTGACGCAAGCATTGTGGCCAGGAAAAGGTATCATTGTTTCAAAACAAGTAAAAGCGAAACCCTGAAGGATCCCCAAGTGACACTCTCGACACAATATACTCAGCTCCTGCCTCGTCTGCTGGTCCAGGGAGATGTAGTGTGTATGACACTCATGTGGCTTGACTGGTGATGTCGTGGAGGCTGATGACTTATTCGATGTGATCAGTCTTTAGTTTTCTTTTTATAAATTGCATATATATATTGCTACAGCGGCTTTTCATAGTCGATTTATCACGTGCTGCACAGTGGTTTTGGAATTACCTTGGTCGGGTGGCCTAATGGTAAGGCGTCAGATTTCGGCTCTGAAGACTGCGGGTTCGAGTCCCGTCTCGATCGTTTTTTGCCCATGTGGAGATCTCTTGTTTTGATTTGTGCATATATTGGTCTAGCCTGGAGATACTTCCACAATGTTTCTACGAATCACGTCTCTTTTTGCCGACGGAGCGCTGCGTTGAATCAGTGTAAGCGGCGCGTACGTGCTGCAGCTGACTAGAGCCAACGGTGCGTGCATTACGAGGTACATGATGCGCCTTGACCTCGTTTAGCCATTCCCATCCTGCACTACATTCAAAGACTGGGCCACATGATTGAGCCCTGCACCCTGGACTTGCAGAATCGCATATCAAGATCGTCGGGCAAATGGGTACTGGTGGCCGTGAATGCACTCTGCTTGGTTGGCCGCGTCTTTGAGCACGCCACAAGCGCACCCTTCAGGCCAAAGTTCGTGGGGCAATGGCTGCTTCAGGTTAATGGCCGAGTTGCGAGAACGCCATCCTAACAGGCCAACGCGGCGCAGCGCTAAACAGCACAGATCAGTAGGTCTGCCTGGCAACAATCAGCCCAGCCCAACCCGCCAGAACACCAAGCTGCCGGAGGCTGACCAGATACTCCCAACGTATGGACCCAGGCGGAAAATGGGCCTCGAGCGAGAGAGTCTTTCTCACACCGAGGGCAAAGCAGAAACAGGAAAAGATAGCCAGTCAGCCACGTGTCGGACTGGGTGGCCGGCGTCATGGTGCTTGTTCGAGAAAGCGACGAGCATTTTTGCCTGCCTGCTTTTGGCGCCTTGCTCCTCATGGTGCATTGTGGCCCCAAGGCGTTGCGACGACTGCGATTCCATAAGCACGGCCTCGAACAGCGCCCAGGCGTCTATGCGCGCCTCAGATAGGCCTGTTCCCTGTCGTCTGTCAGTCATTTTATATACTTAATCGTTCCTGCAAACAAAGCCTCAACCACAAAATGAGTGCTGTAAGCTCACCATGAGCAAGCTATCCATGCGCTACTCGACGTTGCGAGGGAGCCAGGACCTCGGCGAATCTGACAGTGTGACTGTATGGCCACTTCCACCCTCTCTTCTCTCTTTTTTTTTTTCTGTGGTAGAACAGTAGTTGACAAGAAATTCCCAAAACACAGTGGTACTGGCAGATACTGGCCTTTCTGTCCTCATGGCTTATCCTCGGCGGGTACGTCTCTTCTGAAAGGCGTCTCGCAGCTTCATCTGCTAATACAAACTACCAGCTTTTTGGCGCTTCCAGCCCTCACCACGACGCAACCTGACGCGCATCCAAAGGTTTCTGTCACGACTCTGATCGTTATCGCGACCGCCAGCTTTGCAACCGGCTTTTCTCTAAGCGCTCTCGTCGTCTTTGCAACATCAAAGAATGCCTCGTTCCACCTCTCCCACGTCTTCAAGCCCGCCATCTCCTCCTGCTCACTGGGCTTCCTTGCACATATCCTCACGGTCGCCATGAGCACATCCTACAGCCTCGACAGTGCAGCTGGCATCTTCGGTGCCGTGCTGGGTGTTGTGAGCACCCTGGTCTACACCCTATGTGCCATCCACAGCTCTGGCGCATCCGCACGAGCGAGCCGCCCAGTGCATCTACGAGACAGCTCGACGTCAAGCCAGCTGCCTTTGGCACACTACCGCTCACAGAGTGCCTCAAGCTATTCTGTCGCGCCTGAGCGACATCCATCGTCTGGGTCAAACCAGACCAACTGGTCAGGATACAACACGACAAACTCCCAGATCCAGCCTGCCCCATATCTGGGCCAGTACTCGCGGAGCGACATTGCCTATCAGCCTGAACAGCCCACGCAGCTCACACAACCCGTCCCATTCCCTCCAGCTGCGAGCTCACGCCACGCTTCTCCAAGCCGGCCCGCTACACATTTGCAGACCGACGTCCAGCAAAAGGGAGCCTTTGACACTGGCTCGCCCATTGGCCCTGTTCACATTCTCCCCAAGGGCTCTACAGCTCAAGGCTACGTTGGTGGAGACCTGGTTGAGGCTGAGCTTACCCGCAAACAGATGCTCAATTTGCTCATGTCCAACAAAGGACAGGGTGCTCTAGCTAGCTCGCAAGCTACATTCCGCATCGAGTTGCCGCGGGACGAGCTTGAAAGAGCTGGCAGCATCTTCGGTCCCGAAAGGCTAGACCTGGCCAGTCCAGCTGTGGCCGCTCAAAGAGCTAGGTTGCGGGGAACCTCCATGGGCAAGGAGCAACCCCTGGTCAGCACACACGGCATAACCATCACAGAAACCCCTCCACCCCTCAGCCAGTCGGACACAGTCAAATCCCGAGATGATCGGAGGCGTGAGATTGAGATGGGATATAGCTGAGCTCATTGCGCTGCAAACCATGACGACAGAGACGAAACTTATAAACCCACCGTACTTTTGCAATGTTTGACGCTGATGGGAAATCTTTAATCCTTGCTTATGACTGGCGCAGGACGGCAGCAGCAGCAGGGTTTGGCCTGCATAATTCTAACAAAGCTTCAAAGAAAATTCGCGAAAAACTTCCTGATGAGAGACCTTTGAAAGGAGAGGGGGGGGAGGGGATCAAGAGGTGGCTGTACTTGTCGATGGCCTCTGGGAGCATCCATGCACGCTGCGACCTGGAATGCAAATACTTGTTCAACCTTGTCGACATAACTATCAAAACATCTACCGGCCCACATTTCAATACAAATGTTATTGGTCAACGTTCACATGCTGTCTCAGAGCTAGAAAGTGCGCTAATTCGACCAAACCATTGCCCAAACGTAAGTGAAATCCGAACAACATGGGTATTGCAAGACATTCCTCCAATCTGGACACCCAATCTCTTCACGAATGTCCCTCCATTCGGACATCGGCATCCAAATAAACCCCATTAGGCAATTGAGCCCCTGAGCAATTTGCTGGATCCGAATGGCGATGCCCACGCAGTCTTGACAAGCACGGCCCTTGGCCAAAGCCTTGTCTCGCGGGGAAGCAGCCTTCCTGCTGCGATAGTCATGCGATGCGAAATGTTGATCAAGACAAAGGCAGGCCACCCCTGTCAATGCATGCTAAGGGGCAAACTGACCTTGATTTTGCCAACACGAATCAAGAACCAGACACATCTTCTCACAAGTCGCCTCAAGAGAAAGTCCCCGTGTCTTTATCAAGTTCATGCTATTGACATGAATTTGTAGTTGTGATGGTAAGTTGCAAGTAAACGAACTCAGTTGTAACCAATTCTACTGCGCCTCTGAGAAGCAAACAAACGCTGGACACAGTCAAGCGCCATCCCGATCCCATGAAACTTTCATAAGAGAGTGTACTTCGTATTTATTGGTTCTCCTATGTCTCTGATCCCTGCTGTCTTATCTTTCGTGGCCGCTAGGCGTCAATATCCCTTGAATTTGTCATTCCCCACCCCAAGCATATCCTTCCCCACCAAATCCACATCGAGCTACATATGCGACATTTCTGTGCTTATGCTTGAGAATCACAGGCCTTGAATTCGTGATGGTCGAAGTGGAGACAGACCAGGTTACCCTTGGCTGGATCTGTGCGCTGGAAATCGAACTTGTCGCTGCGAAACAAATGCTCGACCAAGAATACGAAAGACCCAAAAGTCAAGCTCCCAATGACAACAACAGCTACTCGCTCGGAAGAATTGGAGATCACAACATTGTTATTGCCGTTCTCCCATGCGGTGAATATGGCCTCACCACGGCAGGCACCGTTGCGAAAGACCTGTTCCGCTCTTTCAGTAATGTGCGAGTCCTCCTTATGGTTGGCATTGCGGGAGGCGCGCCTACAAAAGAGCACGATATTCGATTTGGCGATGTTGTCATCAGCACTCCTGCTCACAATATTGGCGGCGTATTTCAGTATGATTATGGAAAGACAATTCAGAACCAAAGCTTTTTTCAGACAGGTGTTCTCAATCTGCCTCCTATAGCTATTCGAACAGCCATGAGCGACCTGAAAGCTGAACATATGAGCGAAGGTCATCAGATAAATGCCACAATTGACGCTATTCTTTCGCGCAAACCAAGACTTAGGGAGAAGTGGAGGAGACCCCCTCCAGAAACAGATCAATTGTTTGCAACGGAGTATCTGCATGTCGACCCGAAAAAATGTTGCCAAGAATGCTGCCTTGAACACGATAATATTGTCCACAGGGAGGCAAGAGGCGAGAACCACGACAATCCAGCCATTCACTATGGAATCATTGCATCGTCTAACCAGCTCATGAAAGATGCTATAACAAGAGACAGACTCGCAAAAGAAAAGGGCGTCCTGTGCTTTGAAACAGAAGCTGCAGGATTGATGAATAGCTGCCCTTGCCTTGTGATTCGAGGAATCTGTGATTACGCAGACACCCACAAGGGCAAAAACTGGCAAAAGTATGCTGCTCTTACCGCAGCATCCTACACTAAAGAATTAATTCAAACTCTCATACCAAGCAGAGTAGTTTCAGAATCGAAGATTTGGCAGCCCCTGCCAGGTAGCGTATTTTTCAAGCCATCCTTTAAGCCAAGAGTCCCCTATTGACGCACTTTTAGCCGTAAAAAAGATCAGCGACAATGTCGACGTTCTTTTCCAGAGTAAGCATGCTCGCTGGGCTGCGCATTCTGCAATACAGCTGATTGACCTTGACAGGATCGAACCAGCAAGATCATAAAAAAGCCCTGGAATGGTTTTCAGACGGCGAAACAGAAAAACATTTCACAGATATTGATCAGCAAGTCATATGCGGAACTGGAAGTTGGTTTCTCAACCATCAGTCTTACCAACGATGGAGGTCAGGCCACTCGAAGAACCTCATCTGTCCTGGTTTTCCGGGTGCTGGCAAAACATGTCTTACCTCTGTGGTCGTAAGGGATCTACTACACTTTTCTCAACAAACAGAAGAGCGGTGCACAGTCTTGTTTTACTTCTGCAGATACTCTTTACAACAGAGTCAAAACTATACGTCTTTCCTACGAGCGCTCCTCGCTCAAATTGTCAGGCGTGACTTTGGACTTGCAAAAGTCGTCTTGGACTGGCACCAGAGATTTGAGGATGAATCGACTGCACCTACTGCCGAAAATGTCCTCAGCGCTTTGACTAAAGCCATGTCGTCTTTTGCGAGAGTATTCGTGCTTATCGATGCTCTCGATGAACTTGAGGGAACGACTGGTACGCGACGCAATGTTACTCAAACATTGCTTACCATAGCCTCTCGCCATCCTGGGGTTCAATTCATGTTTACTTCACAGCCAGAAGCACCAGCTCTGGAGTCCATCATATCACCTCTCGCAGAAGACTATGAGCTCATCCGTATTGAAGCATCTCTACAGGATATGGAGATCTACTTGCAGAAACGTCTCGCAGATATGGACTGCCTTCAGGCATCACCCGAAGTCCTTAAAGCGCAGATTGTTAGCAAACTTATTGCTATTGCGGACGGAATGTAGGTCTTGCGGGCAACATTACGTTTCGAGACTGTGGTATATACTAATTTGATAGATTCCTCGTAGCAAAAATCAATTGTGACACGCTGACAGCCAAAGTAAACGAGGCTGAGGTTTTGGAATCGTTGGCGAGCCTCAAACCCGGAGCTGGTGCTCTCCAAGCCGCCTTTGACGAGAGTGTGTGTCGTATGGAGTCACAGCCTGAATCATACCGAAATCTTGCTCGAAAGGTCATTCTGTGGCTGAAAACCTCGAGGAGACCGTTGAGCAGCACAGAGCTCCAGACGGCACTGAGCTATAGCCCGGAGCTTAACCACTTCTCAGAAGGGACGCTAATGCCAATATTGCGCATTGTTTCAGTATGCAATGGGCTGGTCAGCTTCCAAAAAGACAATGATACGATATTGTTCAGTCACAAGACGATTCCGGAATTGTTTTCTCGGCGAAAAGACACTTGGCTCCAGGGCGGACAGGAACTGCTTGGCCGGACTTGCTTGCAGTATCTGCAAGTCTCAGCTGTTCAGGAACTCGATTTTGACGAACATGACCCTGAATGCAAGCAGAATATCCGTGCGAGCACGAGAAACGAGGTCCTGCTAAATTACGCACTCGTACACGGCGGTCATCATTTGCGAGCTAGCAAAGATCAGGAACTTGCGCAACAATTCTTCAGTATTCTCGGAAACGGCGTCACCAGTCGTCTCATATTATCGGAAATTGCCAACCTTGACCTGAAGCGCCATCCAGGGAATGCAAATCCTGCATTTGTTCTGGCGTTCTTTGGATTTGTGGACGAGCTTGCCTCTGCACTATCGTATCACAATAAACATCTCAATGCTTCCCAAAGTATTGTTGAACAACTCCCCGTTGGCAAGCTGCGCGATAGCCATATTGAGAGGCTCAAGAAGATCACAAGTGTTGATATGGCATTTGGCTATTCGGTTCATGGATCGAAGATGACCATAATGGAATTCGCTGTGCTTGGTAATCAAGTTGAGGTCGTTAAGCTACTGCTGGGCTTGGGAGCGTCCGCCCAACCTGTTTTCAACACAGCTATCCATCGAGGCCACATCAAGATTGTCAAACTCCTTCTGCCAAACATATCGTATGAAGCTCTTAAGAAGGACCTCGAGAGCATCTTGAAAGTGGCAATTGATAAGGGCCAGCAAGAAATAATCGCGGCAATGTTTCAGCACGACATGATCACTGATTCCATGAATCACGACCTCATAGAGTATACTGCACTCGAAGAAAACCCTAGAGTTCTCATCCAATTGCTTGAACATGGTATTTTCTCCAAAAAGAACCTGAGAGGCAGTCTGGACCACCAAAACTTGAAATATTTAAGCACTGTTACCGTCCTTCGACATTGCATCAAGATTGCATCTGATCAGGCAGTTAGAAAGAGGCTTCACGCCCTCCTTCTCTACTTTGCGGTAGTAAATGGCCGTGATGGACTCGTCCAGGAGCTTCTTGAAATGGATGTAGACATACTTCCTCATCATGACTTCAAACGTGTTTGGGAAGAAGCTCAATATCGAAATCACATGAGCTCTGCCTTCATTCTCTTCGAGTGGCATGCTCGGCAGAAGGCTCTTCTTTCGCATGATGTGGAGTTGATCTTCTCAATTGCCGCAGCGCACGGTAACCACAGGTTGGCGAAAACGCTAATGGCAAATTTTTCCGATGATGAAGACAGCGAAGAAATGATCTCTAATGCTTTGGAAATTGCATGCTCAAACGGCCACTTGATACTTGTGAAGATGTTTCTGCAAGCGGACTCGCACGTCAGTAGGAGACGTCTGAAGAAAAGTCAAGCGCTGAGCAGAGCGATAAAAAAGGGTCATCACTGCATCGCAGAATATCTCCTCAACAAGGGCGCTAATGTGAGAGATTTTCGATCGGACGAAAATGAAACCAGTGCTCTTGCTAGTGCATCTAAAGACAACTACCCTGAACTGGTCCGTCTGCTTCTTACACGGGGCGCTAACGCCTGTGAGCTGGAAACGGATAGACAGGATCCAATAATGCTGGCAGTTGTGGAGGGACACGCGCAGGTGGTGAAGATTATCCTTGAAAGCGGTTTGTACAAATCAGCCGAGCCTGGACTACTCGGCCAAGCGCTCTATTTGGCCTCTCAGGGGGGCGACCAAAGCATCGTAGATCTCCTTTTTGAGCAGGAAGTCGACATAAACTTTTGCTGGAAAGAGGTCACGTGTTGTCAAAACCAGGACGTGAAATGGAGATTTCACCCGCAGTATACGACCTTGCTGAGTGTTGCAGCATGTTATGGAAATCTTCCAATGACACGACGCCTCCTCGAAAGAGATGCCAAAATGGACCTAACGGAAGTTCACCACCCTTTAGTCGCAGCTGCATCATCTATGGTAAACGCAGAGACTAGGCTCGAGATCGTAAGACTGATCTATCAGCAGGTCAATTTGACCATGGAAGATGCTGAACACGACTTACAGCTACGAAGCTACCCATATTCGCAATGGAATAAGATCTGCAGATGTGCGCTTGAAGAAGCGATGCAAAATTGCGATTCAGCTTTGGTGGAATTTTTTCTGGAAAGCGGTACGCCCATTTCGTTGGACACTTGGCGCGTGGCTGGAAAAGAACCCGATATTGATGTTCTCAACGTTCTAAGGAAAAGGACAAAGGGGGGTTACATGCCCTTGGATGCTCTGCGCCTAGCTCTTCCATCAGCGGCTTGTAAGGGACGTCTGGAGGTCCTCGACCATTTGATGACATTGGTTTCAAGCGCGAAGGTATGGAATGCACATGCAACCTGCGAATTTAAAGAGGTCCTGGTGAAGCTGTGGCTGCATCAGGCGCTCCATCTTGCTGTGTGTGCGAATGACTTTCAAGTCGCAAGAGCATTGATTGATCATGGCGCGCCGGTAACGACGGATGACATCTCGGGTCATGGTTTGCTTTTGCACGCAGCAAGACACGGCTCAAAAAGGATGATCAAAGTCTTGCTGAGAAAAGGTGCCGAGGTCAACTTTGTGGCCACAGATGGAAGGACAGCACTCACAGAGGCATCTCACGGTGGGCGAGCAGATGCTGTACTTCTGTTGCTAGAGGCAGGAGCTGATGTCAATCTTACTGCGCATGGAGCAAAGTCAGCATTAAGAGTGGCTCGAGACAACAACAATAACGACGTGAGCTTGATACTCCTTGAAGCTGGCGCAGACCTTAACCTGCAATCTGGCGAAGATTGCACCACTCCACATACGGCACGCGCTTTGGGAGATCAAGAACTAGTCAACCAAGTGCTTTGTTCTGAGGCAAACCTTGACAAGCGGCCTGAAAGGTATAGCACGACTCTCCAGACCGCTGTTGCTGCAAACGAAGATGGACGAGTGAGGTCACTGCTCCAAAGAGGGGCCGATCCAAACGCGGTGTCAAGCTTCCATGATACACCACTGCAAGCAGCAGCGATTAGGGGAGACCTCGTACTTATGAGGGTCTTACTTGCAGCTGGGGCCAACGTGAATGCTCAAGGCGGATTGTACGGCTGTGCTCTTCAAGCGGCAATATCTTACTTACTTCATTATGATGGTGAAGGGTCTCTCTCAACACATCGTATCAGGCGACCTGCTGAGCACGATGTCAACGCGATGTTGAGAGAAGCGTCATCGGGAACTTCGCGATGGAGCGCAGGAAATGGTACCGTTCCTTTGGAGATGACACAAAGAAAAAAGTCATATGACATGGCGGAAATGCTGTTGCAGAGAGGCGCTGACCCAAATGTGGGGGGTGGTCTATACGATTCTGCTCTGCAGGCTGCAGCTTGTGCTGGTGCAAAAAGTACTGTAAAACTCCTTCTCGAAAATGGTGCCCAGATCAACCATTTTGGTGGCAAGTACAGCAGCGCCTTGCATGCAGCCGTCTATTGGAATCATATCAAGACCACGAAACTCCTTCTTACCGCTGGGGCAAACTGCAATGTCATGGCGAGCAAACATGGGACAGCGCTTGATCTTGCACTTGAAAAGAGACATGGGAGAATTGCCGAAATATTGGCATCGTTTGGCGCAAGAGCAGTCTTCACTTCTTTCATGGACAGTCCATGACACGATGGACAATGCTACGATCTAGAGCTATGGAAGCACCTTTGGCTATCTTGCTGGCGATCAGACTGCTTTGGAGAGCAAATAGTCCCAAATTGTAGGGAGGAAACTTCCATGAAAGCTTCTAGACCTATCCTCCGATTCACAAGGTCATTGGATGCCGTGAATGACCGACCCTATATCACTGGCAGGGAAGCCAAGAGATCAAGGTTACGACATGTCTAGTCTGCTTCTTTACAGCGGAAAGCATAGCTGAGGGATCTTATCAAAGTTGTCCATCCACGAGGCCTATACAGCTAATTGTGAGGTCGATAATACAAGAAGTTTTATGTTAGCATGTCAGATTGTTTCTCGCTGAGACAGAGTGGCAAGCAGCCTTGCATTTCCGCACGTCCACGGACCCGTCGCGAGCAAACTAGGAGAAATTTTTCTCTGTGGCGCAAAAGCCACAGAGCGGAACTGCTGCATGCACTGGATAGGAGAAATTACTGGCGCGTACACAACAATGTAGCCGCTCATGGCGCTGGGCCCACGAATCCGGGGAACCTATGACCAGCCTCGTGCTGCAGGCTCATGCAACTAGACAGGCGCTAAGTATGTCGAGTCAGGAGCAGACTGAAGAACAATGCAGCGTCGCTAATGTACAGGGAGAAAAGAGAGAAGAGCGGCGGCGAATGATTTTGGTCGAGTTCATGTTGGGATGTGCCCTCTTTCATCTGTGGGCCAGGGTTGAGTGGTGGATCCACTGATCATTCTATTCGCGAACAATGATTCTGCATTTGCTGGAGGTGTGCATGCGTCAGCAGAGGCTCGTCCAATGTGCGTGCTGAACCTGTGGGAGAGGGCCATTCTGGGGGCTTGCGCGTCATCTGGAGCCATTACGGTCTAAGCGAACCAAGTTCAACGGAGAATTTCCACGCGTGAGAGGGGCCAGCAATAAGACGGCATGCAAATGTGGAGTGTAAGCCAACTGGCTCTATGTCTCGGTCTCGATCGTTGCACTATACTCCATGGCTCCTCTGCGAAACTTGACACCACAGGTATGAAGGGAAAGAGAATTTGTGTGACGACAGCACCCAGGGAGAAGGGTCGTGGAGGTTAACATGTGCGAACAAAGCTTTAGTTCACTGCAGTGTGTGGAGAGACAGAAGACCAGCCCACGGGTCAGCCAGCGCTTGCATCGGCGACGCTACCTAAATACCGCTGGTGTTGTACTTCATTGAGCTTGCCATTAGGTCAATCTTCTGGTGATCTCGTATACATACATTGTAAAGGCTTGGCAGTGCAGCCTTAGTCCCGAGGCACAACAGCTGGTCTCTGGCGCAATGACTCTGAAGGAGTAAAGAAAAAGGTCTGGCCAATGGGCAGAAGCTTCCCTTTATTCTTGTTGTTCTGGTCTCAAATGTGCTCGGCAAAGCGCATAGTAGTTTTATCACATTCGCTATAGAATCAATCAAAAGTCCATTTAGAGAGCATGTATCTCACTTGCGTGCAGGTCTGGCGCTAATATGCACCTAAAGGGCTCTCGAGCATCCATTTCTTAAGATCCTTCCACTCCACCTGATCTCCATACAGCAAACGTACTAGTTGGTGCACATGCTTTGGACCAAGAAATGGCACAGCATGTATCAGATTGAATGCAACGTCCAGTTTTGGTGAATCAATCAGGTCTGCAAGGGCTCTGCCAAGCCCGTCACTGTCATCCTCTGCCAATTCTCCAATCTTGCTGGCAACTTCCGTTCTGAATTGTACAGTTGGGGCATTCCTCTCGGCAGAAAGCTCGGGATCCGTCATCAGCTCCGGACTGCATGCAAGCTTCTCAATCGGCATGGTAGCGATTTCAGACCAGTCAAGGACGGCGACAATGTCATAGGATTCGTTAACGACTATATTCTCGTGATGCAAATTGCGGTGCGCCAGGACAAAAGGATCCCGAATTCTGTTGGGAAGGATTGCTCGTGGGACAGCTTGCAGAAGAAAGCGCACGACCGCCAGACGTGAAAAATCGCCAATCCCTCTAGTGAAATACCGCACTGAGGCAAAGAAGTACTCGAGGGATGTGTTTATCCTCGTGTCAGAATCTTCCGCATCAGGGTACTGCGGGTTGCGTTCAGTTAGCACGATATGTTCTATCGTTGTTGGGATCACGGTAGGGTTGTCTTCCAAATATGTTGTGCGAACAGTTCGCAAGACATAATCTATCGTTGTTGGAACCACGGTGGGTTCGTCTTTCAAATCTGTTATGCGAACTAGCCCTTGGAATTGGAGCCTGCTAAGCTGGTAGAGGATAGAACCGAATTGGTGTGCGACGTGAACAAGGCTCTCGCTTGGCGCAGACCTGGCTAAAGGTTGTCGTGTGTAGAAGCCTTCCTTGAATTCCATGAACATATAAGGTGCCCCTACATCAAACATTGTATCAATTATTGAGCTAAAGCCGTATGTTCGTGGGACTGGGATAGTTGTCCTCGAGCGGACATATTCCATTGTGACAACCTCGTTCCGGATACTTTCACATGCCTCTAGAGGGTTTTCCTTGTGATAATAAGCAACGCGAATCAAAACCAACCAGGACAGGCAGTTGTCGAAGCTCATTCTGAGATACAGGTTTTTGTGGTTGAAGGCCAGTATGTGTGGGTCGATTTTGCATTCCATGTGAGCAGACGCGGTAGGGTCGTGTACTTGTCGCCATACAACCGCATGATGACATAGAACTTCAACGTTCAAGTCATGCAGAGTTTCCCGCAATTTACTTGCTAATTCCTCGTCTGTAATACCTGTTGGGAAGCGGATCCTTTGTTGTGGCATGATTTGGCTTCACTCCCCACATATGCAATGTACGTTTGAGGCAGCAAGAGAAGGGAAATTGAGGACCGGAAAAGGGTTTGATATGCAGATCGCAGCACGTTTGCGGGAAAGCAATGTGTCTCGAAAGCTTGTGTTCAAGTTGTAACCAGCGCCGTCTTAAATACTTATGTTGATAGTCCTTGTTGATAACCAAAGCCGTGGAATGTATGATAGAGCAAGTTTTCTTCCGAGTAAAGGCTAATTGCGGTATGCTCAAAACTTCCTAGGTTCTTCTGGCTGAGTCGTCGATTTGCTAAGGAATTCATAGGACTAATACCATGGAATGTGCATTCACCTAGGCCTGGGAATGACGCCTCTCCCCCGCCCCTCCCCATCAATCTCTTTGCAATAGCCTCTCAAAAGCAGAAACAAGCATTCCAACAGATAAGAAACCTCAAATTGTCAGTAACGTCAGCAACCACCGTGTGCAACATCATGCGGAAACAACGCCTCCACACCCCACCACTTTGACCTCTTTGACCCATTTTCACCACATTGTGTATATATAATGGCGTCAGAACGATAGTGTGTTCTCTTGTATCTGATAGAAAGAGCCCTTCAGTAGCCCAAATCTTTGATAATCCAAGTCCATATCATTCAGCATAATAATTTTGTCTTTTTTTTTTGGAATTAATAAAATGGAAGCCTATGCTCCTTATAGGAGAGCATATATCCCACTAGCGTAGAGCGTTGGCGCCGTCAGTGTATCATCTTCTCCTCCACTAGGCCACAGGACAGGAAAGGGTTTACCTAGTGGATTATATAAATTGAGCAGATGTCTTCCAAACTACATTGCACCCAAAGGGCTCTTGAGTATCCATTCTCTAAAGTCCTTCCACTCCACCTGGTCTCCATAAAGTAAAGGCATTATAAGCCGCGCATCATTTTCAGCACGCCATGGATAAGTAAATATCAGCCTGAATATAAGGTTCAACCTTGGAGAATCAATGAAGTCTGCAAGGACTTTACCAAACTCGACCCTCTCCTGTTCCTCCTCCTCTGCCAAAAGACGAATTTTGCGAGCGACTTCCTTTCTGAACCTCAGTATCGTAGCATTATCCTCAGCAGGAATGCCAGGATATGTCATCAGCTCGGGGGTTATCGGTAGCCTCTCAATGGGCACGGTGCCGCTATCGCTCCAGTCAATAATGGCAGTAATATTGTAAGATTCGTCAACGAGGATGTTTTTGCGATGCAGGTCATAATGCCCTAGCACAAAGGGACCATAGAGATACGCTGGGAGGATTGCTGGTGGGATTGCTTGCAGAAGAAAGCGCGTGGCCGCTAGTAGAGGAGCATTTGAGGAACTGTTCCTGCGGATAGCCTCTTCACTGAGATGCTGCCGTATATCAAAGAAGTACTCGAGTGAAGTGGTCATCTTCCGACTGGAATTTTGCGTATAATTGGAATGGGGTGAGACACCCTCAAGCTTAGTTGGAACAACGATAAACTTGCTGTCGCATTCTACTACGTAACCCATGTTTTCGAAGCTGAGTCTGCTGAGCTCGTAGAGAATAGCGCCGAACTGGTGTGCAAGGCGAACAAAGTGTTCGCTTGGGACCGACAAGGCCAAGGGGCGTGGCGAGTGGAAGCCTCGCACATACTCCATTAGAATATAGGGAGCACCCACTTCAGGAGGTGCGTCGCGCTCAGCACTAGAGTCATACACATTTGGCACCGGAATATTTGTACGCGCGATGATGAGTTTCATTGTGGCAACCTCGCTCCGGACACTCTCAGACACGTCATCGTCGCTTTCGCCATCTCTATTAGCACTTCGGATACGAGCAATCCAGCAAATGCCATCGGAGAATTGGAGTTTGAGAACCACGTTGAAATGTCCACAGGCCAATTTGTTTACATCGATGTCGCAGGAAATACCAGCAGGCGAGCTTGAGTCCATCTTGTGTTTGCATTGAAGCGCTCGACTTTTGAGAGCATCAAGATTCAAATCTTGTATGACTTGCTTGATCATGACTGCCTGGCTATTGTCCGCCGCAAGACTAGAGGGGTCGATCCAATGTTCATCCATGATCTGGCGTCACTTGCCCTGTCCAGGACATGTTCGAGGCAAAAAGCCAAGGGGAGTAATAGTTGGATTTGAAATATAGGTTGCAATACCGCTAGAAGTTGGTGTTCAAGTCAGAGCGCCAACCTAAGTGCTACATTCAATAAACACGGTTGGCTCTATAGGCGTGGAATGGAATGATCGAGCGTGTGGTGCATTCTAAATTGCACCCGCGGCAACTGCCTTTGGGACAGTGGCTGATTGCGGAATGCTTTGATGCCCAAGCCACCTTGGCCGACTCTGCGATTCGATAATCAATCCACAGAACCAATACCGTGGAATGTGCAAACAAGAAGCACTCTTGAGGTCTCAGCTGTGCAAGTGGCGATCCAGTGACATTCTCTCTTTTTGCGTAATCACATTCACTAAGACCTGGAATCGACGCTGTTTCCCCCTTGAGATAGCCGCTCAAAAGCAGAAACAAGCATTCACCAAAAAAAGAAAGAGAAACGGAATACTCAAATTGTTAATAACACGAAGACCAGTGGTGGCTAGGAAAAGGAGCCCGCCCCCTGCCACTATTGTGCGCTAGGATCTAAGTAAACGACGTGTCTCAAAAGCTTTGGTGGGCCAATCCGAAACGTCCATTGGAAGTCAAAGGCAGCCTCTGTGTATATCGTTACATCGTCTTAACGCGCTTCGTTTCCATGCATCCTGCCACCAAAGCCGATGATCAATCTTCTGTCTCATCCTATGATTCGATCAGGATTGCGGTGCAGACGGAGATTTCATGATACAAGACTTGGCCTGCATGAAACGCCGTGTCTCTGACTGCTCATCCAGTATTAACCTTTCACAAGCATTAGCGCCCGCCGAGCCGCCTCCTTGTCAATCTCTACAATTGCCTCAGAACTCACCATCTCAAAACACTTACTCCAAAAATCACCGAGAGGCTAGAATTGAACGTCAGGATCTGCAGGTGCGATGGAGGGCGTGACGCCGTGGCCCAAATGTCTGATCAGGGGCACCCAAATGATCAAGACCCTCACTATAAGTATGCAAGCAAATTCTCACTTGATCTTGGTCCTTTCAAAAACCAAAGATCTTGAGAATTACCACACTTGCAAGGCCAAATCAAACCAAAGCACCCTTTTCTTGTCGAGAATACCTCACACCAACCACTATGAACCCTTCAGCCGATGAAGTCACGGTCAACCCTTCCACAAAGCCTGAAACATGGTTCGAATGCTGGGATTGCCATAAAAAACTGTCAGGGGTGCCACCGTGCTACTGCAACCACTGCGGACTGCCAAACTAGAGGGACTAGCAATGTAAGCATCTTGGGATTCTCGTACGCATGATCAAATGTAGCTGAGATTCCCTGCAGTGTCAAGCAGTCTGACCCTATCGATGCCTGGCATCTGGTATGCCGCAAAGATACAGACACTTCAATGGTCCAACATGGTGGGACTCAGGATATGTGTGGATGATGGTAGATGATGATGGTGGATAATGGTGGATGATGGTGGACGAGATTGCATGTCGGTAGCTGATGGTGGGCTGGATGTATGCGGCTACCCAAGCCAATAAATTGACTCAAGGCGTTCTGCTGTTTCGGAGTTCACGAATTTCCTCATCGCTAAATAGGCTAGTGTCACTCTCTCCCATTTCTTCCTCTTCTATCACTTGTCCCAAAGTTGTCCAGTCTTGTTCCTCAATCCCATGCTTACGACTGTGGATAATATCATACGCAACATTGTCCAAGGCCGGCAGGGTGTGATGTATTAGTAGAAACTTTTGCAGACGAGGCATGCTTGGCAAGAGAAGACGGGCTGCATCAAGCATGCCATTGATAGAGACAGGACTTCTGGTACCCTGTCTCCAAGCCTGGCAGTCACTTGAGTGCGACTTGTGCGTTGAAAACGGGTCTTTACTCGAGATGCTGCAGTTGACGACAAAGCTTAATGGACCGCTGTGATCTTGGCTCCGTGGCAGCTCTTTTTCAGAGTCACGACAGGAGAAGATCTCGGCACAGACGTGCGGCATTCGGAGCTCTACATGATCTAAGCGTGTCACCAAGCGCCTGATTATGGTACACAGATGTGTCTCGGTGGTCGGGTCTTGTTGTCTTTCTATGAATAACCTGGGGCCACAGAGATCCAAGTGTATCGAAGACAAGGAGCGCATTACATCTAGAGCGCGGAGCAAGCCAGCGACTTGGACGTCGAATATTGTCATCCTTGGCCAGAGCATGCCAAGTTCATCTCTCTGACAGTGCTTCTTCAGCGTGGGGGGAGCCTCTGTCATTTGCAGCGCAGAGATGTGCGGAAAGGCAGGCAGCACATCCTCCCACAACCAGTCAAAGCGGCGGCGTAGCCTTTCAGATTCAGAGAGGACGTCTCTATCGGTCGGTGCGAATGACGGAGTGTAGACCTTCAAACAGCGTAGATTTTTCTCTGCGATACCTTGGTAGCGTGAACCCAATGCTGTGTTCAGCTGGACAGGTATTTGACCAGTGAGACGGACAGTGATGTTTTGGCAAGCGATTGGTCCAGCATAGAGCAACCACGTCTTGGAAGTGCTGAGCGATCTGTACAAATCGCTGGGTTCTAGAAACTGGAATATATTCAATATGACCTCTGGTGGCAGAGCATCAAGTTCCCCCAGCATTTCGACGTCTTTGACAAGGCGTTGTTTACGAGTCTGCAGTGTTTAGAAGCAGAAATGTGCCATATCAAGTTTGCAAGTCGCAGTAGAGAGGAGCTAGTCCAAGTCAATCAGAGGCGTTGACATGCCATGGGCAGGCTGCTAAGTGCCGATGGAAGCAAACATGTGCTTTTCAATGCTTGCACATGATCGGCAGAGCTTGCATGTGCCAGCAGAGGTGACGCCAGGCGTATGTGATGTAGCAGTGAGCAAAGCAGAAATGATGTGTCAGCAGCAGCAGCAGGAGCAGCAGCAGCAGGCGCTTAGCAAGAGACTTGTCGGCACCAAGAGCCAGCCTTGCAGCAGTGTCTGGAGATAAACAGCCATCAACAGCCACAAACAGTGGATTGGGGACATGAGAGGTACGCGCCATTTTCCACAAGTGTCGTTCGTTGGGCGGCAGCGGCAGACCCAATCAGAGGCGCAGCTCGCTTTTGCCCTCCATCCGTCTTTCTGGCTGCTTCTGCATCCCCCTTCACAACCTGTTCTCTTCTGCCCATCAAGTCTGCCCTCCAGCCTGCAATCTGCATCTGGCACGCAGTGGACAGCCGCAACTGATCAATTCACAGCAATTTACCTGCTGGCTGGTCGGCGTCTCGCTCCTGAAACGCACCAACGCTCGGCCGCTCCTCCCTGGCGCCCTCTCCCCTATCTCGATACGCAATAAACCCCCCTCTCTCAGTCCATTGAGCAGCCTTCATCTCAGGCCCGATCCTCCTGCCTCTGTGTCGGCGTGCAGAAGCTCTGCATCCACCTGCCAGGCCTCTGCTGCGGTCTTCTAGATGCCGCTCTAGTTTCCCTCTGGCCTCGAGAGCCCTGTCCTCTGGGTTCTTGACAGCAAGCCTTCCTCCACTCATTGGGAGCCCTTTTTCCCCCTTTGTACAATTTCAACCATTTCACACTCTTGTTCTTCCAAAAGACTTGTGTTAGTATCCAAACTTCTGTCGACTGCAAACAGGCAATCGACTTTTCCAAATAATAGACATTGAGGTTGGTTCCAATTCGCTTGGTTTGAACTGAAAGTCAGGGAAAAAAACAATGGGCTGATCTAATCCAAAATAGCCTTCTCTTGTCTCTTTTCATCTGTCCTTCCCACAACCGCCTAGTCCTTAATAGCACTGGACATTCGAATGCTTCAGATGGCAGACGTACTGCATCCTTTCAATCCTCAGAACTCGCCCACTGGAATGCTACAGACGCGTCCCGCTTCGGCAGACACATTCCAGACCGTCATGTCTCAGCACAACCAAGCTCCTCCTCAGCAGCATCACCGCGTGGCTTCGATGCCCAGAACATTCTCGTCGCAGCAGCAGAACGGCTCGACGGGATACCGCGGCACCGCAGCAGCCCCGGCGTACGCCTTCAAGGCAACACCCCAGCTGCGTTCCAGCTCGGGCTCGTCTCAACCCTCAGAATCACCAGCCGCTGGCAACAGACAACGTTTCCCGGGCACACCGTCAGTCTCGACCACATCGTCGTCATCATCCTCGAGCATGCCCACATGGAGCCAGCAGCTGTTCTCAAAGGATGACTCTGTGCTGACTTCCAGTTTCGATCTCGCTCCGTTTACGACCTCTTCTGCCGCGACGACAACAACTTCAAATGGAAGCACCGCTGCCCCTGCTGCGGAAAACTCTGCGAGCCCACCAGACCGATACCGTCGTGGCCCACGGCGGTCTGATGCAAACGCTCCGACGCTGAAAACACACGACAACCCTCCTCTTCCAAATATCCTTGGTGGGCAGACCGCTGCCAACAGCCCAACCACCATCCCCAAAATCGGCCAGTTCACATATGCTCAAGCGGCAGCAGCCAAGCAGGACGGAGCTGTGAAGGAGGAAGTCAGCAACAGCGATGCCGAAACAGCAGGTGCTGGCACAAAGCCATCGAAGGAAGAAGCTGCAAAAGGTCCGGCTTCGATGAGCCGCTATCGACGACGCAGCCAACTTGGCAGTGGCGATGACAGGACGGCAGCCTTGGACAGCATCACATCAAGCTCGCACGAGGTGCAGAGACCAGCCTCGTCTGGCGCGCACGCTCGCACCGACGGCTCTGCAGGGCCGGCCCGCACGTTTGCAGAGGTCGCTCGCCGCACCAATGTGCCCTCACCCCTGTCGCGGCCCATGAGCCAGGAGTCGCAGGCCAAGGATACCACGGCCACCACTCTGCAGCAGAGCCCTGCCGTCGCCGCCATGGCTGCTCTCAACGACAAGGAGAACAGCAAGGGCGTCAAGCACAAGCTGCGGAGAGCCTTCTTCTTCAACAACCAAGCCGATCCCAAGCAGGATGCCGTCGCCGTGTCACGCGCTGCCGCCCGCAAGGAGCAGTTCAGCAGCGAGCTCGACGAAGAACAGGATGCTATTGCCAGGCAGCAAGAAGCTTCCGGCCTGGGTCACAATATTTACTCGGGTCAGGCTGGCTTCACTGGCTCGACAGACAATCTTTCCATCTCGTCGACGGCCTCTTCCGCGTCCATGATGCTGCGAAAGATGGGCAAGGGCATGAAGAAGGGTGGCCGATCCATCAAAGGCTTGTTCAGACCAAAGTCTGTCGTCGGCGTGCCTGCTGCCGACGGACCCATTGCAAGCACTGGACCAGTGTCGATGGTTACAGTTGAGGCAGAGCGTGAAAAGGTCAATGTCAATGCTGATCCACACTCCCAAGCTGGAGGAGGCACCGGCTTCCCCCGGCTCGAGAGAAACTCTGTCGATGTTGCCCGGGCTTCTCAGGCCGAGGGTGACGATGTCAGACGGAGCATCGTCGGCGGAGAGCACGAGAGGGCTGAGGTACTAGCTGCCGTCAAACGTGGCATCCTCAAGCGCAACAACACAGGTCCTGCGGCTGCCTCAGGCACTGTTGGTACGACCATGATCAATGGAGAGGCTGGCATGACGCAGTCGAATGGCTCTTTTGAGGGGGGCGTCTCTCCTGCGGCGAGCGACGCCAGTAGCGCCCGACGAAATGGCCACAGGAGGACTGATTCGGTGGCTCTTGAGGCAGACGACTATTTCAACGCTGCCCGCTTCAAGAACAATTCCACACGCAGCCTGCCAGGCACGCCAGGCGGAGGCCGCAACATCAAGTTCAGCCCACGCATAGCCTTCCACGAGGTGTGGTCTGCGAGCGACTATGATCGACGCGGAGATATTGCCACTTGCAATCGCCTGACACCCATGCTGGCGCAGCAAATCAAGGAGGAGCTGAACACCTTCAAAATGGTATGTTTGGACAATAAACACTCGGGTGACGAGGTTTACTAACTGAAGCTCTGCAGGAAATGGAGGTGCACGAACTCTCGAAACCACACACGCACTTCTTCTGACGAAATCACACTTGCAACGATTCTTGAATTCCGGCATGCATTGAAGCTTTACATTGCACCAAAAATGGCGTACGTTAGGCGTGCCCAGAGAGAGCTTTACCAGCAACCGACTCCAGTTGGATGCTGCCAATCTCTTGTTGTTGTTCCCTTCTCTTTTTTTCCATATTTGGTTAGGGCTGGCACGAAACTTTGGCAAGATTTGCATCTACGAGCGAAACACTTTTTTCTTTTCCTTCCACTGCGTGTATGTGTCTGTGTGCCCTGCGGACGGAGGGGGAAAACAAAGGGGCAAGGAACGTCTTTGGAATAGTATGGCGAAGGCTAAAAAGCAACGAAGGGCCCTCTAATATGGGACTGGGGATGGAGTGGGAGGCACACAGCTCAATCAAGGACACTTGCATATTTTCAATGATTTGGTCTCTGTGACTTTATGCTGCTAGTTCAGTCTTATAATTTGCATAATCAGAGGCAATTGAGCCTCGGACTGCGCCACGCCTTGGGGCTCCGGCCCGCGCCACATGTACAACGACGGACCATCGTTTCTGGCAGTTGGCTTCCTGTACACACCACGCGGAGAATTGTTGTCGCTTATTATCGAGCCAATTGGTCTGAAATTACTAGCACAATTCTAGGATCACCTCGGCAGCATTGACTACACGTGTCCAACGACTCTGAGCATCTCAGTCTCAGGCGTTGCACCTGTCCAACGTACACACCATCGCGACACGAGACCTACAGAGACGAACGCGGCCATGATAACGACGTGATTGAGAACCTACATACAAGGAATAGAGCATTGGAGCGCTTTTGATTCAGACCGAATTTGGGTCACATTGGAGAATATCATAAGACACGACCTGCGACCTTGTAAACGACGCCGCCAACCCCCCGACTTGGGCGCAGCATTGTCCTCGGTTATTTGTACTCGACCTTACACAGCCCACAATGTACCACTTGATCAAGTCCATATACCTCCACGCGACGTCGCTGCCAGAGTACTCTGTGCTGCTGCTGGGACTCGATGCGGCCGGCAAGACGACGCTGCTCAACCAGATCAAAAGTATATACAACACACCAGGCTCGGCGCGAGCCTCAAATCCGTCAGTCTTTCCATCTCTGCTGTCTTCGTCCTCTCTGTCCCACGACGCCGACCCCAACGACGAAGACACGCCTGCTGTGGGCAAGACTGTGCCCACTGTAGGCCAGAATGTTGCTACAATCCGCCTGGACGACTGTTACCTGAAGATCTGGGACGTGGGAGGGCAGCAGTCCCTGCGAGGGCTGTGGGCCAGTTATTACCGCAGCTGCCACGCCATTGTCTTTGTCGTCGATAGTACCGACGTGGGCGAAGGAGACCTGGCGTCGCTGGTGCAGCAGACTGCCGCTGGTCTCAAAGGCGATGAGGCGGGCTCGGCACGCAAAGATAGAGGAGGCGAGAATGACCAAGACGATGACGACGGTAGCAGTGGTCGTCTGCGCGAATGTGCCCACGTGCTCACCACTGTCCTCAGCCACTCGGATGCAGAGGGCGTGCCACTGCTCGTGCTGGCCAACAAACAGGACCGTGAGGACAGCGTCGAGGTTGTGCGCATCAAGGAAGGCTTTGTGCGAGCTGTCGTAGAAGGCCGCAGCGGCGGCCAGGTGCGTGACTCGCGCGTGCTGCCCTGCAGTGCGCTGCGTGGGACTGGCGTGCGCGAAGCCGTCGAGTGGGTGCGCAGCCGGGTCAAGTGGAACCGCGAGGTTCGCGCTGGCGTGATGCGATGAACACAGGTTTTCCTATATTCTTTCCAGCATTTGGAGTAAGTAAAGAAACGAGGCAACAGGCAAAGCCCCAGCGGCCGTGGAAAGGAGAGCAACATTATTCCACGTCCTCAAACCAGGTCCTCAGCCGTGAAGGCTTCTTGTTTCTTCGACACACACACACAGTGCACGACACTTTGGTATCACTTTTCCGCCAAAACAATTACTGCGACATCGGAGAAGACTATTATACAGCTAGGCGGCCCAATCACCTCTTAACAAATAGAGATTCTTCCCGGCACATTATTCAAGAGGCTTGTTACTCTTAGCAAAGGTTATGCAGCCTCCAACGGCACTATCAACAAGCAAAGAGAATATCTGTCCAAATAGAAAAGGGCTATTCGAAATAAGAGCTTCTCAGAATTCATCGAGGCATGTATATCAAGGTGTGTATGCATTCAGAAAATGGGAAATCAACTCGGTGTATCAAACAGATAGCTCCTTTCATACCAGCGCCCCTTGCCAAGCACGCAAACAAAAGGTCCTCTTATGCACAACTCAGATGTTCCCACCAAATTCCTGTGCAAGTCCATCAAAACAAAAGGGAAAATATTCATACAGCTACAGTCCCAGCAAAGACTCATCTCTGCTGCTCGCCAGTGACAGCTTCGTAGCTTGGTGGATTTGGCGGCGGCGCTGTGGCCGTGCTCTCAGTAGCACTCTCCACCGTTTGCAGCCGCTCGCCCAAAGCCATGTTGGTGGTCTGAGGAATTCGTCGATCTCTGAAGCTGCCTGGAGCTCGCTCAAGGTATCCTGGAGGCCTCTGTCCGTCAACAAGATCTGGGTTTGTGCGACCACGGCGGCCGTCGTCACTGGCACGGGCTCTTTCGGCATAAGCTCGACGCAGGCGCTGCTTCTCGTCGTCGACAAAGTTGCTCGTTACCCGGCTGTTTTCGGGGACTGAAGCCAGTGCGGAGTCGGCAGCTTGCTGGTCGCGCTCGAGTGGATGCAAATCTCCTTGCGCTGGGGATGCATGGAACTGTGTGTATCCGCGACGACCACGGCGGTCTGCGCCTGGCCTCACAGGACGCGTAGAGTCTGATGTGGCTCCCTCATAACTTGGCAACTGCTCTTCGTCTTCGCTGTGGTCCTTCTTCTCGGCTCCCATGGCTGCAGCAGAAGCACTGTTGGCTCGCGCCTTGCCCTTTTCCTTGCGCTCTGCACGGTGCTGCTTGATCTTGTCGACGCCCAGGGCGATGCTGCCGACAAGGAGGGCTGCCATTGGTAAAGGTGTGGGGTATTGTTACAAATGGCAGAAATTCGCAGCCAAGGATGTTCGAGGGGCAAAAGATTGGCGGTGCCTCTTCTTCAAAGTTGAAAGTACTTTCAACTGGTAATTGTCGACACTGGTGAATTGAGAGAGAACAATTGAAAGCTTGGAGTAGGAGAATATAGCAAATTGGTGACCAAATCGCAGGATGCTGGTATCAGACGAGGGAGACGAGAGAAAATTGTCCAAGGGAGGAAAAGAAATGGAAAATCGCAAACGTCAGCAAGGGTCCGCTGCTGGCTTCTGGCGCAGGGCCCTTTACCTTGGCCAACCCGGCTAAATGGCGGCTTCGGGTAGTGATGCCTTGGTTGCGATCCCTGGGGGCCGCGTGGCGTTTGCTGTCTTGAAATTTTCTCCTCAACTGCCGCTGGAGAAGAAGTTTCCGGAGGTGACAGAAGAGACTGTCAGCGAGGGACTGATTCAGAGGTGCTTGTCTGACACACTTGAGAATCTATACGGCGGGCAGATGTAGGAGGAGAAAAGAGAAACGAATGGTTGTCATCAAGATAGAAATGCTGGCAGCAAGAAGGGCGGTGGCGCAGTGCGTAATAGGCCGACGTCAGCGGCTGCTTTTCTCTTACTGCAGACGAACGGTCTGGACTCTTTTTCTTTTCTTCCATCTGCCGAATCTCTTCGGGAAGTCCCCCTTTGGCAAAAAGGAACAAAGGATTAATGCCCAATGCCTTTGGGGCTACGCAAAGATTGGGGAGAGCACCACGTGAAGGGTCTGACACGCAGCCAAGTCCTTTTTATCGATTGCCCAAGATTTCTCCAGGACCCATTGGCCTAGCTCCTGATAGCAAGTTTCTATGATTGGAGTAAACGACTAAAGTTTCTCTCTCTGTGATTTTTCATGCTGATTCGGGACCAAAGGACCAAGCAGGGCAGCGAAAAAAGAGAGACACGGGGCCAACCAACAAAACAACGTGGCAAGGAAGATGACAATTTGCTGTCACGCATGGGCCATGTGCAAACGTGTGCATTGAAAGCGGGAAGCATAACATTGGCTGGAACAATAAGTATCTGCATTAGCATTGACAGCTAGGAAACCACCCCTACCCGAGAATGACGTGGGCGCAGATATCCTTCTCTAGCGCCCCTCTCCCCTCCCCTCCCTTTCTGAGCTAACTATAGCAGACAAAGGCAGAGAGAAAGAGAGTATGCACAAGCACCAGCCCCAGAAAAAGAAAAGGATGTTCGTGAAAAAGAAAAAGACAAAGGACAATCTTTTTAGACTTGGTCCAGTTGAGGCCCAATTGAATCTAAGGAAGCCCACTTCTGCTGTTGCCAACAGACATTCTCTCGGCTGAAAATCACAAGTGGAATTAAACAAATCAAAAAATTCCAAAAGGCAAAACAAAAAGAGAAAATGCAATGTGTGTATTAATTCTGCAACCCGCTATGGGAAAACCAACTGCCATGAAAAGAAACAAAAATCCGGAAGATGGAGCTGAATATCAAAGCTTGCCCAAAACTCCGAAATGCAATGCTTGAAAGGAAGAGCAGGTCATGAGATTATTTTTTGGAAGGTCGTAGCAATCAATGCTCAAAAAAAAAGTGTTACCTTGTCTCCAAATCGTGATGATACTCTTTCAGCTGTCATCAAGAGGCCCACTCGACAATCTCGAGAGCACAGATGACCAAGACCAGCGTTGACGGTAAAATCCTGTAAACCACGTGTCAGTTTGAGCTTCTCATTCTAGGATAAATGGTAAATGTCCTTACCAGATGACGTAGCTGTGGAACAAGATGCGTGATACGGCACCAATGTAGACTTCGTTGACCTGGCACATCTGCGCCAACTGCAGGGCACTGGGCGCGCCCGCCAGCAGGAAGCACACAATGACAAAGATGGGGTCGTCGAGGATGCTAATGGGCACATATTTGGCGAAGATGGCCAGGATCGGCGCCATCAGGAGAGTCGGGAACACCATGCGGCACAGGATCGAGGCCACGACCATGTTGCGCTCCTCCCGTTGCGCCTCCTTGGTGTGCATGCCCTCGTCTGGCAGCGTGTTCTTGGCCAGGTTGGCGCCCAGCACCACCAGAATCAAGGGCACAGCGACGTTGCCCATCTGGTTGATGGCTTGCGTCACTGAATTGTTGACTGGGCTGCGTGGGTGGAAGAAGAGGTCCTTGAGCTGCGGCACCACAGCCACCACCAGCGAGATGATGATGGCAGCCAGAGGCACGTTGAGAGAGCCCCAAATGCCCAGCACGGCGCGCTTGACCCACGAGCCGACCTTTGACAGGGCAGTCTGCAGCGGACCTGGGAGCTTGGTGTAGACACTGTGGCAGGTGCCCTTGGTAGAGGCCGCCACGCTGCTGTAGCGCCGTTCAATCTTCTGCACCACCCTGTTCCACTGGCCTGTCATCTTGTCTTTGGTCTGACGCACGTGAAGGCTGATGTCTCCATTGCCATTCTGAGGTCTCTCGTCCTCCTCCTCGTCTGGCCCAAATGTAAAGTCTGGAGGCTCGTGCACTTCTCCAACCAAAGACCCTTCGGCCGCAGACGCCGCAACCACATTGTTGGGCAGTCTGGCGTTTGTCGATGATCCACTTGATCCTTGACCTCCACTGGGAGACAGCGGGCGTGATATGGGTGGCGAAATGTCTTTGTAAGGAGGGAACCGCTCTTCCTCGTCGTCGTTTGGGATTTCGCCCCGCTCGGCTGGTGTGTATTGGTCCATGGGCCGCAGCAACGTGTTCATGCCCCAGCTCCATCTGGCGGCCTGTCCAAGCTGCGAGAAGATGAGCAGATACAAGATGCCCCGAGCCATGACCTCGTCGTCGTTGTCCCCTGGACGTTGGTCCCAGTGCAGACCCTGGATGGTGTGGGAGAGCGAGATGACAAGCGACAGAGGCACCGAGTTGGAGTTGCCAAACACGGCCATGGCTTTGACAAAGTTGACCTGCGGCTGCTTGGTGATGTGGAATAGGCGTGTGGCTATCTTGGCACACAGGAACGAAATGACGGTCTGGATGATGAGGATGACGGGGATGACGGCAAGATCTTTGAGCTCGTCTGCCTGCAGCTGCGACGCCAGCTTGGAGAAGATGAGGCATGGCGTGAAGAGCGTGATGTTCAGGTTGGCCACAAACTTCTGGGCGTTTGCGTCGAAGCCACCGCGACGAGCCACAATGTATCCTGGCAGAGCTACGACGACGACCTCGATGACAGCCTGCATCACGAGCCAGATGAGCTCGCCAAACTTTGGGTGCTTCTGGGTAGCAGCAGCACTGAACTGCTGGTCCTGGTATAGGTTTGCATTGTCGCCAAAGGCAAAGTCATTATAGTTGCGTCGAAAGAGTAGGTTCAACACCATCTTTGTGGTGCAGCAGCGGCTGATGGACTCGATCTGTTTACGGCTGGCTCATTGGAGTCTGGGGGCTGAGGCTGGCCTGGAGCGGCAAAGCTCAGGATGTTTGCGTTTCTTGTATACACACACACACACACCCGCTGACGGAAGGAAACTTCCAAGGGAGCGTCTATCTCGGAGCAAGACGTGGAGTGTCGGACACGGAGGTGATAACAGAGACACAAGACGGTCAGGATAAGCGAGTGATTTGCCAGCAAAGACGCCAAACTTGCTTGAACATGGCCCAGCGTCAGGATGGACGAGGCCAAGCCCGCCCCAGCCCGATTTCGTCACATGCCAAGAGCCAACTACATCGGGCAAAGTCATTGGGTTCTTTTCCAAAGGAGAATAAGGGCTTCAATCTGATACTCGCAGGTCAATGCTCTTTGTCCCACCCCGATGCTTGAACTGCTGGACCTCCAACTTCCCGCCGTCAGCGAAACGACAGGCCAGCCTGTCAGATGGAAAGACGGGGCGCAGGCTTAGCGCTGCGGTCGTCGCCGTCGGCAGAGAAGCGCACGACAAGGGATACACGCAATGCATTCATACACGCGCATGTACCTCTGGGCAAAGGAAGAGCTTGGTTGCAAGATTCAGGCGGGTGTGGGTTGATCTGCGCCATTTACGTCGATGTGGGCGGGACGCACTAGGGACAGAAGAGCAGTCATCTGCATGCGCTTCTGCTGGACATGGCGCTCAAGGGCGCCAGATTTGCGGCTACGGTAGATGTCGACGACTTTGATATGGATAGGATCGCGATGGGGCCTGTTGCACAGTCACAACTTGCTGGCTCACCTGGTATCAAGCTTTGCGCGCCCTCTTGCTGCGTGTGCCCACTAGAGACAACGAGTCCTTACACGCTTGTGGCTGGTGCCCGCTTCTTTTCTTGTCTCTCTCTCTCCTCCATGTCCTCTAGTGGGGGTTCCCCTTTGACTTTTTCCTTCTTGCCTCCCCATTCTCATCCTGCAGGTTGCCACTGTCCAAAGCTTCTTCCTGTATCTTGTAGTCGCCACTGCGGCTCCTTTGGCACGTGTCTTCTTCCTCTCCCACACACAGCGCCCCGCTGCCGCACCATCCGATCCCGCGCACTGTGGCTGAGCAAACATCCAATCGCCTTTTGCATCTTGCACAATTGCCATCCCCAGGAGATGCTGCTTGATTCCGACCAATAGAGTCCCGATGCCATGAAAAAGGCTCCTACTCCTGTACCACCCTTGTCTTGTCCTGCCTGAGACCGAAATCTCGGCGAAAGAGAGAGAAAGAGAGAGAGAGATAGACAGAGAGAGCGACGCGCGCGTACAAAAACATGTCCCTCTCACCAGGCCTCGAGTCGCCAGAGGACGAGATGCCCGAATCTCCAGCGTCAGAAACCCTCTCGCCCATCCTGCCCCAGTCGCCCTCAGCAGAAATTTCCTCTGCCGCCGCCGCATCGTCTTCTTCTCCCAAATCACACAGCATTGCACCCATAACCGCGGGCATGACGGCATCCTCAACCCCGCTGGGCAGCATCAACGCCGCTCGACGGCCCAACATGCCACAATCCACCCTCTCTCGAACAGGCGCAGGCTTGACCCAGGACATTTCTGCTCGCATGAAGGCATTCCAACTGGGCCGCCAGGGTGCTGCGCCTTCACCATCCTTCCGACCAGGTCCGAGCCAGGCAGGGGCACCCGGAACTTCCAGCTCAGATCCTTCATCTCCGCGTCTGGGACCAGGTGGTATACCTACAAACTTCCGTCTGCCGCCAGGGGTGCGGCCGAACCCCCCCAACTTCAACTCGGCGCCCGCCGTGCCAGGGTCAGGCTCTCCAAAGCCATCGCTGGCACAAAAGCGTGGCATGCAGCTTCCCGGAGGTCTGCCAGGTGCTCCATCGTCGCCAGGTGCTGCCTCGCAGAACAGCAGCGGGGCCCCCGCTCCTGCTGGCAGGAAGCGTCCTGGCCTCAAGCTGTCCGACATTGGCGCTGGCGCCTCTGGGCAAGATCAGAAGGACGCCAACGGGGCAGAGGGGCAGCAGCAACCAAAAAAGGAAGGGACGCTGCTGGAAAAGTATTCTGAATTCATAGACGTCAAGACGGGGAGTCTCATGTTCAAGGGCAAAGCGGTTCTCACCAGCCACGGCGTCGATTTTACGTCTGGCAAGTCATTCAGCATCTCACTCGACGAGGTCGACACCCTTGACGAGCTGGGCAAGGGCAACTATGGCACAGTCTACAAGGTCAGACACGCTCGACCGCAGGTTCGGCGGCCTGGTCAAGGTCTCGCGGGAAACAAAGCTCTGCCCATGCACCAGCAACAGCAGCAGCAGCAGCAGCAGCAGCAGCAGCCCGTGTCAGGTGCCGGCGAGAACACCACGGGGCTCGTCATGGCTATGAAAGAGATTCGACTCGAGCTCGACGATGCTAAATTTGCTGCCATCATCATGGAGCTGGATATCCTGCATCGCTGTGTCTCGCCATTCATTGTCGACTTCTACGGCGCCTTCTTCCAGGAGGGTGCAGTGTACATCTGCATGGAGTACATGAACGGTGGGTCAATAGACAAGATCTACGGCGACGGCATCCCAGAAAACGTCCTGCGCAAGATCGCACTGGCAACGACAATGGGCCTCAAGTCGCTCAAGGACGAGCACAACATCATTCACCGCGACGTCAAGCCCACCAACATGCTCATCAACACCAAGGGCCAGGTCAAGATCTGCGACTTTGGCGTCAGCGGCAATCTGGTGGCAAGCATTGCAAAGACCAACATCGGCTGCCAGAGCTACATGGCGCCTGAGCGCATCTCCAGCGGTGGCGTGGCGCAGGCTGGCGCAAATCCTGGCGGTGGCACCTACAGTGTGCAGTCTGACATCTGGAGTCTTGGCTTGAGCATCATAGAGTGTGCCATGGGTCGCTACCCGTATCCCCCAGAGACGTACGACAACATCTTCAGCCAGCTTTCGGTGAGTTTGCTTCCATTTTCTGCAACACATGATCAACAGATATTGATGAAAACATGCTAGGCAATCGTGGATGGAGAGCCTCCAGATCTTCCCGCAGAGAGCTTCTCAGAGGCTGCCCATGACTTTGTGCGTGGCTGTCTGATGAAGATTCCAAAGCTGCGACCGACCTATGCCATGCTTCTCCAACATGCCTGGTTTGCACCGCTCATGAAACCTCCCACGATTAGCGAGGAAGATGAAGAGGCTGCTGAAGCTGGAGCTGACATGTCGTCTGCTGGAGGTGCCTCGTTCGAGGGTGAAGCGACGACCGAAGACAGGGAGGTGGCTGACTGGGTCCTGGCTGCTCTTGAGCGAAAGAGGAATGGCACCATGGGCAAGGCTGCAAAGCCAGCACTGCACGCAGCACCCCTCGATGTAGTGACAAGCCCTGTGGTAGATGCAAAGGAGCAGGTGGTAGCATAGCTCAACCACAATATCCAAACACTTGTCATTTGTTCTGCCCTTTCTTTTCTGATTCTGTGTGTCTGCCTTTCTCTCTGAGTCTACATTCTTCTGCTCTTTGCCGTTCTTGACCCCTTAACTCTGGAAGAAAGAGAGGGAGAGAGAAAAGGCGGGGGGTCCCAAGACAAAACGCCAAGACAAGCCATAAGTAGAAGAAAGATGAGAGCAATATACCTTCTCTACTCTAATGAAACCACCCCAAACGAGCCGCCCACGCAATGACTGTCGAATCGACATCATCAAGACCCGCAGTTTCGCCGCGATTGCGCCGTCCACGTCAGTAGCCCTGCCCTATTTCCAGCGGCACACTGCAACCGAGAGGCGTTGAGGCGCCGGCGCCATTTTCACTCAAGCTTACGGCAAGCAATTTCTAGCGCTCTTCCACGCCGCTTCTGGTGCCAGCGCTGGCCAATACCAGTCCGTTCCGCCCCTGTGAAGCAATATCTCGCTTGCTTCAATCCGGTAAAGGGCGACGCAGAAGGTAGCATTTTCTTTCCGTCTCATGCTTCCCTCGTCCTCCCCACGCAAAAAAAAGCGAACCGAAACCGCTAGCCCAGCTGCCCCTCACAACTCTCCACGGGGGTCTCCACTGGTGCCATCTGTTTCGCCGATGCTATAATACAACTCAATCGTCCTCTTCCTCTGCCTCCTTTGTCCGTTTCTCAGATTGCAGGAACAGCACCCTTCACACCTCAAAGTCATGGCGGAGAAGTACCAAGACGCGTCAGCCACGCACGAAGAAAGCCCAAGCAGCACCCCGCCACTCTTTGACGGCGATGCTCAGCGACAGGGAAGTCTCGTTGAACGCAAGGCTATTGCCATTGCTCAGAAAGATGGCCACCAGGTCGACGACCTGATAGCCAAGCTCGAAGAACAGCGTCTGGCTGAGGGTACGGGCCGAGGCATCTTCGATCTCGAGTTCAAGAACCCAAAGTACTTTACATGGCTGCTGGTCGCCTTTGCATCGATGGGTGGTCTGCTGTCTGGCCTCGATCAGTCTCTCATCTCTGGCGCCAATCTGTTTTTGCCCGCAGATCTAGGTCTGAATGAGCGACAGAACTCCCTCGTCAACTCTGGCATGCCCCTTGGAGCTGTTGGAGGTGCCCTTCTGCTGTCTCCCTGCAACGAATACTTTGGTCGAAGATGGTCCATCATCATCTCCTGCATCGCCTACACCATTGGCGCAGCGCTCGAAGCTGGCTCCATCAACTATGGCATGATTATCGCCGCCCGTGTCATCCTCGGTATCGGTGTTGGTCTAGAGGGTGGCACCGTGCCCATCTATGTCGCAGAGACTGTCGAGCGCCGTCTTAGAGGCAACATGGTATCGCTATACCAGCTCAACATTGCCCTTGGCGAGGTTCTTGGCTATGCCGTTGCAGCCATGTTTGTCTCTGTCCCTGGCAACTGGCGCTACATCCTGGGATCTTCACTCGTCTTCTCCACCATTATGCTCATCGGCATGCTCTTCTTGCCTGAATCCCCACGCTACCTGATGCACTCGGGCAAGACTCTCGAGGCATACAAAGTCTGGCGACGCATTCGCGGCACAGCTACGCAGGACTCGCGCCAGGAATTCTACGTCATGAAGACATCTCTCGAAGCCGAAGAGGCAGAGGTCGCCGTCAGCCGCACCAGGCGCTTCCCCTGGATGGACTTTTTCACCGTACCACGCGCGCGCCGCGCCATCGTCTATGCCAATATGATGGTCTTTTTGGGCCAGTTTACCGGCATCAACGCAGTCATGTACTACATGTCGACCCTCATGAAGCAAGTTGGTGGGTTTTACCTCTTTTTCCTTGATTTTCTAGCAGAGATAAAAGGCTAACAAGACTCAAAATAGGCTTTGACGATTACGAGAGCAACTACATGTCGCTCGTCGGTGGCGGCGCACTGCTTCTCGGCACAATCCCTGCAGTCTTCCTCATGGAGACGTGCGGCCGCCGCTTCTGGGCCATCTCCATGCTGCCGTGCGCCTTTGTCGGGCTTGTGCTGGTCGGCGTGTCGTATGAACTGCCTGCCCTGGCTGCCAAGCAGGGCACCTACTTTACCGGACTCATTCTTTATGAGCTCTTCTTCGGATCCTACGCAACCCTCACCTGGGTCCTGCCATCCGAGTCGTACCCGACTTACTTGCGGAGCTACGGCATGACAACCTCGAGCGCCTGGCTATTCCTGTCGAGTTTTATTGTGACATATAACTTCAGCGCCATGCAGGACGCCATGGGCGGCATCGGCTTGACCCTTGGCTTCTACGGTGGCATCGCCGTCTTTGGCTGGTTCTACCAGCTGCTGTTCATGCCAGAGACCAAAGACAGGACTCTGGAAGAGATTGACCTCATCTTTGAGAAGCCTACGCGGCAAATCGTGCAGGAGAATCTGGTCAACATCCGTGAGACGTGCGCCGACCTCACTCATTTGAGGTTCCGCAAAATCCTAACGTTTGAGCGGCGGCGCGCCAGCATGTCCGACACTTCAAAGCCCCTTGAGGTCTTGTAAGATATTTATACCCATTTTGTAGCTGAAATTAGATCAATCACCTTGTCACTTTTGAATTGTTCTTGCACAGTGACGGAATGCAGGTAGTCTTTGCCCACGTGGCACTGGGTGTCAATTTCACAAAGAACAAAATAATTTCATTTAAGAAGAGTCCCACATCTCAAATTAGAAGACTTTCTCTGCCAGCTGAAAGCTCTTGAATTACAGAAACAAAAGTAAATCCATTGGGTTTACCCAAGCCTCTCTCAATTCTCAAATGCATATCAAATACCCAAAGCTCCGTCACCTGAATCAACCCACCGCAGCAAAGAGACTATTAGCTGGTTTCCACACTGACGACGCACTCATCGTTGTATAGCTCTGTCAGCTTTATGTGCGCGTCGAATAGTGAGATCCGCTCCAGCTCGTGGTCCAGCAGGATCGCCAGCGCGCGCTGCTGCACACTGGGATTGGTCTTATAGGGGTCGCTGTCGGCCAGTCGCATGAGCAGGCGCTGGAAATCGGCCTTTGTGATACCAAACACAACACCATCATCGCCTTGGTCGCCAGAAATTTCGTTGGCCTTGCGTTTACAGGCTCTGTTGCTGGGTCCGGCCACCGTTGGCTCGGATTGAAAAAGATCTAGTAGTCTGCAACGACGTGTAAACAAAGGATTATCTCGTAGTGGAGGATGTGCTGGCCTCGAAGGCGGGTTGCTCGATCTGGTCATGCTGTTTGTTGGTGACGGTCGATTTGATCTCGCAGGCGAGCTACTCGAGCTGCTGGAGCTGGATGAATCTGAAGACGAGCTACTCGAGTCGGAAGTGCTGCTCACTGACAAAGATGAGCTAGGCTTGGAGATGAGCGATTCAATTGGGACCTACTGGTTTCTTGTGCAGTTTGAGCTGGTATATGTTGGGCTGGCGAAGTTTAGGTTGGCAGAGGCTGACTTGACGAAGGCTGCGCTGGTTTTGCAAGCGAATGAGTTGTGCCGGTCCTGCTGTCTAACGCTGGGGGTTGTGTTGATCTTGGTTGATCATTCACGCCCAAGCTAAAATCCAATTCTGCGCGATTCTGAGATATTGGGCGAAATTCCGGGAACATCCACTATACAAGCTGGTGGGGATGGCCGTCAATGCCGCTGTAAAAGACGCGATTCGAACTAACCAGGCGCCTCTTGATGCAAAGTAGCCCGGTATCACTCTCGACCTCAGGCTCAGGCAGGAATTTCATGCATCCGTATAACGGGTAGACCCGCGGATGAAGAGTAGTGTTTTGAGGAGCTATCAAGCCTCCTTCAGCAACAGGAGACGGTCGAGGCGGCGGCCGGGGGGGAAAGAGGAAGGAGGGAGAAAGGGGGGTGGAAGAGGAGAGGGAGCAGGCAGAAGGATAGGAAAGGTAGGGGGCGGAGGGGGAGGATAAGAGGGAATAGGAGGTGGTGGTGGTGGTGGCGGAGTTGGAGACTCGCCACGACGCAGGCTGAAGGGATTTAATTGAGACGAATTCATGTTCAATACCTTGCTTGTCGACAATGATGATGTGAGTTGCAGCTATAGTCTTTCTGTTAGTGGAATCTACGTGAAGACGATGTGTGGAGTGAATAGATTACTTGCTTTGATAATAGATTGACTTTTTCATCAAACAAGCTCAATGTGTGAAAGTGAAGTGAAGAAAAAAGTTTCAAATTCAGGGCAGACGATGGATTTTATACAAACAAATCCCCCTCACTGGCTTGCTTTTGAATTGCCCTAGATGCCTATGGCAACAGCCTCAATGAGTGTTCAAACAGGCAATTGATGCATTTCTAAATTCTCCTCATTCACATCCAGGGTTCTGAAAAGCAAAGATAGTTGATTGAGAGAGGGAAACATTTGAAGAAATCCACTTCATAGGTATCCTAGGAAGGAGAATTTGAGCAATGACAACATGGAATACTGAGAGACTTTTGGGCATTCAAGTATCACTTTGGTATTCCGTTTGAGAACGGCAAAAGGTCTTGAATTGCTGCAATCACGCATTGTCCAAATTCGAGAGACTGAAAGTGCAAATCATAAGTTCTCTGCATTCTGAAACTCCTATCAAATCTCTCCATTAGCTCCCTACCCTTCTCCCCAGCTCTCATAGCCTTCTCCTTCTCCTTTCTCCAAATTCTTAGAGGATTACTGTGCTGCATTCAGAGTCAGTGTCAATGTTCACATTTATTGCAGAGCTCTCATTCTGGGGAGAAGTATTCAGATGCGTGGCATCAACAGCAGCAGTGAGATTCGAGCCTGCCATCGGAGCCATGAGCTTAGGTTGGAAGAATTTGGGTACAGGGAAAGTTTCTGAACGAGAGAAATGCTATGATGGTGAAAGACATTGTGGCAACTTACTTGGACGGTCACAGTCTGACACAACTTTCACTCTGGGCTTGCGCCGTGTCCCTGAGACAACCTGCTCAGGGCTCTTGCTTCTCTTCCTCTTTGGTCGCTCTGGGAGCGACTCTCCAGACACTTGAGCAGGACCGCCACCCTGCTCAGACCTGAGTTTGCCAGGCTTAAGCCTCTGCATCGTTTGTTCTGATGCTTCGTAAAAAGAGGTATCCCTTGAGGGATGCCGGTGGCAAACGCGATAGTGGTGGCTATCGCGGCCAGGGATGCGCAGCTCTTCAGCTGGCGAGGGATTTTGGGGCTCTCTGACCATTTTCCAGGGATCACTGGGCTTCTCTTGATGACTGAAGGCATCATCGTCCGACAGGGCACGGATCATCTTGGGATAATCGTCCCTGTCGGCACGCAGCTTGTAGTAGGCGTGTTGGGGCCCGGCAAGCTGATAGCTGGCCAGAGCCTCATGGGTCCCATGCTTCTTGATGGGCTCTGGCTGCTCATTCTTGGTGTTTGCTGGCTTTTCTTTGGGATTGGTAGAGTGATCCATGGCTGAATTAAAAGGAGATTTGAATTTGAGTGAGATTGCAGCCAATTTTGAGTGTGGTGAAAGTGAGGTGGAGAAGCAAACAAGTAGAGATTTGAACGGGAAGTAAAAGAGGTATGTGGTTCAAGCCGTCAGGGGATAAGGGGTCCTCCCAAAAGACTACCAAGTTCAAACCAAAAAGGTATCAACATTCACTTAGTGCATGCATTGGGTTCATTGAAACTGTCTGTCACAAGTCAAACGACCCATTCTTATCCAATTGTCTTCAGAGATCATCTCTTTGAATTATTGAAGATTGCTCAAGCGAGAATCAAGTTGCAAGAATGGCATTTGACCTGCGGCATTGCTTTTGGACGAGACTTCGTCATCATTCATCGACTGGAGCACCACGACGGCACATAGGCATATCTTTCCTTATTGTCTTGATATTCTCTCCATTATATTTCTGAATGTAATGGCATCCCTTTGAGACATGACTGCAGTCGTCTTTTTCTATGGCTCCAGAATTTGCCTATTTGGCCATCCTTGACCGGCCATTGCCTGCAAATCCTCCATGAAGCTCTCCCGAACACAACCGCCTTTATTCAACTACCAAAGATCCATTTTATTACTCTTTCAAGAATCAATTAATGGTGCAAAGAGGCTCGCTATTGAAATCGTCGCTGCCAAATCAACTCCGCTTTGCCAAGAAGCAAGCAAGCCAAGCAGCAAGGTGGAAAAAAAGGGCCAAGAGGATTCACGCCGCCTCAGTTAAAGGCTATTCCACCTATCATTCTTCTCGGATCTATATCTCGTTGACCATCATACAGTGCATAAATCAATTTCAGAGAGTGGGTGGCATTTGCTGCAAACGTCTACGGACATGCCCTTTTCTTTGGCAAGAATTCTCCTGCAAATTCCGCGACCTTGAGATGATCGCCCATTCTTCTGCCTCAACGGTTCGCTGGATATGTCCTTCTACACTTCACCCACTCTAACTGGTCGAACATTGTCACCAGTGTCGTGTGTGTCTGGCGTATCATCGTCTGGGTTGTTAGAATCATCATCAGACCTGTCGGAGTCTTCGCTATGGCCATCCTCGCCGACATCTGCTATTTTTACTGTGAGCACAAGCCCAACCTTGAAAAAAGTAAAATAACTCACGTTCTTGGAGAAAAGTTGCGTAGCGTTTGCAGGTAGCCTCGCCAGCTCGCATAACGTCAAGCTTGTCCTCCAGCTTGGTTCGAAGGCGCTGCTTGGCTGGCGATTCTCCAACAAGCTCGTCTAACGTCGTATGGTCCATGCGAGCAATCTTTGAGGATGCCAGAATGTTTGGTAGTTCGACCATGATTTGCGTTTCAAGGACAAGAGCAGGGATGTTGTCAATCACACGTTTAAGGGCAACCTAGATTCTTAGCGTGAGATCAGTACAAAAAGAGCTTGCTTACCTTGTAAAAAGCAATCATATGGTCCAGAGTTGATTCAGCCGCCGCCCATTCCATGTCCACAGATTCTGGCTCGACTTCTACGTCGATCAGATCCTCAATCTCTGACTTGGTCAAGTCATCCCGCATGCGCAGAGCCGCCCTTAGTCTGGCAGCAAGACTTCTGTCCTGTCGTCTAGCCACAGTCTTTGCAACAATATCAGTAAAGTAATTGTTGTAAGTTATTGGATGTCTTGTAAGCTCGTTCATGAAATCATCTAATTTCTTGTTGGCGCTGACAAGCAGACGGTCCAGCTCTGGATATACCAGCCTGCGCAGCAGAGATGCAGCAACGTCTTCATCGGTGATGCTCTCAAGAATGAACTCGACAAAGGTCTTGGCATGCCGCCACACTGCTTCGACATGGCGGTGAGCGAGGATTTTCCATGGCTCCGAATATTCTTTGAAGAGATCTCCGATGCGCTCTGGATTGAAGGTCCCTGGAAGCTCTCTGCCCCTGCTGTGACGCAGTAGAATCGTAACCCGATCAATGGCTTCGTCTCGAGAGATGACACGGTCGTCAGATCTGTCAGGATTTTCAGAGATTCTCCACTTGGAGCCCTCGCGGGTGATTTCTTGCTTGAATGATATGCTGGCATTCTGCACCACTGCACGGATACGTTTCTGCTTTCCTTCGTCTGTCATGACGTCTCCAAAGAACGAATGATCATAGGTACCGTTACATCCGGCTTTGCAGAGGTCGTAGAATTGTTGAGTGAGTTCGAGAAGGTAGAGTCTTTGATCTCCCTCAGTTGTCCTGCTTCTTCCCAGTCTGCCCAGTTCTGCCGTAGTTGACTTGATACCTTTCTCTATGTCGGCCACCAGTCGAGGAAGCTCTCTCCGGATCTGATCAAATAAGACTTTGCTAAGTCGCCCTCTGAGAGTTTCTACACCCAAGAGAGCTGAGTCAAGTGACGTCCAATTGCTGCTTCGAAAGAAATCCTGTTCTTGCTGATCCCGGTCATCGGAGCTGGCGTCTGGCGAGTTTGTATCGGGGTTTCGAACAACATGCCATCCAAGCTTGAAATAGATGTCTTGATTTGTGGCAAGATCGATGAAGTTACGCTCCATGCCTGATCCAGGGTGCAACGTATCAGGCTTTGTGATGATACCTAGAGTCCGTTGACCAGTAGGGTCAACCTTTCGCGCCTTTTGAAGAACAATTTGGTTCGCAGAGTCATTTTTGGCAGAGATGACGGCGAGGATTATGCTCCGCTCCTGTCGCATGTACTTCTCGACAAGCTCTGCGACAAGGTCAACATCTTGAGCACTTTGTAGCCTATTCTCTGAGTGAATCAAGCCTGGCAAGTCGACAATCGTCAGTTGAGGCATATTCGGGCCTGTTACTTCGAGACGAAGGACGTCTGTTGAGAAGGCCTGGCCCATTGACCCAAGACCCATGGCATTCTTCGCGTCACTGACAACATCTGGGAGATCGTCAATGGTCGTTAAAGTCTTCTTGAAGTTATCCAAATTCCTGCGGTCTTCATCTGATCTAGTGTTTCCCGGGTGGATCGAGACATCAACGCGAATCTCTTGGGTAGAGGCATTCCTACGTAGGATGACTTCGGTAGCAAAGCGTGTGCAGAGGTTGTCTTTCTTGGGGAATGGGACACCAGAGATTGCTTCGAGAACCGAGCTCTTGCCGCTAGACTGGTCTCCGCAGACAATGAGCTGAGGAAGCGGCAGGAAGTTGCTCAGTCCTTGAGCTCGGAGGTTGTCGACAACATCAAGGAGCTGCAGATGGCCAAGAGAGTGCAGGTTCTGCAGCCCCGAGAGGGTAGAAGATCTTGGTTCTGGATCCATTGTATGCCTAGAAGGGTGAAGCGTTCTAAAGCCAGCTGGAGTGGTAAAGAAACTTGGTCCAAGCAGAGGCGAAACGCCTTCTTATGAGAAGCAGCAGCAAGCAGGCAAACAAGCCGACGGCCATGGCAAACAGGCCGCCATAGCCTTGTCCCATATACAACGCATAGCTGCGCCCAAGATGCGGCTTCCCGTCAGGCCTGCATGTACTAAAATGCCGTCGCCGTGCCACAGTGCACCCGCCGCATTAGCAGCCTTAACAGAGCAGCCAATGAGATGCGAGGCAAACAAGGAGGCACAGCACTTCCCTGCCCATCGGGGAAATTCAACTGTGCTGCCGCCGTGCTACTGAAAAGAGAGTGTGTCGTTGTGGAAGATGGTTGGTGGAAGAAAGATAGAATGAAGTTGGAAGAGTACTCCTGCTCCTTCCCCCAGGCTCTCCTTTTCCTATCCTATATGAGTACCCTAGGTCAAGTCCATTTAGATTTTCAGTCAATACGCCTAGCATCCAACGTGTTCAAACGGAATGTTCATGCATTCAAGAGATCAAAGTGCAAGATCAACAAACCTTGCATCCGTCTATCAAGATTCTCATGCAGCCAATCTAATCGCCACTTCTACCCTGAAAGCAAACGCCAATGCAACATGCATTTTCTCATCAAAGATCAGATAATCGCCTCCCCTGTCTCTTCGCTATCGCTGTCTGGATCGCTCTGGGCTGTGCCTCCTGCAGTCTTTGCAAAGACATAGCTCACGCGGTTCTCAGCCGTCTGCAGCACTCTGGTGAGCACAGAATCGCCAATGACCGATTCAACATCTTGCCGCTGCTGTCGCCTAGAGTCCTTTTGAGCGGTTTCGTCTGTTGTAGAAGGCAAAGCAGTTGCAGAAGACTGTAGCAGCTGTGCCGTGTCGATATGCCGGTAGTGCATGAGGCTGGCCAGCTTGCCGCCCTCAGCATTGCCTTTGCCCTTTGTCCTGGATCTGTCTTTGACAGTCCTTGGTTCACGCAGAGCGTTACGCTCGAGCACTTCACGTTCAGCTGGATCGGCAGCAACAGCAGAAGATTTGGTAAATGATGGTACTCGAGAGCCTCTGTCGTGGTTCTTCTCGTCATCGACTGCCGAAATGTCGCTGTCACTCTCGCTTTCAGACTCGCTGTCGCTCGATTCGTCAGAAGAACTTTCCGCCGAGCTCGAAGAAGTCGACAATGGTAACTGCCCGTGGCCTCTGCAGCTACAGCCAAGCAACTCGTGTGTCTGGCAATGATCGGTCTCATCCAGACGGAAGAGCTGCTGCAGCTCCTCTCGGCTGAAAGCGCTACCGGCATCTTTCTTGCTGTCGACGACACTATCTGCCAGACCCTGCTTGGTGATCTGCCGCTGATAAATTTTCTCATCCAGCGCTCCTCGCGTGATAAGCCGGTATATGCGACAGGGTCGTGTCTGGCCGTCACGATGGATGCGAGCCATTGCTTGAGCGTCTGTAGAGGGGTTCCAGTCGACGTCGAACAGGATCAAGCGCGATGCACCGATCAGATTGAGACCTGCCCCACCAGATTTGGCTGACAGCAGAAAAGCGAAGCAAGCTGACTGAGGCGTCCTGTTGAACTTGTCAACAAGACCCTGCCTCTTGGACTGCGGCGTTGATCCGTCAAGACGCAAAAAGGAGTAGTCAAGCCCGGATAGCAGATTGCCTAGTATGTCGAGCGTTGCAGTATAGTGAGACACAAGTACCACCTTCTCGTCTGTCTTTGTGCTGATCGTGTGCAGGAGCATGTCCAGAACTTGCAGCTTTCCACTTGCACCTGGCGTAGCGATGAGTCTTGAAGGTATGTTCGACAAGACGCTTCGAATTACTGAGTCGCGCTCTTCGGCATCTTCGCGCTGCCGCAGTAGGTTGGGTGAATTGCAGACCTTTTTGAGCACATTGATCAGCTGCAGCGAAGTTTCAGATGCCTTGAGCACAGCGCCAAAGGAGGGCGATGAGAGGATGCTGCGATACACAGACGCCTGCGCCGCGGTAGGCTTGCAGAATAAGATGTATTCTGTCTTCTTTGGCAGGTACTCTGCCAGAATATCGGCTGTTCGACGGAGCAGAAACTGACTGGTCAGCTCCGCCAGCTCCTTGTAACGTGCCTCTCCAAGTTCAATCTCTTTCTCTGTGGCATCTTGCTGCCTGCCTCGGACAATTGGAGTTTCGAACTGGCGCTTGAAGACTCCAACTTTGCCAAGAATACCAGGATTGACCAAGTCTATAGTAAAGTAGAATTCACTAAGATTGTTTTGCAGTGGTGTGCCAGATAGCACGATGCGCCTCTCCGTGCTCAGCGACTTTATGGCTTGAGCTGCTTTGTTCGTAGCAGTCTTGAGCCGATGGCCCTCATCTGCAATGACAAGGTCAATGCCTGGACCGTGCTGGAATTGCTCTTGCTCTTTGACAAGCTTCTCGTAGCCAATGATGCACACACTGTAGGCCTTGCCATGTGTAAAATCGCGGATTCGTGCCTTTTCTTCCACCACAAAAACACCAATGCGCTCGTTGCCGAGCCACTTACGAAACTCCTTGCGCCAGTTCTTGATCAAGGTAGCGGGACAAACGATGAGGGCCTTCTTTACGACTGGAGCGTCTCCATCGATGGGATTCTGCTTCAGAAGAGTCCATATAAGCGCTATGACCTGCAAGGTCTTGCCCAAGCCCATCTCATCGGCCAGAATGCAGCCCTGACCAGTGTTGCGCATGCCCATGACGCATTCGTACATGAACTGAACTCCTTTGCGTTGGTGCTCACGGAAGTGATTCGACACCATGGGATCGACTACGACGTCAACGACCTGCCTTCCCGATGGGATGTGTCTGATTCGGGTCATGACAAGAGCCCCGTCTTTGTTGGGGTCATGTCGCGGGACAGGCTTAGAAGATGCAGCCTGTGGCGCCGTGGGCTTTTGAGTTACATTCAACATTGGATTCTTAAACGCAGTGTTGAGCGGTCTCTGCTGTGACGCCGGATTCGCCAAAGTGGCTGGCTTCTGTGTCTGAGATGTAGAAGTGGCGGTAGGGTGCACAGCATTGAATCTGGCAGCAGTACGCATCTGTGCTTCCAGCTCTTTGATAGTCGGCTTCCCTGCACCAATATTGAGGTGTGCGCGTCCAGCAAGAAATTCCGCTTTGGATAATTCACTTTCAATTTCGACTTCACGTCCATGAATTGCCAGCACCAATCCTATTTGCGGAGGAGATTCGATTTTGGTGCGACCCATGTCTCTTCCGGAAAGGTCCTGCAGACGTGCAAAGCCATCTTTGACGACTAGAATGCCGTCACCGTCCCAGGTCTTGTTTTTCTTATTAGTGACTTTGCGCCATAATGCATTGAAATAAACCTCTTGGCCTGGGCTGGCCCTATCAGAATTGCCGGGATCTGCAGGCTGTGACTGGGAGACTTGACTGGCTCCTGCATCTTCAGTAGCTGATTTTGGCGTTGCGTGTGCCTTTCTGAAAGCACTAGAGCTCAGCTTTGGTCGTGGTGGCCGCTGGGTGGTCCTGGCAGGCGGCTGTGGTCGCGCAGGTAGACCTTCAGCTTCATCCAGAAAGCTATCCAGAGCATCATCATTCTCTTCTATTGGACTTTCATCTTCGTCGTCCTCGTCTCGACTCAGACGTCGCCTCTTTGCCGGAGGTGGTGCCTCAGAGTCTTTGACTGATGATGGCGGCGGCGGCGGCGTCTGCTGCTCTACGCCGCCGCTCACAGGCTTCTTGAGCAGTGGCGGCCTAAAGGGCTTGAAGAGCATCTTTTTCGCTAAGCCAAAAGCATTCTCTCCTGCCTCTACCTACAAAGAAACAAGAAAGGTGGACAAGAAGAGGCAAAAGTGAAAACCATCAGAGATGCACCAGTCATCGATCATGGACGTCGCGTCGACGCGCCAAGACCTATCCAGGCCAACGCCTGATCACGTGGTCAATTAAAAGTCCTCATTTGGTTACAATGCGTATCACTTCACCGGGTAATGTTCAAGTAGTTGATGCTTTTCTGATTCATGTCTAGCTAAGATTATGCCTAGTCCATCTTTCATGCATTCAGCTACCAATCTAAATGTAGTCGTAATTCATGAAACGTAATCCAAAAGAGCCCCTTTGCGAGCCCTGATGCCTCCCAAACGCCAACGCTCAAAATCGTGATTCAATCACTTCTGCCATGTTTTTCTTATTCGTAAAGGTCCATGTGACCGTCAGCCTCCTTGTCGGCATCCTCGAGGTCCAGGACAGCATCCTCACTGTCGTAGCCGTCGGCCATGTCGCTGTCATCGGCGTCGCTTTCAGTGTGATTTGGTATGACAACGATGTGACCGTCTTCGAGCTCCACTTGAGCGGTTTCGCCATCCCGAATACTTCCTCGCAGGATCATGACGGCCATGCGGTTGAGTACCTCCTTCTCGATGAGGCGTTGGAGTGGGCGTGCACCGTATGCGGGCGAGTAGCCAGCATTGCCGAGGTAATCCCTTACTTCGTCCGTCATCTGTATGCGTACGTTGCGGCCATTCGAGCTCAGTCTCTTCTGAATCTCTCCCATGCGTACGTCGACAATCTTCCTGATCTCACGCTTTGTGAGACGGTTGAAGATGACGATGCTGGAGATACGGTTGAGGAATTCGGGTAGGAAGTAGTTGCGCAGAGCGTTCATGACCATTTCTTGCGTTGTGGGGTCAATGCGTCCATCTTGGCCAGCAGGTCTGGCCAGGAATTCGGCGCCCAAGTTGGATGTCATGACAACGATGCAGTTCTTGGCGTCGACCATGCGACCTTGTCCATCAGTGATGCGACCATCGTCCATGAGCTGCAATAGGACGGTGAGAACCTCTTTGGCAGCCTTCTCAACCTCGTCAAAGAGAAGGATGGAGAAGGGGCGGCGGCGGAGAGCTTCTGTCAACTGGCCTCCTGCATCGTGGCCAACGTAGCCTGGAGGAGCACCAATCATGCGGCTCAACGAGTGGCGTTCCTGGTATTCGGACATGTCGAACCGGATCATGGCCTTGGGATCGTCGAACAAAAACTCAGCCAGAGCTTTGGTGAGCAAGGTCTTGCCGGTACCAGAAGGACCACAGAAGAGGAAGCTCGGTGGCTGGTTGGGATTGGCGAGACCAGAGCGCTGCAGGCGGATGGCGTTGGAGACTGACGACACAGCTTCCTTCTGCCCAACGACAATGTCGGCGAGATTCTTCTCCATCTGCAGGAGCTTGTCCTTCTCGGTGGTCTTGAGGCGGGTGACGGGAATGCCGGTCCAGCGAGCGACAATCTCATTGATCTGATCCGGGCCAACTTCATCCGTCAGCAGCGGCTCGCCTCCTGCAGACCTTGTTCCGTAAAGCTCTGCGTCGGCCTTTGCCTTTTCGCGTTCGAGTTGCTCAATGCGCTGCTCAACATCTGGAATGGCGTAGTACTTGATGTCGGATGCAGTTGCCAGGTCGCGATTGCGCTCTGCCTCGGCCGATTTTGTTCTGAGGGCGTCGAGTTTCTGGCGAGCATCCTGGATCTCTGCGCTGCGAGCCTTTTCGCGTTCGTACTTTTCGCGGAGGGGCTGCAGCTCTTCTTTGATGTTGGCAGCCTCAGCCTTGGCTTCTCGCAGACGAGCACGGGAGCCGTCGTCCTTTTCGCGATCCAGAGCGTGGATCTCGATTTCTAGCTGTCGGTACTTGCGATCGAGGTTGTCCAAGATTTCCGGTTGTGACTCGCGTGTGACCCGTACTGCCGCTGCGGCCTCGTCGATCAAGTCCACTGCAGAGTCGGGAAGGCGTCGCTGGGTCAGATATCGAGCAGCCAGAGTGGCGGCGGCGATAATGGCACCGTCTTGAATGTTGACACCATGGTGGACTTCATACTTCTCCTTCAGTCCTCGCAGGATGGAGACTGTTTCGGGTATGGTGGGCTCCTTGACAAGCACCTGCTGGAAACGACGCTCAAAGGCTGCGTCCTTTTCAATGTATTTGCGGTACTCGCTCAGGGTCGTGGCACCGATGCAGTGCAATTGGCCTCGGGCAAGCATAGGCTTGAGCAGGTTTGCGGCGTCCATGCCGCCCTCACCACTCGAGCCTGCGCCCATGAGCAGGTGAATCTCGTCGACAAAGAGGACAATCATCTCTTTCGAGTCCTCAATCTCTTTGAGAACGCCCTTCATCCGCTCCTCGAATTCTCCACGGTACTTGCTGCCAGCCACGAGAGCTCCCACGTCGAGAGACAGCAACTTGCAAGCTGCCAGGTTTGCCGGGACATCAGCGTTGACGATTCGAGTGGCCAAGCCCTCGACGACTGTCGTCTTTCCCACACCAGGCTCTCCGATGAGGACTGGGTTATTCTTCGTCCGTCTTGTCAGTATTCGAATGACACGTCGAATCTCTTCTTCTCTGCCAATGACCGGATCAATCTTTCCTTCTCGTGCCATGGCCGTCATGTCGATTGTGAACTTTTTGAGGTTTTCAGACTCCGTCTCCTCGTCGGCATTCTTGGAATCCATGCGCCTCGTCCCTCGTATGGCGCTGATGGCGTCGTCGATGAGCTTTGGTTTGGGCACGTTGGAGTCAGCCAAGCAGCGCGCAACGGTCGTGTCTTGCGCCAGAGCCTGGATTAGGTGGTCTATGGCAATGTAGCTGTCTCGCTGCGTCTTCTGCAGCTCGTTGGCGGCGCGCAGGACCTTCATGAAGGCAGGCGACATTGAGACATGTTCTGGTGGAGGGTCTTGACTGGGCAGTCGCACCAGTGCTTTCTTGAGATTGCGGTCTAGCAGCTGTGCGTCGCCATGTGCTCGCTCAACCACTTGTCGAAACAGGGGCGCTGAGGCTTGCGCGTGGCTCTCGTTGAACTGTTGCTGCTGGTCTTTGGAGGTGTCTGGCGGAGGATCAAAGGTTGAGACTGCAAGGTGGATGGGCTCAAGCTGCGAGTGACTGTACTGGGTTGCCAGCTCTGAGCAATCCTGCAGAGCACGCTGGGCGCGGTCGGTGAACTGCATGTTTGAGGCCATGGTGGCGCGTACGTCTACCTTTCGCGGGTTCGATGCAGTGTCGTGTGTTGTGCGCGCTGACCCTATATGTGGACTGCCAAAACTGAAGAAGAGTCAAAAGAAGTTTCAAGAGAGGCGAAGGCAGAAGATATAGACGGTTGGGCAGCAAAAGATGAGTGTTTTGTGGCATGTGCGTGTGGTTACCAGTTACTTGTCGAATCTGGACGAATGACGTCGAAGGTGCTAGACACCCCGCCAGTCAGAGTCAAGGAGCTAGCCCGGTACGGTTAGATCAAGTACCCTTTTGTCCTTAAAGCTGAATAATCGCGTCTCAAAGTGATAGAATGGTCCTCTATTCTGGTACATTATTTACAGAGACCTTACATGGTGCCTCTATTTTGCTATAGGTGGATAGGGTATATGTGTATAGCTCAAGGATGCCAACATCGTCGTCATGTCACAGAATCAGAGGTATCTGCAGCGGCATCAAGCACTGGTTTGAGACTCTGGAGTTTCTCGACTAGGTCTGCGTTTGCGCTGAGGTTTTGCGCACTCAGCAGTGCCTTGGCCACGGCTGTCTGGTGCTTCTCCGTGACGAGGTGGCGGAAGGCATTCTCCAGGAAGCCAGACATGAGCTCGACAGACCAGTCGTCAGGTACACAGTCAAGGACGTGCGACACGTCAAACCATGCCGCATAGCGCTCCAGGAGCTCGCTCACTTGGGCTACTCGGTCCTGCGAGTCGTCAATCTGGAAGAACTCTGCCAGGAGAACGTCGAAAAGCTGCCGTTGTTCGGTGTGCGACGGCACAGCACTGCTGTCTGCACTAGAAAATGTAGTGCTATATGTGCCTGACCCACCGCGAACACAGTAGCGGATGGCAGTGTCGTAGTCGCCGAGGTCGTGGGTGAGGAGTCGAATGGCTTCGGCGTGTCGTCCTTGACGGCCACCCAGAATGATCATTTCTGGAACCAGCTCTTTGCTGTAAGGCTCTATACGGCCAAGGATTTCCGGAACATTGTACTGCGATGCTGCACCGTGGCTTCCTCCTAGCAGCTGCAGCAAACGCAACCTGTTTCGCCACCAGTCGGCATCAATAGACGTCTCAGAGACAAACTGACTGTAGGTGGGCTTCGGTGGCCGCAGTGACCTATACGCCTTGTATGACTCGCGCAGTTTGGCCCTGGAGTCTTTGGTCTGGTCAAGCTCGCCTAGGACTGAGTCTAGGTAGTGTGCTATCAAATCGTTGGCATGCTGCGGCAAATTTTTGGTGAAGACCAAGTGCTCCAGAAAGTGTTGCACTGCATCGGGTGCCCGCTGCTTGAGCAGGCTGATGGCTTCATCTGGAGTGAACTTGACACGGCTGTTGGCTTGGGTAAAGACATGGACTCCAAGCTCTGGGTTCCGCTTTGCTAGCCACGTGCCATACTGCTCCACCACAGCCCTGTCTTTAATCTGACTGAGGTATCGGCGTACGCCTCCTTCGCCATCAGCGAACTCGCCACCCCTGTCAGTCTCGCCGTCAAGAATGCGCTGCCAGGTGGAAAGCACCTGCGGAGACATCTTGCGGCTTTGGTACAGGCGACTCAGCACGTAGAGGCGCTGATACTGCTCCAAAAGCTCGACTGCTCTGTCGAAACAGTCAACGCCACGGTCTACGATAGAATTGAGCTCCTGTCGGACTGAGCCGTCACGTGCGGGTCCTGGAGGCGTGTCTTGGTCCAGGATGAGGAGAATGTGGATGAGAGCTGCGTCGACACTTTGGAAAATATTCGTCTCGTCTTCGATGCTCCCAAAGCCCTTCTTCTGCCTCCAGAATTGCAGGTAATTTTTCACCAGTGTAAGCATACCTCCCAGGAATGGCTGGACTGCCTCGTCCGAGTCTCCAAGCTTCTGGCGCTCAGCGTGGGCAGACTGGACCACCCCAATGAGGCCAGCTGGGATCCAGACACCTGACTCGTCAGTGACGGTCTCTTTCCTGATCTTTGGAAGTAGGGCAATGATGATGCGGGGATCAATCTCGCCTGCGATCAAGGCATCCTCGGTCAGTCTCCGATCACGATCAGATGTAGCAATTTCGTTACACGTCTGAGACGCAAGACTGATGAAGAGCAGAAGAGAAGCTTTTTGTCGGATGTAGCCGAAACTGATAAACTCAAGCTCGGTGCGAGGATCACGGTCACGCAGGTCGCCAAACACAGTTTCGACGCGTGATCGGTCAACATTGCCTGTCGAATCACCGTATGCCTCCAACAGTGCAGCCTCGAGCTTGGCATCCATCTGGAGGACGAGTGGCGTCGGAGCGGCAGACCAGATGGAGCTGTCATTCCACACCAGCACGTTACAAGTTGCTCGACTGATCCTGGTGACGAATTCTATACCATTTCGCTCACGTGTCGTGACGGCTTCTGAGTTGGGCTCATTATCACGTTGCGAGGTCCGCAACTGAATATTGCTTGAACGTAGCATCTGGACAACGGCGCTTAGCACCAGCTCTTGAGAAGACTGGGCAGAGCGGAGACCAAAGTAGGATGACTTGTTGTTTGAAGGGGGCATTTCGAGCCACTCTTTAGCTTGAGAGGCTGCACCAGCGTCGATGTCACAGCTTTGAATTTCAATTTTGAGTCGGTCGCCGTCAGCATCTCCTGCATTGATGGCGGCAAAGACATATTTCATATCGGCAGCCTCATCAGAAGCCATACTCCCGTCACCAGAGCTTGGCTGGTCAATGGCAAGGGCAAGAGGATATCTTGAGAATTCTAGGCTTGGTGGGACAACATCACCATCAAGGTTGACATACATGCCGATGCCAGGCTCTTTGTGTGAGGTTCCCATGGTAAGGAGAAATCTGTCCTCGCTAGGAGAGACAATGTGAGGCTGCAGGTTGACATGGTCGTTCTTTCCCTTCCCATTCGACTCTGCTGCAACACCAGATGCATCTGAAGGTTCACTGGTCTCGTTGGTGGCAGGCTCCTGAGGCAATTCTGGTAGAGCCTTTTGGTTGTCGAGGTCAGCCGCGGGTTCGGAACCGGGCGAAGAATCTGATGTTTCAAGGTCTGCGTCGTCTCCTTTTGATTTAATCGCAGGCGTTTCAGCAAAAATATTCTTCTGCTCGTCCGAAGCTATCGGTGTCAGTGGAGGAGGCTCAGACGTGACGTCAAACAATGGAATGCTCTGCTGCTCCATGACATCGATCAACGAGTAGGAACGAGGATTGGCGGCGCAGGCAATGTCACCTCTTCTTACGGCGGCGACTATGCCAGGCAGGCCTATCTCCTTGACCAGCTGCGGCTTTTGGCCGATGCGAACCAGACGGATGATGTTCTTCTGGCAGGCCATGACGAGCGCGCTGTCTGCCTCGGCTTCGTCAACGTCAGTGTTGAGATCCACGCCAGAAATGCATGAGCAATTGGCGATCTTGAAAGAGCTGCCGTAAGCCGGAGTGAGCTCAGGTAACGAATAGAAAGTAGCGGTGCCATTGCAGAGGATGGATGCCTTGGTTGCGTTTGGGAGGACGAGTATCTGCTGAATGCCAGGGTTCTCGATGGGAGGAGCTCCCGTGAAGGTTGGCTTGAGCCGTGACGCCAAAATGAAGCTGGCATCTTGTGACAAGTCGTGCGGATCGCCAGGAATCAAGACATAGTGGAGGAGCTCTGCGGCCGAGGTGCCGATGTACAGGTTGTCGTCTGCAGTAGAGTTCTCTCGTTAGCGGCAGCTGGGTTCTTCCTTCAAGTCTGCATACATACTCCAGAACTCGACGCACGTTATGTGGACGGCACTGTCATCTTCAGACAGAGGAATGTCCGCGAGCAGGCTGCGCAAGACATAGAGGCCAGGAATGTCACCTGCACCAGGACGGCCATCGCTTGGGGCCGACGCGAGAGGCATCTTGAGCTGAGTCTAGAAGCTCAGACATGTTCACTGTGCCAGCATCGTATGTCTACGGCAAGGATATGTTGGAGTTTGCTTCCTCTGCTGCCAGTCAAAAGAAGGCAGTAGAGGTGACCTCGCCAAGACCTTCCATTTTGAGGCTCCGCAGATTCAGCCCTACTGTTCCAGGGTGACGATATGCGGGAAACGCGTCCATTTCCCAGACTTTCCAAACGGCAATATCTGAACAAGATTAGGCTCTGCAGAAGGACAACCTGTTCAATGAGATAGACTTGTCCCTAACAGCAGCAGCGATAGCAGCAGCAAGCAGCTATGGAAGATGCGGCAAGAGATACGCCGAGGCAGTCTGAGGAGGCCAGTAAGGAGGAGCAAGCGCAGAGCAACGGGGCCGCATCACAAGAAGCAGGCAATGACGGCAGCCTCGACGAGGGCAGCAAGTTCCAAAAGGCCATTGCTGCATGGAGAAGTGAGTCTTGAAGTGCAATGGGCGACAAAGAGACCAAAGACAGGACTAATAGATGGCATAGATATTGACCTAACGAACCTGATCCCCCGACTTGACACAATCGCGTCAGACCTTGTGACACACCAGCGAGATGCTCTTGTGGAGCGCAAGGAGCTCGCGCAAAAGACAAAGGACTTTCGCAAGCTCGACGATGAGGGCAAGCTGGGCGAGGTCAAGGGATTGCTCAAATCCTACCAGGGGTACATTGACCTGGTGTCAAACCAGAACAAGACAGTGTCATCGTCATTCATGAACTTTTATTCGTCACTATCAGAAGCTCCAGATCCATACCCACTGCTCGAGGCCTCTATCGACTCACTGGTGGTGGCAGACGAGACTGTACCACGACTCGAATCAGAAAACAAGTCATTGCAATGGAGCAACAAGAGACTGTCATCCCAGCTGGAGGAACTGGAGAAAAAGTTGGATGAAGAGCGGGCAGCACGACAAGAGGCAGAAGCGGGACGCGACGAAAAGGTCAAGCAGATTGAGGCATCCTGGTCTGCGGTGTTGGCAGAGAAGGAAGACAACTGGGCAGCTCGCGAACACAGCTTGGAGGAGCGGGCTGACAACCAGGAGAGGCTGCTCAAAGAGGCCAGAGCTTCGTACGAGGTCTCGCAGCGCATGAGTCGAGGAGAAGAGGCAGAGGGCCAAGCACAGAATGGAGCATCTGCAGCAGAACTGGAGATGATGCACTCAGAGCTGGAACGTGCAAACGCTCGACTTGCAGATGTTGAAGCCAGAAACGAACAGATGCGAGTGCAGCTGGCACAGTCGGCCACTCAATCTGGTGCTCAGCGAAAGACTGCCGTGGAGGAGGACGCTGCTTATCTGAGGCTGCGATCAGAAAACTCTTCGCTGTTGCGCAAGATTGAGTCGAGCAAATTTGAGCGTGACTCGGAGAAGAGGGAACTGGACACGGCACTGAGGTCGTTGAAGCGAGATGTCAGCGTGCTCAAGGAGGACAATGAAAAGCTGAGAGGCAAGGTGCAGAAATGGAGCGACTACGAGGACGTCAAGACGGAGTTGGAGGTGCTCAAGTCGATTGAATTTGCAACCGGAGACGCTGAGGAGACGGCCAACGGCAACGAGTCTGGCCAAAAGGAGCAGAACCTGGAGCAACTTCTGATGGCTCGCAACAAGAAACTCAACGAAGATCTAACTGTGCTCCGTGTTTCGCACCAAGAATTGAACGGCAGGTTCGAGGAGCTGCAGGAGAGTCTGTCGTCGACCAACATGGAGCTTGAGCGGTCACGAAATCTGACGGCAACGCTTGAAAACGACATGGAGAGACTGCAGCAAGAGGCCACCAACACACTCGCCGCTGGATCAGTGGTGGGCACGCACACGTCGCGCTACCCAAGGTCGACCAGGAAAGGTGGGCGCAGCTCGCCGACTTCATCCATCATCTCTGGCTTTGAGAGTCAGGGCACACTGGAATCGCTGCGGGCAGGAGAGGCGGCCGGGTCAGGTATCCTGCCCATGGTGACTGCGCAGCGAGACCGGTTCAAGAAGCGAATCACTGAGCTTGAGGCTGAGCTGTCCAAGAACTACCAGAGCGTGTCTGCGCTGCGGTCAGAGGTGGCATCCCTGCAGAAGGACAATCTCAACCTGTACGAAAAGACACGCTACGCCAACTCTGGGCTCAACCGTGGTGTGGTTGCGTCGAGCACGCCCTACTCGAGCAACTCCAACCCCTCGACCATCAACATTGGCGAATCGAGCTCCATAGAGCGGTACCAGTCAGCCTACGAGTCGCGAATCTCTCCGTTTGCCGCCTTCCGTGGACGGGAGTCGGCACGGGCGCTCAAGCGCATGAGTCTACCTGAACGTGCAATCTTCCAGGTCACGCGCATGGTGCTGCAGACACGCACAAGCAGGAACCTATTCGCGGCCTACTGCGTGGCGCTGCATGTCATGGTGTTTGGGATGCTCTTCTACGCCAGCTCTGCCACGGTCGACCAGCAAGTTGTGCAGATAACAAGCAGTGCTGCGGCCGACGATGCCTCGGCCTGAGGGGGCTTGGCCACAAGGGCAAGCGTGGTATGGATTGGGGGCCTCGAGCTGCCACTGCGATCCAGATGGTCAAGCGAATCAATCCAAGAACGTCTTGGCCGCAGAGTGGAGAGAGCGAGAAAACAGATACAGGCAGCCAGTGCGAGTCTGGCGCTGTCCACTGGGCCAGCGAATGCGAAACAGCCACGCCCGAAGCGGCAGCGCGGTCCCGAGAATGGCCATATTAAAGGGCCATGGTCACAACAGGCCTCGTCGGCGGCTTGCAATCTCTGCCAAATGAGGGTTGTGACAAGGACGACGCCCGGCGGGAGAGCCATTGGCCACGAGGCGTTGTTTGGAGGCAGCACAGCCTTACGCAGCCGCCCACCAACCACAAGCATACCAAGTGCGCCCATGCCAGGGGCCGGGCCGAGCGCTGCACGAGAGGAGCCAGTCAGGAAGCAAGCCTCGTCTGTGCCTTGGATGCTGTTTTTAGGTGTGCCTAACATCTGCTAGCCTTGCAGCTGGCCGCCGTCGGTGGGCGTGATTGATTTGTTGCATGGCTTGCACCGTTTCTTGACGGCGGCGGCGCCTGGAGGACAACCAAGTCAGCTACAATATAAACTAGACGCATACTCGCTTCTTGTTTCCTTTTTGTTTGTCTTCTCCAAGTTGAGTGCATTGAAGTTGATTTTCCTTTGCTGTTTACGAATTTCCTTTTTTGCATCTGCATTTCATCTGTTGTTCTGCATAGCATCCGCCGACTACCACCTGTGTTGGACAATATTACTCTGGTAGTGACATTCCAATTCCTGGGTCGCGGCATTTCTCACATCTTGCTCTCTATTCGTTCCTCCGGAAACCGAAAAAAAAAACTTCAATATGCATCTTCGAAATATCCTCACCTTTGCCATGGGCGTGGCCGCCATGCCCACCGCCAACGACTTTGGGCTGGCTGTCCGCAACGCAGTCAACTTGGCAGACCCAGAGATGACTGCCAATGTGATTCGATCTGCTCAGAACCGCTGGCGCAAGACGTCGAGCTGCTCCATCCAAAAGGCCGTGCTGCCAACCTTCAATGGCGACGTGCTGCCCGCTCCCCAGGGCAAGGTCGCCCACGTCCTGCTGGGCCGCGGCACCCAGAACTACACCTGCGACGCCAGCAAGCCCGACGAAGCGCCAACAGCCGTGGGCGCGCTGGCCTCGCTGTATGATGCCAGCTGCTTGGTTGCAAACATGCCCCTGATCCACCAGTACTGGCCTGTGCTGGCTGTGATGCTCAACAACCCGGCCCAGACGGACGACCACAAGTTCATGGGGCTCGATCTCGCAGGCCACCACTACTTCGCAGACCCCAAGTCGCCCATCTTCGACCTGCGCACATGCCGCGGCAACGAAGGCTATGTTCAGGTGGCAAAGGACAGCAGTGCCAACGCGCCCCAGGACGCCCGGCCCAACTCGGTGCCCTGGCTGTACCTGACGCGCAACCCGAACATTACTATTGCAGAAGACCAGACGACATTCTCAAGTGTATATCGTGTGCACACTGTGGATGGAGCAGCACCAAAGACATGCGCCGGCCAGAAGGAGTCGTTCACTGTGCCGTATGCGGCCGAGTACTGGCTGTACGAGTGAATCTATGAAGAGAGAGATGAGGGGGGGGGGTTTCTTCTTTGATATCCTTTTGACTATTTCTGCTTCTTGTCTTTTTTTCCTAGACATATTGCACATAAATATATACCACCTTTGACACACAACGGAACCTTTACTGTGCAATGCTCTTGCTTCTGAGCTATTTATGAGTGAAACGACATGACCTCGGCCCGCTTCCTGCAGGACCACCACCTTTCCCCACACTGACGTTTGAACTTTTCCTTTACCATAGCCACTCCCTCTTCATAAAACCAGTTCCCCACAACCACCAAATCAGAAGCCATGGCAGACTACGACATTGGCGTCGGCTCCTTTGAGTCGCTCTTCTCGCTGCAGGGCAAAGTCGCTGTCGTCACCGGCGGCTCGCGCGGCCTCGGCCTGTCTGGCGCTGCAGGGCTCTTGAAAGCGGGCTGTTCGAAAGTTTACATTACGTCGCGCAAGGCCAAGGCGTGCGAAGAGGCGTGCGCTCTGCTCAACAAGATGGACGGCCTGCGACCTGGTGCCCAGGCCATCAGCGTACCGGCAGACAGCTCCACCGTCAAGGGCATCGAGGGCCTGGTGGCAGAGGTCAGCAAGACGACCGACCACGTCGACATTCTGTTTGCCAATGCGGGCGCAACGTGGGGCGCGCCGTTTGAGCAGCACGACGACAAGGCCTTTTCCAAGGTCATGGACCTCAACGTCAAGAGCGTCTTCTTCTGCGCGCAAAAGTGAGCGTTGCCTTGCCGCTGACTCTCAGAACACATAAGACTGACCAGAAGCACAGATTTGCTCCTCTGCTGACTGCACGCGCAACAAGAGACGAACCCTCACGAGTCATTGCCACCGCCTCAGTGGCTGGCATCGGCATTGGCTCGACTGGCCAGAACTCGGTGCCCGCATACACAGCTTCAAAAGCCGCCGTCGCACACCTCATGCGCCACCTGGCCGTCGACCTGGGCCCCAAGCACATCCTCTGCAACGCCATTGCACCTGGCTTCTTCCCCACAAAGATGGCCAACGGCCTGATGGAGTCGCTGGGCGGCACAGACGCCCTGGAGAAGAGCACCCCTTCGCAGCGTCTCGGCACACCCGCCGACATAGCAGGCACTCTGGTATATCTCTGCGGACGTGGTGCCGGGCATGTTAACGGCGCAACGGTGCAGGTTGACGGCGGCAAGGTGTGGGCACGGAGCGAGCTGTGAGCGGGCTGTTTCATGACCAGCAGGTTGATGTGGTGGCAGGAAGAGTGTAAATGTCTGTACAGAGATATGAAAGCATTAAAATGTATGAATACACACACACACACACACACATCTTGACACGAGTGGTAGTGGATCAGCATCAATCGTCGTCATCTGTTTCTTCTGGTTTTCGAGTCCAGATGACAGTCTCCCAGAGGCTCTCACGGCACTCATCCGGCGGCTGTATGTCAAGGCTTGTCCACGATTCAAGCAGGACCTGCATTTCGTGCCTTGCCTGACAATCTGTTCGCAGTAATTGAGCCTCTGCTCTGGCATCAAATTTCGTTTCTTCGACTTCACCACTTGAAATTGCTTCAATCAGATGGGCGGCTTGGTTGACAATATCCTCTGTAGGCAGTTTTGCGAGCAACGAGGCATCGTCTGCGATTGGATTGCCCAGGATGAACAGTGGTGCGCCAGTCCTCATGCCACGAGACCAGTAGTTTGTGGGGAAATGAGGCGCAAAGACCACACAGGGCGAGCTGTTGTTGATAATGTCATATCCTCCAGGGCTGTCCACAGCTTCATGTCCAATGCTGGCAAGAAATGACTTGTCAGTATCATTGAACATGGGATCCTGAAAGACGAGTCTGCAATCTTTGAACAGCTCTCTGCAGACATCCTCCCAGATGACCAGCTGCCACATGGACACGCACTTCCAGCCCGTGATTTCGGCACTGACGCTTCCTAATCCAAGGCAGACGCAGTCCCAACGAGCTTGTGCGCCAGACTCGGCCGACTGCAAAACCCTTCTTAGCGTTTGCAGCAGCCTGGACCGAGCTGCACTGGCTCGCCATGCAGGCCCAATCCGGTGGTCGTGACGCTGTCGAAGCTTATCCAGAGACTCCTCAGAAGAAGACTTTGCGGGTTTGTGTAAGGCTGGAGACTCTCCACGTTGTTTCAAGGCCTGATGTAGCAGAGCAATTCCCGTATCTGGCAGATCAGAGGCCTCTAGCCCGGCAACGTAATGAAGGAGTGGCTCCCGCACAGAGATGTGTCCTATAGAAGGAAAGATGCGGCAAAGTTGTGCTAACGTATCCACAGTGAAACCATCGGCAAGTGAGAGTGTTTCAAGTGCTGATGGCAATAACTTGGGCTGCTGCCGACGAGCTGGCGTGCTGCGTGTCACGACAGACCATGGCCCATCTTGCTCATTCTTTGCTTCTGATTTGCCCCCTTCATTGGAAAACTCTGTCTGCTGTTTCGAGCTCAGAGGCACATTCTTCAACTTCCCATGGTTGTATGCTTTTTTCTTTTTCCTTTGTTGTGGAGTGAATGTGCGGCCCTGCATGGTGCACGTCTCAGTCGGTAGCCATCTGCTTTGCTCCTACAATTCGTCCAGCCAAGAGCCTTCTTATCGATACATACGATGTCCTGGCTAGAGTGATGCCGCTGCTGTGCGCAGGCCTAGGCGTTAATTGTAATAGCTTTATAGTCCTATAGTGCTGCAAGTCAAGTACTCTGTTATCCCGAGGCGCTCCCTAATATTCTTTTCGAGCGTAACGCGTGCGTCTAAACTTAGTAAGCAAGACGAAGAGTGAGAGAGTTGCCGTTATAGCTAGGCTAGTCATATACGCTTTATATAAAGGCTAACCTTTAGGATACTAGGCTAGGACTAATTTTAAGGTATAGAGATATAAAGAGTATTAGATCATATAAGGCTATCAGATAGGGAGCGTCTTTTCCTTTGTTGTGAGTATCCCAGTTGCAGGCGGCCATAATAGAGGGGCAGTATGTAAGCCAATCTCTCCTGTAGGCAATAACGCGCTGCACTTCGGCTCTCTTCACTTCTTTCATAACAAAAGGTATATCGATGTAAACTTGCTTGTTGCGGCTAGATAGACAAGTCTGATACCCAACTTGGCTTGCAATCGAACTCGACATGGCCGAAGTACTCGGTATCGTGGCAGGTGGCGCAGGTCTGGCGTCGCTCGTTATACAGCTTTCTGAGAGCTATCTTAAGATTAGACGGCTCTGCCAGTCGTACCGAGATGCACCTTCATTTCTCGAGGACACTTTGCAACACTTAAACACCACTACCCTCACCCTGCGTATCTTAGAACAAGACCGCGAACAACGCAATAATGCCGCGGCCGCCGCCGCCGTCGGAATGTGCATTCAGACTTGTAATCGCGCTGTCTCCCGGATTCAAGCTGCTGTTAGCAAATTTGAAAGTGCCATGCAAAGGTCCGCTATTCAAGGTCGACTTCTCACAGCTCTAGGTCAAAAGAATATCACACAGCTGTGCACTGAGCTTGACAGGGCAAGGTCTTCTTTGGAATTCGCAGTTCTATGCTACTTCATGTAAGTGCGGCCAGGTCGATTCGTATGTTCGAATGTGCTGATGCGAAACATAGGTCATGTCAGGGAAAGGCGAATGTGCAAATACTCCAGGCGATCGACGACAACACTAACGCCATCAATCAAATGAGCTTGTATTCAACTAAACCTCTACCTTCGGACAATGAGCCCTCGGGTTCAAGCATAGTTAGGAAACGTAGGCAACCGGATTGTGCAAGCCAAAGAGCAGTCTTTGAAGTCGTACAGCAGAAACAGCATATGGCTGATCGCACAAAACCAGCAAGAAATTCTCGCCGAACTTGGTGTGTCCGCTTTAGCTCGTGGTTCAGCCACCAAGTTTGGGACATTTCATTCGCTATCGCGCAATCGGGTTTCGACTTCAACTTGCGCACATGCAATTTCGTTGTAAAAAATGCCGCCATATTTGAAGCATGCGGGGCTGGTGATCTTGCAGAGGTTCAGGCTCTATTCCGAAGCGGACAGGCCTCACCCTTTGATTGTTACTATGACGACGCCTGGAGCTTTAACAGTAAAACGGTTTTGGCGGCAGGTTCATTTCAGCCTTAAGTGCTTCGGAAAGTCAGCTAACGTCTCCCTAGGCAGCAGCACAATCGCGCAATGTCCAGCTTTGCCGTTATCTTATTGAGATAGCTGGCTTCCCAGTGTGCCCAAGTAAATGTGACGATCCCTTGGAAGCTTATGCGACACGAAACTTGTTAAACAGCACGGGAAGGTTAGCAGAAATGTTTGATATGTACCGCCTGCTTCTGAAGCAACCAGAACTAAATGTCGACGGTCTGATCACGCGTGAAAGGGCTTATCCCTGGTTGTGGGCTTGCCGTGAGCCATCATGCATCAGACTGATACAAGATGAGTTTGATATGACATTTGCTGAGCTTTCACGGAAAGCACAAGTCACAGTGGCATTCAAAAACTGCCAAACCCACCAGTCCGCTCTGCCAGGTACAGTCTTAGCGATGCTCGATTGCGATGTCGTCAACCCACGTATCGCACAGGCAGAGGATGAAAGGGGATTTACGATCCTACATATGATAGCCCAAAGAATGGGTATGAGGTCACGGCACGAAAGTATGGCTTTGAGCGACTTTGTCCGGCAGCTGCTGAAAAATGGCGCCAAGCTTCATCAGAGGGACAATTCTGGAGCTACACCATTCGTAATTGCTATGCAGGAACCCTCTTTTATGGATCCAGCGCAGGTAATGGAGGGTTGGACACAATTGCTCCAAGCAGCTGGTGTGGATCTTGCGACTTACGGGAATGCTGAAGCAACCCTCTGGAATGAGTCACATCCCTCCGGCCTCGAGAAATTCCAGTTTAGCATTAGAGACTGGACATATGGAGCACGTGTGCAAGACTGGGCCATAGATTTTCTACGAACGGAAAAATTACCAATTTTTGAACTCACAAAAGCTCCAGGCACATGGCCAGATGAGCTCAATGTTCGGACTATCTGCTGGCAGCCAGAAGAGGAAGACATACTAGAAGCAACAGGCTCATGGACGTATGTTCGAGACATCAAGCTATATTTTAGACAGCATGCAATAGATACCGATAGGGATGCCCCAGACGAGGATGACGAATACGACTTGGGCTTTAACTTTGACAAGAAGCTTTACGATACGCGAGATGATTGCAGTCTAATCATACGTCTTATCGAGACTAATACCAAACCCTACTATCGGCCACGCAGCTATAGTCTGCCGAGAGGGATCAACTCAAAGCAGCTCAACCGAGCTTTTCGTTGGAAAGCCGACAGTCTTCGTCACTGGCTCCCCAGCTATCATGTATGCTTGCGAGATAATCAAGCAAAACTTTTCAATTCGGCATTCAAAACTAGTTATCGAAAATGCGCGAAAGGAATTTATTGTGATAATTTGCGAAACCGAGATGACTACCACGCTAACATTAAACAACAAATGCATCGATTCAAAACCCGGTACAAAAACACGGACGAATTGCGCTCGTTGCCATATGCCGCTTATCATCGTGACTGGAAAAGGGGCCAATCTACAGAATTTGATTCTGCGGTAATTGAAGAGCTTTGATACTACAACTTTATTCGAGATCATGATTGTTGTCTCACTGTTGGACAAATGCTTTGGCTAGTCACAGGTCTAGCTACGGCACGAGTTCTAGTGTGTTCTAGGTTTCGTTGCTTTGGCGAAGTGAGGCCAACACAATTTGTATGGTCTTCTTAGACTGAGACGCAGCTTTGAATCTAAAATTAGTGCCTTATCAACAAAATGAAAATGTAAAAAGGCGACGATCCACGGCTGATATCCTGGCTCAGCAAATGAACTTCAGAAAAATTCTAGAAACCTCTGGCGCCTGACCTCATCCGACATCTCACTCGAGTATTTCAGCTCTTTCTCCTTGAGCTTCACGTACTGTGAGAACAATTCACTTCCCATAAAGTCTCTCAGAGATTTGCTCTCACGGAGTCGGTCAAGACTCTCGTCGAGCGAACTCGGCATCTCGTCAACAACGCCATAACCCAAACGATCTTCGCCAGTTACTTCCGAAGGATTAACCTTGCAATCATCCCAGGCCAATTGCTCTAGGTTTCTGAATCCGTCAATACCAGCAGCAAGAAGTATGGCCATGAAGAGATATGGATTGGCAGTGAAGTCGAGCATGCGAAATTCCCACCGAGCCTCAGGTCCTTTGCCTATTTTTCTGATGGGAAGGTCCCGGTTCTCCGTTCCCCATCCTATATACGTTCCCGTACCATGTGTCATAACGCGCTTGTAACTGTCATAGTGTGGCATTCCAATCGCACATAGTGGTCCCAGGTTCTTGAGCACCCCTTGTATGAAACTTTCATGCACACCTTCTGGAGAAAGTGAGAAATGCATGTGACAGCCGTTGTGTGCGCCATCGAGAGTGGGTGCTGAGTGCGTCGAGACTCTGATGCCGTGCTCTTCAAAGACGTGGCGAATCACTTCTTGAGCTCTCACCAAGTCATCTATGGCCTTCAGCGGAGAATTTGGAACCAATGAGATCTCCAGCTGATCTGGACTGTCGATGTGAAAACCGTGCACTCTGATGTCGGATAGTCGCAACGCATCCAATGTTTTCTCGAGTAGAACTCCGATTTGGCCACGCAACCCAACTGTAGTCGAATAGCTCCCGAGACGATTGGGGAAGCTGCAGGGCTGAAGATCGCCACTGAGAACAGTAAATTCAATCTCAAATCCGATATAGACTCTGTTGCTGGTCAAGTATTCCAATTCTTTAAGATTGTTGGAAAGCAAAGTCCGTGGACATTTTGCAAAGACATTTTGAATATCGTTGTGGCTTATGAAACACATTACAGATGCCTGAGTCTCGCTAAAGCCACAAATTTGAAGCGAGCTCCAGTCCGGATGCAGCTCCCATCGCTCACACCCAGGAGCATATTCCCAAGGCGACGCTGCGATTGGCATAATCATGCAATTCTGGGCCAATGTGAAGACATCCCTCCCGCTGCTCAGGGCAGTTGCACGGTCTTTAGGGACGAACCTTGTTCGCAACACGCCTGAGAGATCCACCCAGTGAAGACGGACGTACTTGACCGAGGAATGTTTCATCATGAAGTTTCTGAAATGCGCGGGATCCGTGTGAAAATTCATGTTGTCTGCGTAAACGTCGCTAAATAAAGATTTGTGATGCTATATCAAGGACGGTTCTCGAATCATTCACACTGGCTCTAGGATAAGTCAAGTGTATTGTTCAGGATATCTGCAGTTTTTACATCATATCAAGCGACCAAGATAGCAGCTGAGGGGCCATCTTGACATTCGTCCTGGGATAGCTTCGCCAGGTGCTCGCCCTATAGTGCCAAGCATTATTATGGAGTAGATCAAAGTCGGTATTCACTGCTCTAGAATGATGGATTCGCTCTGGTTTCTCTGAAAGACTCATATTTCTTTGCTCACTACGTACAATTGAATCGGATCATCTTCATTATATCCAAACGTCAAAATTCAGTATTCTGGATGCTGTAGAAACAAATGATCGGAAATGGCCAGATAAAGGTCTTTCTCAAGCACCATATACTTTATTTGAAGGCTCTCGCTTACTATTAGTCAAACTTTGGAAAAGAAACAGTGCAGGATCTTCACCGTGACGAAATAATCATGTTGGATGTCTCATTGTGCTGCAGCATCGTTCAATATATTAATGATGGCAGTCCTGGAAGCACCTTGTCCCTGAGAAGCCATCTGTAATGGCGTTTTGCCTTGCTGGTCTTTTGCATTGACGCTTGCACCAGCATCGAGCAGAGCCTGCACAGTCTCGACACTGCCACTTCCGACTGCAAAATGCAATGGGGTGCCATTTGCAACGAGTCGCTCATCGTGCAGAGGATCTGTGGCTGGCATTGAAGAAATTTTTTCCTCGTGTGCTTCCAAGAGCCAGCGAACCGTATCGACTCGCCCATTACCTGCAGCTGCAGCCAGAGTGCCGGTCCCGGAGAATGGTTTGCCATAATGCTGGCGTAGAAGCTGAATTGTCGAGATATCTGCCCGAGCTGCCGCCTTGACGTACAGCTCAGGCTCAAAAGGAACACCTCGGTCAAGGTACCATCTCACAAGGTCATCACCTATTTGAATCGTCAGCTTCATTCAAGGAATCAAGAAATTACACACAATGGGAACAAACCCCTGTGTAGATCTTGGCCCATGTAGAACATTATGGGCCAGTCTTCTGGCCTTGGCCACCCGTATGAAGCCAGCAGGTTGAGTAATGGCACATTCGGATTTGCTCTAGATTCTTGCACAATTTCTCTACTCAAAGCAACGCCTTGTGAGAGTAGATTCGACAGTTCGGCAGCATCTCCAGTGCGAGCCGCAATCAGTGCAAGTCGCTGCATTTCTTGCCCCGGATCGCTCATTTGTAACAGGTATCCTGCGCAAGTAACGCAGCTATTCAGTACAAATATTATTTTTGATACCGTCCTGTGCCAATACGGATTTTGATAATGTCGATCCAGGATTATACGATTTCAACATGAAATGGCATGGATTGACAGGAGTCCGGCCCAACCTAATTTTCATCCTATCCGAGGATGCGAGAGGTCATGTGCAGGACTCATTTTAGTTGAGTCTTTTAGGAAGTAACCTACGCGCAGTTCCGTCTAGCTGGGTGTAATGCGCTGACCAATTCTCGTCCTAGCCATTGCGGCTTTTATTTGCCGCGCGTCGGCATAGGTTGCCTTCGTTAGTGTAAGGCTTTGAACTCTATTTCCATGGTCAGCTGTCCTTTGCTGACCATTTTCGATATGTGGCTGGCCTCAAATAAATCCTATGGCTTGCAGGGCACCAGCTAATGCTCAGTCCCCAAAGCTTATATCAAGTGGCTCATTCGGATACCACCACAGAGGTAGGATTACGTGAGAATAGAGCTAGCCATTTTGATATTGCTTTTGCGCCTTTCGCGCACCACTACCTTTACAGGCAAACGAAACTTGCAATGCCATAGCGAACGATATTCTGCATGTATATGGCTAATGTCAGATTCATGAGTAAGGTCAAAGCGTTCATGGGCACCAGATTCCAAACAGCTGATGCGTACAGGCTAGCAGTAATCAGACGTTGCATTGAACATCACCTTGTCTACTGCTCCTGGGCAAGACAAGGACTAATTATTTCCTATTCGTTTTAGGAGCTACTGCTGCTCGCCATTCTTGTGCTTACATTTGGGCTTCAAAGTATTATGATACCTGCTTGAACCCTGTTGAAGATGCTCGTTCATGCGTGCGAAATCTTGTCACTCCCAATTAATCACTCAGCTCCATCCTTGTCAAAGTCGTATTGAAGAGTCTCAGTCAAGCTTTGTACAATGCTTATGGCTTGAGTGATTTAAGGGTCTGAGCCAATCATCTACAGCGTCAAAATTCGATCTCTTCTTCACATGATCGAAGGATACTTGGGCTCTCGGACCATGCTCGGCACTTGAGTCACGTACTCAAACATGTTACGTTTTCTGAACTGTTAGCGTCGGGCTCGGACCTGTTTTGAACTAGGTCGAGTATCAGTGCTTGCATTACCCACACGGCATCAAGACCGTACAGAAGATTCAAGGCAACTTCTGAGCAAGCCATTGGTTCAGACAGCTTACACGAACTCCGGTTAATCCTTGCCTGAGAGATTTTGAAGGGACTCGACCCGTGCTGTAGAGTTCCATCCGATGAGATATGGCTAGCGACCAGCATTCTGGTCAAAGGCAGGGGCTCTTATATAAATGTTGAGGTGTTGCGTATACTTGTTCCCTGTTCCACTCGGTGGTAGGTCCTTCAAAGACTACATCTTCTACGCTATGTTTGACTCCAACGTCGTCGCCGTTGCGACGCAGGTCCTTCTACTGGCTTCCTGCTGGCTAAGCCCTACTGCGGCTTCTCCAGTTAATGCCCAGTTCAACGACTTGGCAGAGAGGCAGAGTGGAGGAGGCAATTTGCCTTTTCCTCCTCCAGGTTTCATTTCCGCCAACTACATGAGGGCCAATATGCGAGCGCCTCGTCGTCCCGGTGTCTTTTACAATGTCGAAAACACCGTCTTGAACAGGACTCAGATCCAGGCTGTTGCAGCTCAGCTAAACGCCGTCTCATTGTACGATGTGGTATGTCATATTCTTCCTAAGCCAATCTTATATCCGTCAAAACTGATAATTCGAGTAGTACTATCCAGACTCAAACTATAGAGCGCCCTTCAACCCAGAATACGGGGCGTACGCTTATTACAATGAATTGGGGGAATTGCGTCCGTGGTTCCGTTACACGTCGCGCATTTTTGCACAGGTCCTTGAGAACAATGTCGCTTACCTAATTTGGGATCAAGAGCGCCCATTCCAGAATCCTAATAATGGCTGGACCGCTTTTTGGGCATCAGATGAATTTGATGCCATTTACCGGGGCCAGACTGCCATTGACACTATCTATATTGTTAACCCAGTCACGTTACAACCAAGCGCAACGCCTATCTGGAGGCGTGGGCAGCCAGCCCCAGCAGGCTGGTTCATTCCCGTTCCTGGCGCCAACAGCGAATCCAATGCAACTGCCAACCCTGATCCCACGGGCAACGAGAGTCCTCCACGCAAACGAGAACCTCATCTTGTGCCTACGTTACTAAGAGACAGAGATGTCGAGCCATTAGAGCATAAGGCAAATATTGGCAAGCGTGCACCAAATATCAATGGCATTGAGCAGGACATTGGCTCCATCTTCTCGCCGTGAGTTCTCCCTCCACACCCTCACACAAATAAGCTCAGCACTAACATATGTCTCAAAGTGGGCAGGATGCGCCGTGGTCGGAGGGACAGTGCTCGTTCCACTTCATTCAGAACTTCTTGGATGATCCTTCATATCCCTTTGGAAGCAGTGAGTTTGGCACTGGAAAAATCTTCTCAAAAGACTACTTGTCGCTAATTTTTTTTCTAGCTATTAATATCACCCTGTTCGACGACTCGCAGACCAACGTTATCGGTGGCGTCTTCAACCAGCCCGTCCGTTCGGGTGGCTCTTTTGCCTTGACAAGCCGTCTGCCGTACACGCTGGTCATCACACCAAACACAAACGTGAACGATCCAGTGCAGTTCAATTATGCCAATCTGAGCTGGACAGGTTACGATCCAAACTGCTCCACTGGAGGCTATGCGTGAGTATAACCTTAGACTTTCCTAATTGTGTCTGTGGTTGATGTTGAATTAGTGGCGTTCCCGGATCTCCAGATTCAGTCCGCAATGGAGACTGCTCATTCCGCTGCGTAAGAAGAGTTCTTGCAATAGCCTAAGATTAATCTATACTAATCGGTTATACAGAATCAATTCCAGTGAAAAGGACGACAAGATGAATGTGGCAATGTGACCAGCTGTTGTCTAAAAGACTCTGCGTGAGCTCCCATTTCTTTCTGGTTACTCGAGACTAGCTCTCGTCTTTGAGAATCCCAGAAATTCAATCTGTAGGCATTCTTCATAAAAACACTCGTATGAATACAATTTGATACTACAAAGCCTTTCTGACAGCAACGCATTGGTGAACAATTTGAGAAGTCTTTTGGAATTATTTTTTTGGTTTGATAAATCGGTCTACCATTTACTAATTTGCCGTCGCTCCTAAAGATCAATACATTGATCCGATTGTAAGTATACCCGCCCTATAATAATCGAGTTCAGAAAGTTAATCAACCTCTCTATATTAATCCAACTGCAGCCATCGAGGTATAAGTTTAATATCGAGAATTGGTTACTCGTATGCCAAGACCAAGGGAGAAGGCAATTGACCATCTACATAATCGAATCGATGGCGCCTTTGAGACATTCCTCAACATTGAAATACATACTTTTCTGAAAGTTTAAGAGCCTTCAGATCGCAGGCTGGTGTGGTAGGGGCCTTTTGCAACTACTAAATATTGCTATCTTCCACTAAAGCCAAAGTAAGCATCAGCTATCCATCTCACTAAACTCGTGCCTCTGACTGAGCTCATGCCTACAGCAACTGTCCAGCTCAAGCATAGCATCTGGCTCAATTCTGGGTTCTAGCTCATGTCCAAGCCTGTCGTCGCCATCTAGTTCAGCATCTTGCTTGAGCTGTTGAGTTTGAAAGCGACGTAAGACTTCTTGTCTTTCCTTCTGAAACGAACGTTCTTTCTGGCGGAGTAGTAGCCATTGATAGCATAGCGCAGCCAGCGCTAATATGAGTAATGTACCGAGAGGCACACCTATAGCAACACCAGCCACGGTAGCACGATGACTTGAAATAGTGGTAGGTTGAGGTATACCCGACAAGGTGGTGCCAAAACGCCAGATCGTGCCATTGGTTCGGTTGATGGTAATATTTCCATCAGGGACTTCAAAGGGCTGGCTGGTATTCTTTGATTCATTGGAACAGGTATTGTAAACGCTGATATACCTAGCGCAGCAGAAGGACGGTGGTGGGCCAAGTTTGGCTAGATACAGAGTTGCCCCATTGTCCGTGGTCGAGTCAGTGCAGACTTGAGGGCAGTATTCGCTCTGAAAGGTTCGATCTGTACAAGAGCCTCGCTGTATGACATTGACATTGTCAGGAAGGCCCATGCAGTAGCCGTAATCGAGACAGATATCTATCCCTCTGCAGCAGTGGCTTTCTGGCGCGGTATCATTGTAGGTTTTATCTTCAGAGGCCTTGTCGTTTGGATAATAGCACGTCATGAGAAGTTATGACGTGGAAGTTGCTACTGCAGAGGCATTTGAGAGAGATGAGATTAGAAAGCGCAATAATCTAAGAGAATTGAGGAGGAGGAGGAGCAATATATAATACCAATTCACGGAGAGAATTGTCTCTTCATAATACAAGCCTTATATATGCCAATCGTGTGCTCATATTGGCAACTTCTATAAAAGTAATTTATGGTCTTTACTTAGATATTTTTTGCCTGCTTTCTGCCTTCTGGCTCTGTTTGGACAAGACCAGAATTAACTTGTGGACAAGAATGATAGGCTGATAAGACCTTTTCCCAAGGGCAGGTTTCTACTGTACCGAGATTATGGACTCGGGGTTTCATCTGCAACGGGAGCCAAAGAAAAGAACTAATACGACCTGGGGCAGGGCGAGACTGAATCTGGGTTCAGTGCAGGCCTGTTGGAAGTGTCCAGCCTTGAGAGCAAAATTGATGCTGTACCAGAGGAATACTCTTGCAAAGAAGTGGAATTGAGCTAGATCGCCTCGCGTGGTACAAGATAACTCTAGCGATTGCCCTTGAACTACAAGTTGCCTACAAGTTGCATGCTCTAGCTGACAGGCTGCAAGGACATGGTGATGCGAAAGGAGCGAAAGAGCCTAGAGCAGGGCAACGGCAGAGATGCAGCAAAGGAATAATCGTAAGAGCATGGCGGGCTGCACTTGATTCTGATTCGCACGGTCAGGTCCCCATCTCTGCACTGCCTTCTCAGCGAGGCTGGACCATATCCGCTGAACGTGTTTTGCGAAACCTCTCCTTTGTAGCGTTTTCAAGCATTGTCCATAGACCTCTTCCTAATCGAATCATAATTAGAAAATGCCCTAAAATACCTTTCTGACATAATACTCGAATACCCGAGTACTTTCAGCCACCAGTGGTTTTGGCCCCAAAGAGGCTTTGGCCAATTTGCTGATTCTTTGGTAGACTTTGTCCGGCCATGTCCGCATGCAACCAGGATGTGGTGAGATTTGGATTGGCTAATCGAAAAGCGGTATCCTTTGACAAAATCGTGAGCGTAGGGCCAGACCGAGCTTGGGAACTAGCCGAGTCAGAAGTTATCGACTATTATAGAGACTTGCCATTTAATAAAGACTAGTTTTGGGTATGTCTCCTCGCGCATCTTGCTGAAGTTGGGCAGATGATGAAGTGTGGTTTTGTGGGAAGCCCTAGTGGCTCCAGGTACAAAACGATCCCCAACCTCCTTCACAAGCAAGGAAAAGAAACAGGTATGTAATATTTGTTATCTTACAGGTAATGGTATCTATATCTCAGACTTGGAAGGACTCTCAGACCACGTCACATAACTCGCACACCGCAGCACTCGATGCTACGCCCTTCGACTTGAGCCTCAATGCCGAAGTATAGCCGGCACAGCTCCTTGATGAACTCCTTGTCACCCTTGCTCCACACGTCAAGCCCCATCCGTGCAAGTTCTTCTTTGCCTACACTGATGCTTACTGGCTCGTCACTCTGCTCGTCTGCCGCTGCTGCTCCCGTGGCCGGGGTGCCCGACTCTGCCTCCTCCACAATGTCGGCCAGAGTCGACAGCATCTGATGAGTCCAGCGGTGGAAATATCCCACTACTGCTGCGGCTGACTTGTCCCCGTCTGCCTTGGCGCCATAGCTCGACAAAGAGGCGGAGCTGGCTCCTCCATACTGCATGGTATCGGTTGACGTCGTCAGAAGCTCGCGATGCTGCAGATCTTCTTCTTCCATCTCAACGCTTCGCTCTCCTGCCGACGCCCACCAAACAAAACTGTCGTAAGCAATGGCTGCCCACGGTTGCGACTCCACAGCCTCACGGTCTGCTGGTATCACTTCGTCCACCTCGCCTTGTATTCCTTGGTCTTTCTGATACTCGGTGACTTCATCAGCGTCTGGCTGCAGCAGTGGGCGCTCATCGTCGTCCTCATTGTCGTCTTGATCTTCTGTTGCATCGTCATTGTCGTCTCTGTAAGGTGCAGGACGATTGATGCGTCGAATTCCTTGTCGCAGTGCCTTGAAGCGTCGAGCATCCCGTGGCGTTGCACGTATAAATGCACTCTCCTTGCCTGCTCCCGACGGCTGAGAGTAAGACGAGCTCGACGGTGTCTCTGTGATCAGTGGCCACATGCGTGACGGTTGCTGATGCTGCTGCCGTTGCTGCGCCTTTGCTGACCCTGATCCGGGAAATTCAACCTTGATATCATACAGCTGTGGCTTCATCGCCAGCAGTTCATCTGTGGTGCATGCTATCCATGAGTCGTTTCTCTCTTCTACTGCTTCCAAATCGGATCGAAGTGGCTGTTCAAGCTCCGGTATTTCGGTAATGCCAACTGAGAATCTTGGGTCCGACCGCGAAGGAGCTTCTGGTAGAATGGCATCTAATGTGTCGTTGGATATAGAGCTGATGATAGACAATAGGTAGACAAAGTCGCAGGATGATCGTACAGGAGGCTTCCTGATTAGAAGAATTCGCTTTCGAAGTAGAGCCGCGCGGTAAAGCGGAAACAACAGAGGCCCAAGAGCATCGAGAAGGTCTGGCAGAGATCTCGCAGGATGGTAAGAGTAGGGTGCTGCTGCCGAAAGGGTAGTAGATTCTGAGAGTGCTCGGCGCCTATTGGCTCGCCGCTCCTTTCTGCGAGACTCATGCTCGGCGCGAGCTTCTGGTGTCATGTCTTTTGGCTGGTCCTGCTGATGCTGCTGATGCTGCTGCTGCTGCTGCTCTAAATCGCCTTCAGCTGCTCGATGTTCTTTCCAGTATTGCTCCAACTTGCTCATGTCCGCGTCTTGGCCTTGCCCCAGGCCAGCCAATCGCTTCAGCTCCGCTGCGTGCAGCCATATCCTGCCCAGACGAGACCCATTGAGAGGCACCAGCGCGCCAACGCAGGCAAATGAGGCATTGCGGTCTGCTGTCGAAGCCTGGTCGTTTCGAAAAGCGCTGAGCCCGGCTTGGCTTGTGTTCTGAATGAAGTATCTTGAAACGTGTCAGTGTCCGCAGGTCCAAACTGAAGAAAAGTGAGGCCGTACACTAAATCGTCTTTGACATTATGCAAACCAGAGGGTAGAGACTTGAACTCCACTCCAGCAAGCTCCACACCAGGCAGCGCCCTAGACCAGGAAACTGTATAGCCGACTCGATGGTCGAAGCGCACGGCGAAGAGGGCTGCTAGCCGCGGCGCATCCTCGGTAGGACCCATACTCACGTAGCCTTCAGCTCTGCGCTCGAGCTGTCGACAGGGTATCAAATGCCATTGCAATCCCCGTAGCAAAAAATAGCATTTCGGTGTCGATCGCAGCGTGAAGATAGGCGTCCAAGTGAGAATGTGACATACCCTGCTTGGACTTTTTTTTGCAGGGTATGCGGGCGTGCACAATGTCCCGCCATATATGAACCACTGCAGTAGCGAACTGGGATCCATCTTGGGGAGATAGAAGTATCACATAAGTTTGCCTAATATAGTGGCAAAAGCTCACATATCTGACGGACCTCGAACGAGGACTTATGAACTGCTTCTGTGAAGAATCACCAGGGCAAGTCTCAAGAAACTAAGGGATAGTTCAAATTGTGTACACGAAATAAAAGAGGATAGAAATTGGCTGAGAAGAGGTTCACATCCGTGCCTCGTTCCTGTGACAAGCGTGACAATCATCAATCATGAGAGGGAGTGGCCTCGTGTGTTGTTCCAGCTGAGACCTGTTGCAATGACAGCCTGAGTAGCTCAGAGCTCTTTCTTGGTAAAGTGCTCAGGGGCATGGTCTGTCTCATAGTCGACGTGCACATAGGCACGCTCGACGTCGGGCAGACTCTCCAGCTTCACCTGCAGCGCCTCGGCGACATCGTGAGTCTCGCGAAGCGTCTCATCGGCATCCATGACAATGTCCACTTCAATGATCAGACGTGGTCCAGAGTACCACGCCCTGACCGTGTCGAGCGCCAGAATTTGCGGTGAGTGCGTCATTGCTGGATTACCATGTTAGCATTGTAAACGACCTTGTGTAATGATATCAGACTCACAGATGTAGGTGATGAGCTGCAGATAGCTGGTGTCGGCACTGACACCCACCAACTGCTTGAATTCTTTGAAGGCGGTTCGGCTCCACAGCGTCGCAATCACAACGCTGAGCCCAATGGCGCCTGCGGGATCGATGGCCCAGTATACCTTGCTCCCCAGGATACTGGTGATCAAGCCGGTGCCGTTGATGATAATGTCGTTGCGGTGGTCTTCCCACAGGATGCGTACCTGGCTGTATCGGTTGCGAAGGGCGTAGCAGTAGAGGAACAGGCTGAACTTGGTGGTGAAGGCGACTGCGACGACAATGTATGAGGGCAGGTGGAACTTCTCGGTGCGCTCGTTGCCGTTGCCCTGGACCAGCGAGTAGATGGAGAAGACCATGATGACAATCGAGACGGAGAACATGAGGAAGCAGAATGTGATGTTGCCGGCATTCTCAATGCGAGCCTTGCCACTGGGATACTTGCGCGAGTCAACCTTATTGACTGCCCGGTGCGTGACAATCAGCAGAATGTTTGAGAGCGGGTCGAAGAGAGCATCAGCCAGAGTCGTGATCAAAGATAGCGAGCCAGAACTAATGGCGCCGTAGAGCTGCAGGAAAGCCAGCAGGATGTTTGCTGCGAAGGATGCATTCACGGCAATCTTGTACTGCATGGCGTTGCTGTCGTTCTCTTCTTTGGCCTCGCGCCGGTGGTCGTCGATTGGCTTCAACAGACGGGAGATGTTCTCGTTCTGCTCCTCGTAAAAGGTCCGCACTTTGTGGGCCTTTATGGCCTCTTTGGCATTCACACCGCCGCTGCTGCGCCGAAACACAGACGTCTTCATGTTCTCCATCTCCTCCTCGGCCTTGAGGCTGCCAGACAGCGCGTACGGGTCATTCTGCGCGTTGTATGTGGGCCCTCGCTCAACATCGCGAATGGTGCTGGAAGTGGCAACGCGGCGGACTGGATCGTGCTGCTCGTCTGAGGGTCGCTGCACCGCTTCAATGGCCGTGCTAGAACCGTCTTTGGCGTGCTGTGCTGCAGGAGTCGTGTTCCGGGAGGGCGTGCGGATTTCGTCTTGACTCTGGTGGTGCACAAAGCCAGATGCGAAGGGTTGCGCCGTGATCGGATTGGTTAGATGGATGTGGTGATGCGCCATGCTGCTTGGCAGGTCCAGCCACCTTCGGAGATATAGGTTAAGGGTATAGTCTGTGTTGATAAATGGAACTCTGAAATGTACAGCTTCTCCCCCCTTGTACAGTTCTGCTGCCTGGTGAGGAGGGGGGAATGTGTGGGAATTTCACCGGTTTCGCTTATGCTCACGAGTCCTGTTTTCTCAACGCATCGAGCCGCGACTATCCCAATCAGGAAAGTAAAGTGAAGATAGGGCAGTTCGTAACGATATGCCTCACAACGCAAACACCTCGCATCTACAATGGAGCTACAATAGAGATATATGTCTCATAGAAGCGTCTTAGCACCTTAATCTTCCATAAATACTATCATCAATATCAAAGAAGACGGGTCTTCCGTTATAAAATCTCACGCGTCCATTGATCAACTTTGACTTGGACTGATCCCCTCGCTACCTGATATGCAGGGACGACTCATGCGCTGTACCTATTGCCGTTTAGCCGAAGACCTATGAGCAGGCTTCAAGTTCCAGCAGGCTCTTGGTGGAGCCTAAGTCCTCTATCGCTAATCCTATCCACCAAAAGTCGTCGCTCCTCCAGCGTCAGCACTGACTGGATATGAGGTAGCGACAATCCGCGCATGATCCAGTCTTTACTGGCTGGAAGTGCGTGCACACCTCGGTAGAAGATGCCTCTGACTTTTTCTCGAGCTGCAGAGAGCTCAACAGCTAGTTTTCGTTGAAGTCTGTCACTGCGAGGCGTTGATTGGTCCAACGGCTCCTGCTGGACGCTGGCCAACATGAGACACTCGTAGTCGAGGTACACAGCCCAGACCACTTGACTGTGCCGACTCTGGTCGTTCTCAAGAGCCTGCTCGAAGACTGCGCGAATGGATGATGACGTTGATCCAAGCTCTGTCTGTCTGGAGAGCTCATTCTGTATTGCAAAAAGCTGCGGCACGATACTCTGGCTACTGTCGTCTTCCACTGTCTCAGCACTTGAGTGAGATTTCTGCTGCATCGAGTCAAGATCTGGGCGAGCGTCTACATGCAGAATGCGCCGTGCAATGGCCCGAACGCGATCATCAAGACGAGTTCCATGCGCAAACACCTCTGCATAGATATTTAACAAAAGTCCATTGGTGGGCAGACTGGTGATGCTGGGTGCCAGGGCTGTCGCTAAGCTATCTGGCGAATAAGGCCCAAGTCGCAGTGTGACGTGAGCGTGGAAGAGGAGCGCAAGATGCTGGTGAAGAGCCACTATGATGGATGATCTGTCTGAGATGTAGGTGGAAAAGTACGTGACATTTGTTGCCAACATTGCCACTGCAGAGGGGATGCTGAGGGTCGTCAGGAAGGCGAGAGTTATGAGCATTTTTCCAGCTTGTAGAGCTTCACTCCAGCTTTGGTCCGTGAGAGCGTCATCTCTGACCTGACGTAGATAATTTTGAGTCTTGATGATTCGTGCTGGTGAAGCTGTTTCGAGTGACACCAGCTCTGGGGGAGCATCTTCCAAGGCGACGGACAAGAGGCGATGGAGTGCAACCTCTTTGTTGCCATCACCGAGTGCAGACCATATCCAGGCATTCCACAATCTCAGCTTTTCACTAGGCTGTTCCTTTTGCACATGATTGCTCATCTTGATCGCAGCGACGAATATGGCGTCTGCTTTTGCTGCGCCCTTCAACTTGAGCTCAATCAAAGCCAGACAAAGATATAGCCTCATGCACCTGGATCGACCTTCATCCAAGAGAGACCTAGCCTTTCTCCGCGCAATCGACGGCTCCAGATGACATAAAAGGGCGAAAAAGTATTCAACCAAATCTCCTTCTTGTGGTATTTCGCGTATAGTGGCCGTAACTCGCTGCTCTAGCACGTTTGCTGCCATTCTGGCCAACTTGTCGTCTTTGGAGACGTGACGAAATGATGCGTATACATAATCTTCAGCACCCCAGAGACATTGTGCATCTGCAAGCCAAGACTGACTCGATAGAATGTGAGTTCTTTGTGAGCCGGACCAGAATACTGTATCTTTGAGGCCTCGAGCTGGCTGAGATTGGACTGGCGACCTGTAACTCTTGTAGTCTTCAGCCATGAATATTGGAGGGAGACCACAGAACAGTAGAAACGTGTTTAATAGCGCTTCCGCACTCTCCCACTTCTGAACAAAAATATCAATGTCAGGGTATAAGACAATCCTGTATGCGTCTTCCTCATCTCCATCGCCTTCATCCTCCGCTCGACCAGGAACCCAGGCCCGACTCATCGAAGCGAGCTCCTTGAGCGTCCATCGGTCAACGTCTTGCTTTCGTTCTGGGTCTGGTGACAAATCAGGATTTGGCTGTGGTGAAGTCACACTGATAGATCCCTGTTTTCCAGGACGAGGCTGTTCACTATCCCACCAGGCTTCTAAATCTGCTCCTTCAGGTGGAGTTGAATCTTCCTCGAGCCTGAACTCTCTAAGATTGGCATAGATTGACGCTTGCCAAACCGCCACAGCCGCTTCTCGGTAACCCGAATTGCGGAGAAAGGATGTGACTGCATGAACATGACGGAAAAGGTTTTTACGTGTATCTTTGCCAGCCAAGTCCCCGTTGTGAGTCTTGAAAAGTTCTTTGTAGAGGTCTCGAATCTGTTCAAACTCGAAATCTTCAGCATTTGACAGTCGATAGGTAATGTAAGCTTCCAAAGCAGACGAAGAACGGCCAGACTTCTCCAAGAAGTGCAACCATCTTTGACTGAGGACACTGTGGTCCCAAATCGAGCTCCCAATGGCAAGTTGGCGAAGGCCTAGAATCTGTTGTTTGCGCGTGTCTGGTCCAACTGCCTTCATTGCATCATCAACCAAGTCAAGCCGCAATTTGGTGACTGTTGAACGGAGTTCCAACCCTGACAGTGGAGCTTCGGTCGACATGCCCTCCCGAACCCAAATGTCTTGAAAATCCACCAATTCAAGCCACGAGTTCAGGTCAGATGGCGCCTTCTTGACTGCATCTTGCAGCCGACTTAGCTTCTGCTGTAGCATACTTTGAGGGCCTTGAAGCTCAGGGTTTTTTTCCTCGGAAGAATCCTCACTGGAATCACTTGACGACCCGCTCACTTGCTCGTCCCAGTCAATACCCAGAACCTGCATTCTACTTGACAACCTCTTCTGCCTTGAACCATCTCGTAGGGGAATAAAATCTTCCAACAGTTCTTCATCGGCATGGAGCGCTGGATTCGAGCTCTTTGCTGTGACGAGCCGCCCACTCGACATAAGCTGAGCGCGATCCTCACGACTAAGTCGGGCAAGGATGCTACCTCCGACTCGGCCTCTTGATTCTCCTCCAGTACCAATCAATGACCTTTCTAGCGGCTCGCGGTACCTTGGAACCTGCCACCGCGAATTCGACCCGTAACGCGCATTGTCGCCATCGCCTTTGTGGTCAACGTTGAATAGCTCATCTGTGTAGCCGTGCTGAAGATTGCTGCTTGGGGCCCGGGGCTTTGCATCTCTCTTCTGTGCATCAGGAAGCCTCTTGTCTGACTTTTGACTTGCTGACCTATGTTTGTGATGCGACTGATGCCGTGACCGCGCCTGGTCTACATCTTGGTTGCCGTCTGGCACCTTTTCATCTGTACCACGCTCAACTTTGGGCTTGAAACTCCCAAACTTTGGGACGCTGCCTTGCATCTTGCATATTAGCTCCCTGGCTTGCCATAGGACAACAACCGCCAGATTGCAACGAATGGGACTTACCTGTCCTTCAAAAGTCTCTCGCAGTACCTGTGACGAAATCGTGGGATACCAGCGCCAAGCACAACCGCGGCTTTAACGCGCGCAGGGTAAAAAAAAAGTTCAAGACTTTCTACAGTGCACACGGCGACACCTCAACCAGCCCTTTCAAGTCTGTTGGCCGTGTGGGAACCGGTAGTGACCTGGATCAGCATGAGGAGTATGATGAGCTGCTAGAAAGCTGTTGTTTTGTTTGACTGTCTGGATCATGTCTTCCCTCCAAAAGCAGCTTGCGGCCATCGCCGCCACGAGCACTCATGAACTCGACCTAAAGGCCCAGAAGACAGCGCATGGCAAATCCCTCCTGTTCGAACCGCGACAAGCATCTTCTCAGTCGTTTGAGACAATATATCAACTATGTGCAGAAGGCTTCGAAGAGCTTTGCGCACTCGACGCCCGCTTTATTCCTTTTGCGAAGAGCATCTTCAGCCCTCAAAGCAAATCTGAAGACCGGCTGCAGATGACGCAGAAGGACAATCAAGACCTGGATCGTCTGCTGGAGGCATTTCTAGGCCTTGTTGGCTCACGTCTCCTGCTCAAGCCTGCCTTGAAGTGTGTTGAGTGGCTCGTTCGTCGCTTCAGGTAAGACATCATTGCTTATGCACTGTGTCCGTTTTCTAACAGCATTCTAGAGTGCACGAGCAGAATACAGATTACTTTATCCTCACTTTCCTCCCATATCATGCCAACCCCATCTTCCCCACGGTCCTATCTATACTCCCCAAGCAACTCTCGCCTCCATTTCGGTTCCTTCATCCGTACGCAAGCTCTTTGACATGCCCACCGCGGACAGTCTTAGTACAAAATGCTGTTCAGCAACAGAATTTCATGTCCGCTCTCAACCAATATGTGCTAAAGCAGGCCAAGTCACGGCACCAATACTACGCCCTCATCTCTTTCTGGGCCAGTGTGGTTGTGCAGGCGATAGATACGAAGCTCCAGTCGTCGCAATCAGGACGCCTGAATGTCCAACAACAGCGAGAAGATGATTTGCTTCTGCAGATCCTGCCAACCCTGAACGAGGCTCTGAGCGCCGCCAAATCGTCTGAGCTCACGATTGGCTGCTACATGATCATTGTTGTCCTGGCTGGGAAACTGGACCTTGACGACAAAGTCATTGATGCTTTGATGGTGGAAATTTGCAGGAATTGGACCCCCGATATAATTGAGTCTGGCCTTGGATGTCTTGCAGCTCTAGCAGAGCGCAGAAGTCTTCTCCGTTTGCCGGGACCAGTTGTCAAGTCTGCCTTTCGCATAGACAACATTGGATCAAGACTTGTGCAACTAAGTAGGCAACAGCCAGCAGACAAGCTGACGACAGGCCTAGCTATAGGGTTTGTCGAGCGTTACTCGTCAGACTATACTACTAGCATCCGAGAAATCTTGGCGTCAATCCTCAGGGAGCCTTCTTTTGGCCCTGAAGTTCAGAAAATTTTGGGGGCTTCGATTGAAGATGCTACTCACCTGGCCGAACTCAGGCTTTTGACCTTGAACGAGGAGGAATCGGCTCCTGAAGTCTTCCAAATTGCCGAAGACGAAGAGATTGACAACTCTGCAACTGGTAGTGATGGAGCTGTGAATGGCGCAGGTCAGGATCAAACGCAGAGACTGGAGACTTTATTGCAAGGCGTATCGGATCATCTGCCATACGTTTCATTTTTGGCGTCGGCTGACGTTGCCCAAGATGCTGATTACCAACAGCTGCAACGTGCTCTTGATCTGGTTGGCGACAGAAGTCAGCTTAGAAGCATGTTGATGGATATTCCCATTTTTCAACGCTCAAATGACCCCCAGAGGATCAGGTTGCTGTCATTCTTCATCCGCGCCGGCTGTACCGCAAGGTCCGTTTCAGCGCGAGTCTCCGCATATCAAGCCATTTGCCAGGTCCTGCAAGACGACGACACCAATTCGATGGACTACCAGGCCCTCATACCATATGCGATTACAGCCTTAGCAGATAGCTCAAACAAGGTCCGAAGGGCTGGCACACGTTTGGTGCAGGTCCTGCTCAACAGGAACGAGCACATGCAGACAGGCCAGAGCGCCGTTTGGGCTTCTGAGGACCTGTACGACCAACCTCAAAAAGCGCTTCTGGCTCCAAAGACAGCACAAGACTTTCTGAAGAAGACTGTTGTCACTGTTCTGGAAGAATGCGTCCTAGATGCACACCAGATTGGACGTGCTCTGCCGGACAATCTCGACGACAGCATTTGTCGCGACCCCTCAGATGCACGGTTCAGGGACAGACGTCTCAAATCTGCGCATCGAGGAGATATATTCTCTTTCTTGACCCGCCACGCAGACCAGACCCAGGTACATGCAGCAAAATACAAGCTCGTTGTCCTGTTGAATGGCATTGGCAAAAGTGGATCTCATTACCGGTCCAAATACTTACTTCCAACCGCCAGTGCCTGGGCAAGCCTCACATTGCAAGACGCTGGATTGAGGAGCCATGATGGCCCGTCAGCGGAGGAGACTGACGATGCCATGGTTGCCACTGTTTACCCAAGCGATCAAGAAGCCCTGACTTGGTTATTGCAGACTGCTCAAGGCAGGACGAACCCTAGTCGAGAAAATCTAAGGCGAGCAGCTCTCGCTCACTTGCGCAATATATGGACCGCCATCAAACTTGAAAGGCAGAAAGAGATAAGCGAGGCATTGCTGGGTGGACTAGTCGACGCTGATGAGCTTTGGCGAAGCCTTGCATCGGAGACATTCGCCACTTTGCAATTTTCAGCGGTCGTGCTCGTTCACCTCATCGAAAAGATTTTGGGTTCATTAGATCCTCGCGAGCAGTCCGCAGCGAAGCGCAGGAAGACAGACGCGGGTAGTCATGCACACCACACTTCCTCAGAAGAACTCAGAGACGGCCTTACGAAGCTCACCATGCTCCTTGAGCAAGTCGAAAGTGCAAAGATTGGCCCTAGCATGGATTTGTTCTACGCACTATTCAAGACACTGCAACAGCTGCAAGCCTTAAAAGCTCACCAGGCCTCGGATCTAGGTTATGCCAGGGGTCTTGTGCTCAGCAGTCTTTCCTCGATGATTGTCGACATAGACAAGCACATTCCCAATCTGCAGCTGGACTCTTCCATCGCTCGCGCCGACTTGTTGGTGGAGTGTATCCGCGACAGCCCAAATGCCCAGGCGCGCAATTCGGCAATGTTGCTTCTTGCAAGCCTGGCGAGGAGGATTCCGCAAAAGGTCTTGCACACAGTCGTACCGATCTTTACACTCATCAGCTCTACAGCTGCACGCCAGAGCGACGACTATTCTATTCACGTTGTAAACCAGACAATCCGGGAGGTCGTTCCGCTGGTCGCAGAGGCATTGCGTAAGCAGAACAAAGACGTCGTATCAGCGACATCCGAGGTATTGCTAAGCTTCGCCGCCGCGTTTGACCACATACCTACTTCAAGGAGACTGCAACTTTTCGGTCTGCTCATCTCTTCGCTTGGCCCTGAAGAGTCAATGTTCGCCGTGCTTGCGGCACTTGTTGATCACTCTCCTCACAATCAAGAGATTGGCCAATTCTCAGCACAATTGCTTCGACAATTCACAAGTGCCGAGTGTCTAAGCACAATCAGCAAATATATGGACCTCTGCTTGAGCCTATTCCAGCCAAACTCACCTTACCTTACTCTGGTCAGGTCTGACGAGCCGAATGCTATTTCTCAACTTGTTTCTCTTCTGCCTGCACTGATACGCGACCAAAACCTGCAGACGAGGGTCAGGCAAGACTTGGCTCGAGGCGTCAACGCAGACGACCTTCGCCGCAGTTTTGCTCGTAGCCTCGAGCTTACCATCAAATTGTCACAAGCCGCAACGGAAGATGAAAACACTAAAGGCCTGTGCCCAAGGATATTCGAGGCACTCCTCAAGCTTGTGCCGTTCGACGAGTTCCTCAAGGCAGCGCAGACCCTACTTGATCGTGTGGACACTGACTTGTGCCGCAGTGTGCTTCGTGCCATGGAGTTGCAAGTCAAGGCTGAGCCACAAGCCAATCGTGCATGTCGACAAGCAGCTTTGGATTGCACACCACGACTGATCAAAATTCTCAAGTCCTCGGAGCACGCTCCCCTCAAGCATAGTGCAGTTGCTTGCCTAAACCAAATCTGCGAAAAGTTTGGACGTGTACATCTGCCGACAACGTTCGAAGCGGCAGAGGCCGTGTCAAGTCAGCAGTGCATTGGAGGAACTGACACCGTCTTGCGAATATTGTCTCTGCACTGCCTTGCGACGACAATTGAGGTTCTCGGCAATGAGTTCATCCCACTGCTCACAAGGTCAATTGAAGCCGCCGCACAGTGCTTGGAAGACAGTATCACCACCTCGCTGCCGGATTTGCAGTCGAGAATTGACATGCACAATGCCGCTTACGCCCTGTTTATTTCCATTGTTGAAATCGTGCCCTTTATGGTCTCGGCCAAATACCTTGCAGTCATTATGCGACTGTCTCAATCGTCGGCCCAGGCCAAGCTCGATTCCAGCGCACAAGCTAACCGAAACCACTTCATTCAAATTGCTGCGACGAAATTGGACCTTAGTGTGGTGTGTGAAGTAGCCACCTCCACCTGGACCACAGCTGTCGAGCATGGCCTCGAAGCAACGCAAGAGCACATCGACACGTTCAGGCAGGCAATCGAGAACCACGGTAAGGCAGAGGTCAGCAAAAAGGTGCGGGTGTGCTTTGAATTCATGCTGGGTGCGCTAGACTTTAGGCGCCTAGCTCAGGATTCTCTAAAGGAAGCGCAAGTTGCATCGGTAGAGAAGATTCTGATGGAAGCCTTCCTTGCGCTCATAATGAAGATCAACGACGTCGTCTTCCGACCACTCTTCATCCAGCTTGTTGAATGGAGTTCTGGCCCATCCAAGGCAGACACTGCTGGCCAGAAGGCACGTGGTACGACTTTGTTCAATTTCCTGTCAAGCCTGTCAGACAAACTCAAGGGTCTGGTGACGAGCTACTTTGCACATGTGGTGGAGCGAGCAAGCGAAGTTCTGATTGATTCCGCAAAAGATGGCAGCAGTGTCACATTGAGGTCATCTGTACTGCGCGCATTGACGAGCTCCTTTGTGAATGACCAAGACGACTTTTGGCAGTCACCGACCCGGTACGATGTCATTCTTCCTGCGCTCATGGGTCAAGTCGAGATGCAGCCGGTGCAACTGCACCGCATCACAGATGAGGTGATCCCAGCCATTGTCGAGCTCGCCACTGCCGCAAACTCAGCGGACCAGCTCAAGATGATGAATGCTGCGCTGCTCAAGCAATTCCGCTCCGACAATTCACAAGTGCGCCAGGCTGCTGTCAAATGCCAGATGCAGCTGACCGAAAGGCTCGGCGAGGACTGGCTGAGCCTGCTGCCGGAGATGCTGCCCCTGATTAGCGAGCTTCAGGACGACGATGACGAGCGTGTCGAGCGCGAGACGCACCGATGGGTCAAGGCCATTGAGGCGCTGCTGGGCGAGAGCCTCGACTCAATGCTGCAGTGAAATTTTTACGTTAATTCTGTAGAGAGCTTGTCAGAGAAGAACCAATAATGATGAATGGCTTTCTTTAATCGTCTCTGGATTTCGGCCGCGTATGCAGAATTATCCTTGTCTTGCATGTGTCGTGATGAATTCAATGTAGACCTAATTACTGAATAGAGTGATTCCCCTGAGCCGCCATGAAACAAAAGTTATGCCTGACCAAAGTGAAACGAAGCTGGACTGCCAAGTCGACCTTTGGAAGACGAAAAGGAAGAGCGTCTTCGGCGAGGCTCTGCTTGGCTTGAAGATGCATGTGACATTTCGAGCAAGAATTCAAGATTCTACAACCGCAACTACAAAAGGCATGTTCTGGCTGATTTGAATTTCTGAAGGATCCGCCAAAATTTAAAACACCTTGGAAAAATGGTAGGCGATTTTTTTTCTTAAATGAAAATTAGACCTAATTTGCAAAAGAACAACACAAATACAGCATCTCAAGCCACTTTCAGCAGCGAGTGGTTCGGCGTCGCCGTCAGGCTTGCGAACAGCTTCGGGTCCTCCCAGTCCTGTGCTTGCGCTGCGGCCATTTTCAGGTCCGATGTCTTGACGACGAGCTCGGCGACGAACGTGTTGATGAGGATAAGCGCAAGATTTCTGCCGATGCAGCCTGCTACTGTTAGTGAAGACGTCTAGCAGCGTGGACAACGTCACATACCACGGCTTCCTGCGCCGAAATTATAGAGACTGTTATGCATCTCTGGAGTAGAGTCTAACCAGCGCTCTGGCAGAAACTCTTCAGAAGAGGGGAAAACACTCTCGTCCCTGTGAAGCGACCAAGGGGATGTATAGACCACATTACCACCACGAATGTGGTAGCCATGGAACACCCATCCTTCTGGTGGCACATATCGCTGCCTGACGCCAGTGCCAGTTCCACGAAGGCGTAAGGACTCGTTTATGACTGCCTGAAGATATGGCAAGTTCCTCAACGTACGATAGTCACGGTCCGATTGTTTTAGCTCGTCGCGAAGGCGCTGCTGAACCCGAGGATTATTCGCAAGAAACCACAGGATGTAGATTATGCTTGTGGTCGAAGTCTCAGTGCCTCCTACGAGATAAGAGCACGCTTCCTTTCGAATGTCGTCCATGGAAAGCTCTTCATCGCCCTTCTCAGCTCGAGCTCGAAACAGCTTCGAGAACAAAGTTGGCTGCTGCTCTTCGTATTTTGGATCGTCTGCAGTTGCCTTTTGATAGTTTTTCAGGCAGCGATCAGCACGCATGACGAACTTGTAGAATCTCAAAGATGCCGCCCCAAGGATTGGAAACCATATTGGAATCAGAGTGAGGACTGGAAGCTCCGCTATGAATATCGCAGCAACGTTCATCGAAGCCACATCGTTGACAACTTGGGCCTGTTCAGGTATAGTTAGATGAAGCACGTCTTTGCTGTAACGGAAAATAACCAAGTCTCACCCCGTCGACCTCTGGATTCAATGCATCGAAGATGGACTCTCCAAATGTCAACTCAGTAATGACATCTGTTGTCAGTCCTCCCACATAACGCCGAACATTTACAGATGCGTTTTTGCTCTCCCGCCCAGCATCCAGAATGAGCTGTACTGCGCGGCTGCCCTTGGAGGCAATGATAGGTTCGAACCTTTGAAGAGATGACTCGGTCATGGCAGAGCCGAGCAGTCGCCGCCGCTCTGCGTGCTTGACTGGGTCCAGAAAGCTGAAGAGGGCAAAAGGGGGAGCGCGTGTGCCAGTTGCATACCATTTGGTCTTGAGGAACTTGGGCGCCGTCTGATGGACATCCTTCCATGCCTGAATGCCACTCACACTGAAGGAGCTAGGCGAGGTCCGCACAATGGGCCCTATCAAGGTAGTGAATGATCAGCTCAGATTCTCCCGTCTATCATGACTTGGACAAGGCAGTACCGAATTGCTGGTGAAGCCGGCGAAGATACAAATGCTGTGTACCGCAGAGGACATGGAATTTGTTGACTATGCCAGTCAATCTCGATAGGTTCGTTCCAGGAATGTGTGCTAGTGATCCCTTCGCCAACACGCCCGAGAAATACTGGAGACTTAGCCTTTGGCTCTCTTAATTCAAAGCGAGTGAAACTTACCAACAACACGCTGCATATCACCAACCCCAAGGCAAAGCTTCCCACAAGACCAGCCATTTTCTGATTTCTCGAAATTCAGGAGCGCTCAGTATACACATGCAAATTGACAAAGAAGCTGGTGAGGGTGCGTCAATGGCTGAGAAGAAGGTTCGCCTCCCTTGGCGTAGCATGCTGGTGCGACTCCTGCAATTGTCAGCCGGCTTGCCCTTTGAAGTTAGCGATCATCTGGCGGAACTATCTAAAAGGTGGAGCCGCAGGCGCCGCTGATCTCAGGAATCGCGAAAAACAACGGTGGCTGATCATCGAAACTAATTTATGGTGGAGGAGGGGGGTGGGGCCAGAAAATCATTGAGCCGAGATAGGTAACTTCGCCTAGCCAATTACTCGTCGACTTCATGCAAGTAGATTCATGCGATTGCGTGCGAAGCGAGTGGCGTCGGGCCAAATGTAGCTCACTTGTGTTGTTGAACTTTGTCCCCCGTCTAGAATCGGCACCAGCAGCTCAACTGGGGTCGCATTCAATACGCCCTGCATGCGGTCTCAAGTCGGGCAAAATTTTATGGATTGATGGCTGGCCTGAGTGTGATATGTTCGTCATGGTCTCAAGAGGCGCCGTTGGGGCACCCTCTTAAGCAGCCCCGTTGGAGTCACCATTATTCACGTTGGCTGCAATCATTTCCAGAGGGGGCGTTGAGCATAAATTTAAGCTCATGTCAGAGCCAAATCTTCTGTTGGATTGCTGCAGCAAAGCGAGGAAACTCATCTTAGCTAACTCATGATTGGTTATTGTGGCCATGGCGTTTTCCAGTCCCTCGGCCAACATCGTGCTGGGTTTTTCGATACTATGGGTGCTTTCGTGGCTGGTCAGAATCGTTTTTCGCCTGTACTTTCATCCTCTTGCAAGATTTCCAGGTCCACGCTTGGCGTAAGTGAATCCTCTTGGAGCAGGAAATGAATCGGTCAAAAGCTGAAATGGTATGTTCAGAGCTGCGACGGGACTTTACGAAATCTACTATGATGTTATCAAACACGGAAAGTACGTATGGGAGATCAATCGCATGCATCAAGTATATGGTATGTCCAGCGCAAGCTCGGCTCTGCTGTGGTCTGATTGACTGAATCCTCGTCAAGGTCCTATTGTTCGTGTGACGCCGGAAGAGTTGCACATTCTCGATCCGGATTACCTCAACACCATCTATGCAGGCTCTTGGAAGAAGCGAGACAAAGACCCAAACGCAGTCGCAAATATACCGCATACCCTGGTTGGAGCCAAATCGCATGGCGAGCATCGCTGGCGTCGTAGGGTCTGGGGCACCTATTTCACCAGAGCTGCGATCCGTAAAGTCGAACCACTGATCCAGGAAAAAGCTCAGCGCTTGATCCAACGTTTTCAGGACTACGCCCAGTCTGGAAAACCGGTCAACCTCAAGTACGCTTTCTTTGCGTATGCATGTGACACGATCACGATGATCTGTCTCGGGCAGGACTGGAAGCAATTAGACCAGGATGAGTTCGGTGCCGACTTCGCAGATGCCTCGATGGCAATTGTGAAGAGCTTCAAAATCATGACTCACATCAAATGGGCAGTACCTATCATTCGGGAGGTGCCTCCCTGGGTGGCGAGGCCATTCTGGCCCTATCTGAGCCTGATTCTATCCTACAGACCAAAGGTTAAGAAATCAGTCCACGCAATGCTACGAGCTGAGCCTGGCCACAACATGGAAAAGCCAGGGCAGCCTCTTAACGTGTTCAGACTTGCTTCTGATGACCCAAAGACACCGCACGAGCTTCGAACTCCACAACAGCTTGCCAGAGATGCTGATCTGTTCATTGGTGCCGGCGAGGGCTCTTCTGGCTATGTGCTGGCCATCATCTGGACTTATCTTTTGCTAGCACCGGAAAAATTGCAGCGTGTCAGGATGGAGTTGGCTGATCCTCGTCCTGACGGCTTCCAGAGCGAGTGGGACTACCTGTCGGAACTACCTTACATCTCCGCTTGCGTCAAGGAAGGCCTGAGACTCCAACATGGCCTCACCAAGCGGCTGCCACGATCAGCGCCAGACGAAGCTCTTGTCTACAGGGACTGGGTCATACCGCCAGGAACGCCTATAAGCACGATGCATCCACTCATTCATCTGAACGATTCTGTCTTCCACGACGCTTGGGATTTCTTGCCGGAAAGGTGGCTTGAATGCGACCCTCAGCGGCTGAGATATCTTGAGTCCAAGGTTATTGCATTTAGCAGGGGTTCACGCAACTGCCTAGGGAAAGAACTCGCCCTGGCTGAGATATACATTGGGCTTGCGGCGACCATCAGAGCTCTGGATCTTGAGCTGTTTGAAACTGGCAAGGACGACGTTGAGATGGTATCTGATCAGGTGATACTTGAGCCACGGCGGGGAAGTGTCGGGCCAAGAGTCCTTGTGCGAGCTTGTGTCGAAAATGTGCAATCGTAACCTTTTACTGTACGATACCAGCTCAGGGTGATCAATTAATGTGCCATTTTTTTTTTTTGAAAAGCCTGCCTGCAGAGACGCATATCAAAATGCATCGATGAGCCTCGTCTAAGCTAAGAGAAGCGGGTGTCCGTCAAATAGCAGAAGCGACCGCAGATTCTCACACTCTTGCTTCCAAATTTGCCAGTATTGTCTTCCTATTGGCAAAGGTGCCTTACAACATTCATATTTGTCTCACTTGGTCACCATTGAAAGTAGGAAGAGCAATTAGACTCTCTTCAGAACGAGTCATCTCGCTCATCCCTCTTCTCGGTGCCTACCTGGATAACTTGATGGCGTGAAATCCCATTCTTGACCTGTCCCATACTGGGATTTGACCCATCACTTTGGGCCCGCCTTGGAGACGCGGTGGGCAAACCTTCTGAACTGCCGTCATTATACTCATCAAGTGAGATCTGTTCTCGAGATAATGCGGTTCGTAGGCGGGTGAATAGCAGACTCGCATGCTGCCCCAACCACGTGTAAGCAGGTGCAATGGCAGGCAGTGAGACAGCAATTAGCCCAATGAAGTGTTCGAGGCCGGCGTAGATTGCTATAGTGACCGCCGCATAGGTTGTATCAGGATCCGCAAAGTTGGCAGAGGCTGCTTTGAGTGCAGCCAAGATGGAGGTGCTGTGGAGCAGAGTGAGCATAGAGAAATGTAGAACCGACACGGAGCATATTTACACAAAGCCAAGGCTGATGACACCACACAAGCCCACGCGGAGGGTCTTGCTCATCTCAAGGCGCCAGATAACGAGAATAGGGAGGAGCGATGTCATAAAGTCTGTGAGTGCTCCGATTGAAGCCCACGAAGTGACAACCCTGCTGAGAGCAACCTTGTTCAAGCATTTATCGGCAGGTGCCATCTCGTTCCAGTAGGCCTGTAGATGAGTGAGACTGACCGAACACCTGAAATACAGGGCTAGGAGGACTGACCGAAAGAGGCACGCATTGGACACAGAATAAAATGAAGACAACAATCGTGTAAGGCACGAAGAGTGCCATGATGAAGTAGGTGCAGTAGCGAAACCTTCTGGATGTCTGCTGGGAGATTAGCCGGGAGTCGTCACGAGCTTCGAATTGGATATACTCACAGAGCCAACGACTCGAAGGAACATGATGCATGCGCTCAATTTTGCAGTGCCAACTCCAAGAGGAGAAAGGATCTGGCCAAGGGTCTTCCATTTCAAAAGGTGCTTCGCGTTGTGAGATACGTAGACCAGGTGCCTCCCGAAGCCATACTTGAAATAGGTCAGTTGGGTCAGGGGAGAAAAGTAGAGGTAAATAATATCTCACATGGACTTGTAAATTCGCAAAAACTAGCGTGCAGAGACCAATTGCCTGATAATCTAGTTAGCAAGGACTAGTGCTCCAGGTACGAAGTCAGTAGGCTTGCCCAAGAGATGAGACACAGAATCTAGAAAAGTCTGTTAGGAGGTGTGGTAAAGCAATGTGTTGGGAGAACTAACATCGTCAGGGCCGGTCCTCTTGCGCACGAACTGGCGCACGTAGAGTCTGATGAAGACTACAACTGTTGCGACGCCAAAGAATGCCCAGCATACTCCAAGATATAGTGGGGCCCGTGTCTCATCAGGAGGCAAAGGGCCTTTGTGAGCCGGGAGAGACATTTCCACTTCAGATGCTCGAGGATGAGAGGCGAATTGCCCGTGAGTTCATTGGGAAATAGAGTATTCCTCTGAGCAAGACGAGGTTCCAGTCCCTATAAGATGGTGTGGGCTGGGCATCACGTCTTTCGCCAAATGGCACGGTAATGCACCAAAAATTTGGGCAGGGGGGCCGATTCCATGCAGTTACGGCTCGACTTTTGGGGGCCGCCTATTGGTGACCCAAGTTGAACAACAAATGGTTGCTGAGCAGCCATTTCGCAGTATCCCAGCCTTGCACAATCTCGTAACCAACAGTGTGCGGCATGCCCTTGTGTGGAGTGCGCATACGCCTTCACCCCTTGCACGTCAACGGCGTAATTGCCTGGCACTGCTTTCACAAGCTCGGCTGGGGGTTTCAGAATGGCTTTGAGCCCAGGCGTCGCTCCAGGTACTTTGAGCGGGGATGCTGATCTGTAGATATTGCGTGATGGGCAGCCATTAGGAACTCAGCCGCCCTCATGCAAGGCGCTGAATCTCATGCAAGGCTCGGGACGATCCCCTGCCAGTACTGCATGTGGCGGCTCACCAGAAGATAACCGGGCGAAAGGTTACATCTCCTAACCATTGGACCGAGCTGGCATAGCGGTAGAGTATCAGCGAATGTGCTTTGCCTCCCTAAAGGCACTCTTGCCTTGGGCAGGCTGACAGCAGTGCGTTTTTCCCGGTGAATTGTCAAGCCAACTGTACATTTTTGGCTCAATCCATGTTGGATAACGAAGTAGTGATGCTTGCGATTTGGGTGCAATAATTTGGTGCATAATATGGCCGAGTAGATCTATTGTTTTCACCCCTGATTCTCTTATCTTATTCAAAGTTAAGATGGCCGTGGCCAGCTCTGGAAGATCTGTCACACTGCGCAAGTCTAAATACACTGCAATTGACTCGCCAGATATAAGAGAAGTAACGAGCATGCATTTTGATACAAGGGAGCCAATACAGGGGGGCTGTTTATTTTGCAATGGTTTTCTCCTAAGGAAAGTGCACCAGCGACATGTCAGACTGGGATACCGCCCAATTCCTTGGATGCCAGCAAGGACTTGTGTCAGGCTCACAAGCGAGGGTGCCTTCCACACAATCTCATGCCTGGCTTCTCTTCCGGCTATGAGGATAATTTGCTAGCATTCAACGTGGTCGGAATCTGCAAAGCCTCATAGTACTGACTCCCACCAGCTGCATCTCTCTCTTGATGGAGAATACTTTCCGGGACCGATGCTGGTCAGATTAATGTACTGAACATGTCCCCTTTTATCGTAGCGAGAAAACTCTGGTATCCGTGCTACGATGGTGCGTGGTACTCCATTTGCAGCAAAGCTCATCAAGTAGTCTTGCAAGACCAAAGCGGCGGTGGCATTCAAGAGGCCTACACTGGGATCTTCTCCTTGGCCCATGTAGAATGAATAGACTGTGATGAGCGTGAGCGCTTGGTTATGCATGCTAGCCCTTTGGAGAAGTACTCACATAGATCCTGTCCATGCAACGCAGGAGGATTGTTAAAGTGAAAAATGTAGGCCTTGTTTCGGTAAGCTTTGGCGAGCAAGGGTGCTTTGCATAAGAATATGCCTTCAGCTATGAGTGCCTCGCCTCGCATAAACTGTGAGTCGTACTCAAGGCCAGGTTTGTTCATCGGTGGAGGTGGATACAGCGTGTGCAGCATATAATCTAAAGCAGACGATGAAAAGGTTGGGAATACTGTGTGCACGTATTCTTTAAACTCGTCATCTGAAGGATCATATGGTGGAGAAAAAAGGAGGCCTTCACCACTAGTGTGTGACACCAGCAGCTCCACGTCACGGTAAGCTTGGGATCGAAGGCGAGCTTCCGGAGACACGTCGATGAGATGGCCACCGACTGCTATACCATATGTGAGGGTGCTGTAGGGAGATCGGCCTACTTGAAGAGCGTTTGCATGGATTAGCTTCTCTGCCGGAGCTTTCCTCAGCTCCTCAAAAGTAGTTGAGTTTGTCATGGCCATGAACTGGTTGTAAACTTGCTCTTGAATTTCGTCACCCAGGATCGGTTGCCAACCTGGAGACTGTAGGATGGCACGTTTGAACAGTTTCGAAGTGCGATGGGCATTTTCGATGCTCAGTAGGTGTACAATGGAGCCTGCCCCAGAAGATAGTCCCATAACAGTGACTTTGGATGGATCGCCGCCGAATTTCGAAATGTGCTCCTGCACCCATTCGAGAGCTGCTATCTGGTCGTGGAAGCCCAGATTCTGCGTTGCATGCTTACGGAATGAAGGACCTGCGAGCCAACCAAACGCCCCCAGGCGGTAGTTGAGGGCCACGAAAACGCTTCCCTGCTCAGAAAAATGTTTACCTCGGCTGACAAGCCCTGATGGATCCGCTGCTGTTCATTTGTTCAGCGTCTTGAAAACTGATGCATCTATACAAGAGAACAGGTGGCTGTGTAACGTACTGCTCTTGTCGTTGTACGTATAGCCGCCGCCAAATATCCAGACTATGACCGGAGCCTTCCCATGATGACGACGAGAGAATGCGTCTTTTGACACGACGATATCAAGGAACAAGCAGTCCTCTGTTTCTCTGGGGTCTCTATTCAGGGAGACAGACTCTGGGGTGAAGGACATGTTCATTGCCTGCACCTGAGAACGGGTGAAGTTGGGGCTTTGACCAGAAACTAACGAATCCATGATCATGGGAGGAATATCTAGCCATGCTGGGGTTGCCTGGGGGCACACCCTGCCCTGAGCGCCATCTTGCACATGTTGACGGTTGGCTGCCGGGGGCTCGGGTAGTTGGAATCGGTCCGCGGTAGCATATCTTATGTTGGAGAAGTTCAGCGTGTCAGAGATTCTCTGCAAACATCATCAGGTAACGGCTCCGAGAACATGACGGAACAAGCACTACATTGTAATGCGTGGCACGGTGGAGTGCGTACGCCAAGTCAACCGTGGGAAGTTGCTCGGCCCTCCGTACAAGCCTGGGCATGAGCAATGCGACGGCACAGATTACCAAGGGCACGATTACCTTGGACTTTGCCATGAGCCAGCGGAGGAAGCCCAAAGGTGTTCCGTGCAGCGGGTCAGGGTGTCATGCCGGGATAGTAACTATATGTAGCCACTGCATGAAGATGATGGCGCCGCAAGCTACCAAGCTGACGCCTCGTGAGATGCCTCAGACTAACGGGCCGTTAGTTGTTTGCGGAAGCCAGTGGGTAAGCCATCAGTGATTGAGAAAGCGCTAGCTTCCCTAGTGGAAAAATGCCGTCAGTACATCAAGCCTTTCTATCCGGCAAAGTCTCAAATGTGCCATGGCTCATGTCTTGTGAGTGTTTTGAGGAATAGCTGTACGGAGAGGGGACAGAGGGGATAGAAGAGATGTTGCAGGGCCAAAAGAACCGGTGAACTGACGAGGCTGGCCGAGGGAGATGAGGTGTAAGCCGGCAATTTGCGGGGCATTCTCTATAGATCGTCGTATCCACAACGTTCATAAGTGTAGATTTCTTCTGGACCTTGTAAGGGTGTGTTGCCCTATAGTATGAGAGGCAGCAAGCAGATTGTATCATGGGCAAAATACCGGGTTAATACTACTATCAGAGCAGCTTGCACCACCGCTTTGGCGCCTCATCTTGGAAAACGGTCATTGATGTATGTCGCTGTATCACGTTAATCTTGAGCCTTTTCGCAAGGAAAGGGGGCAACTTTAGCGACACTAGAGGCGTCTGATCCGTGTCACTTCGCAGACGAGGTACCTTGTGACTGAGAAGGAACGAGCACGCCATCTCTTTGACCGAGCAAAAGGTTGCCCGGCCGCGAACCTTGAATGCATGTGAGACCAGGGCTCCAGCTGTTCGCTTGTTGCCGCACTAGATAGATGCAGGGGCCGAAGACATGTCCTCTTTGGGCGCTGCCTTATTCGGCCTCCCCCCTCCAATGTATATTAGTACAAGGCCTGTACTGGTCTTTGTCACATATGCTGTCAGTGTTTGCGTCTGGAAACATCGCTGACTAACTGTCAGAACTTTTCCATTTGGTCATGTCTGGAACAAGGGAATGGAACGACACAAGCAAGGACAACCCGTGGTACAACCCGGCAGGCCCCAAGCTCAACGAGATAGCCAAGCGTGTCTTTGGAGAGTACGCAGGAGTAGCGCCTCAAGATCTTGAAAAGCACCTGTTGGAACAGGTACGTCTGGCACTTGCGATGCCACTTGGATTGCCACTTGGAGGTGCACTATTGACCGAGTTTTCAGCGGGATGATGCGTGGAACATTGCCCCATACACTTGTGTGGGGCTTTGGGGATTCACCGACTTTGAGATATCAACTTGTTCGGTGTATCAGGAAGTGGTTGAGCGTGTAAAGGGAGGAGAGCTCCTCCTTGATGCTGGTACAGGTATTGGCCAAGACCTTCGCCTTTTGGCCGCAGACGGCTGCCCATCGGAGAATCTCTACTCGACAGACCTCAGCCAGCCATTGTATGAAGTTGGCTACGGGCTTTTCAATGACCGCGAGAAGTTCAAGGGAAAATTCATTGCTGCAAATCTTCCCGGCGAGCTAGACAAGCTCGACCATCTGAAAGGCAAACTCAGCTTCATCCATGCGGGCAACTTCTTCCACATTCTTGAGCTGGAACCTCAGGAGGAGATTGCGGCGTATTTCTTGAAGCTGCTCAAGGGCCAAGGATCCAACAGCATACTGTTTGGGAGGCAGGTGGGCACCCAACTGAATACACGTATGCAGAGGACACCTTACGGATCTTGTTTCCGCTACACTCCTCCCAACCTCGAGGAATTCTGGCAAAAGGCGGCTGAAAAGGTTGGTCTCAAGGTGGAGGTGAATGCGTATCTGAGGGCGCTGCAGCACATGTCTGCGGCAAGTGCAAAGTCGCGTCCTGGTACGGAGGATGACCCTCTAGTCAAGATTATGTTCACCGTGCGAGTTCCATGATGTATGACCAGCTTTTGCGGCATCATCTCGGCAGTACTTGGAATTGATTGGCACTCTGGACTAATTGCTGAGTCTGATGTCTGATAGATGTTGAAAAGAGCCGTTACGCTTCCCAGACGACACTGGCTGGCCGGTTGGACAGCTGCAGGTCAGATGTAATCGTCAATCATGAGCACAGCTTGTGATGAGTATACTTGCCTGCCCCCAGTGACCGTGGACTGTGACTATCTCCTCCTGACGTCTTTGCGCGCGGTCAAGGGATGCGAAACAGCAAAAGACATGGTAAAAATTGGTGAAGCATAAGCTCTATCGCCCCAACTTGAGCTTTACGCCGTTCTCCATCTTATAATCGACACTTTCAGATGCCATCAGAGCCTCTGCGGCTTTATTTGAAGTGTTTAGGGCCGGAAACACTGGTCATGTTGGGCTAAGTATACAATATAAGGTTTGATTTAGCTGTAAAATACCAATCGAGAGAGAAATAGGTATAGGCTCGGGTAAATATTTGCGCGATAGGCAGGCACCGTCATCTAATTGCCGGACCCTGAACTGTTTCTCCTTGGACTTTATTTTTCATTTCTTCTCCCCTACTACATCACACTCCAGTCCCTTCGTATAATTGCTGAAAGCACCTGACAGAGACGTTTCCCTCCTTTGCAGAGCTGGCAACTGGGTTTCCGGCTGATCCGAACCTCTTCTGACTACTCGTGCGCGAAGCGCTTTGCCACCAACGGGAGAGACTGTTGCCACTCGACCATGGCGACCAGGACAATTCCTACATTCGTTCAGGCCGATGTGGCCTCGCACAACACATCCAAGTCATGCTACGTGACCATCGGTGCCAAAGTCTATGATGTGACCGAGTTTCTGGAGGACCACCCAGGCGGTGGCGACCTCATCCTGGAATATGGCGGCAAGGACGTCAAGGCTATCATGGAGGACGAGATCTCGCACAAGCACTCGGAGGCGGCATATGAGGTGCTGGACGACTGCTTTGTCGGTTACTTGGCATCAGACAAGGTGTTGGATGTCGCAGCAGACTCCAACAAGCCAGACTCGATCGTGCCTCTTCCGCCAACAGCCGCTGGCACCCTGGAGCTGAAGGGAGCCCAGATCGCCGAGAATGGCAAGACTGTGTATGCAACGACAGGCCTGTCATCAGCTGAAGACCTCTCGCGTGAGACGGATCTGGCGGCGGACTTCAAGACGCACAAGTTCCTTGACCTCAATAAGCCACTCCTCATGCAGGTGTGGTATGGCGGCTTTTCCAAGAAGTTTTACCTCGAGCAAGTGCACCGCCCACGTCACTACAAGGGTGGGGCTTCAGCTCCGTTGTTTGGAAACTTCCTCGAGCCGCTGAGCAAGACTCCTTGGTGGGTTGTTCCAACGGTCTGGCTGCCGCTGGTCGCCTTTGGAACGGTGCTTGCTGGCATGAACTTGCCCAACCTTGTCCAACTGGTGGCATACTGGACTCTGGGTTTGGGCATCTGGACACTGGTCGAGTACGGCCTGCACCGCTGCTTGTTCCACATTGACGACTACCTGCCTGACAACCGAGTGTTCCTGACGCTGCACTTCTTGCTTCACGGAATCCACCACTACCTGCCCATGGACAGGCTGCGGCTCGTCATGCCGCCAACCCTGTTCATGATCCTGGCGGCGCCCTTCTGGAAGCTGGCCCACACAATCTTCTTCTACAACTGGTACGCGGCCGTGGCCGTTTACTCGGGCGGCATCTTTGGCTACATCTGCTACGACCTGACGCACTACTTCTTGCACCACAAGAACCTGCCAAGCTACTACCGCGACCTGAAGAAGTACCACCTGCAGCACCACTTTGCCGACTACGAGAACGGCTTCGGCGTGACGAGCCGGTTCTGGGACCGCGTATTTGGCACGGAGCTGGCTGCGGTGGCGCCACCGCCATCCAGCAAGGTGCTCAAGACGACTTGAGCCAAGTTGATCATTTGCTATGTGTGGGAAAGAGAAGTGCTTTTCATAGATTGTGCAATCATGACATTATTACATACAGGAGAGAGGTGGTCGGCGTTTGGGCAAAAGGTCTTTTGAATGCTGTACATAATTTGTTTCTCTGCCACACCTAATCGTAATATATTTCCCTCTGAATCTGCACATTGGATCCTTCTCTACTTTTCAATCCATCTTGTTACAGGCCTCTAAGAGGAGGGGGAGGGGCGGAGTTTAGCGTGCAAAAACAACCATCGTAAAGTCCGACCATTGTTTCTTCAATCTTCAACCCCATTCCTCTGCCACTTTTTGGCAACATCTTTTCATATAAACCAAAAGGAAGAAAATGGCGTCGTCGAAGCAGCTTATCAACTCGCTGCTGACGGAGCACTTTCGCTACACGCCCCTGGTACGTTTCCTGTCTCCAAAAGAAGCGTGTTGTGTTACTATGTATATGAACGCGTCATTTTGAAGTTGCAAACAGACAAGGCCCCTCTCTCTCTCAACGTTGATACTGACATAGAGAACAACAGACATTGGTGGACGAGATCATCAATACGGTCAATGAGGTCATCTACAAGGCCGTCACGGGCATCGAAGAAGGCCTGCGGGGCGCGTCGCCGGCGCTGCTGGGGTTCGAGGCGCGCGCCCAGGCCGAGGGTCGGCCGGTCGACAAGGACATGCCCGAAGCTGCTGTGGAGATTGAAGAAGGCGTGCACAAGCTGGAGACGCTGCTGGGGGCGACGGTGGACCGCAACTTTGACAAGACGGAAATCTACGTGCTGCGCAACATTTTGAGCGTGCCAGAGGACCTGTTGCCATGGATGCGGCTAGGCCACTACGAGGTTTGTCGCCTTCACTTCTTTTGTTGGGAGGCTATGTCAAGTTCAGAGCTCAGACTAACGAGAAGAATATGCTCAGGGCCTCGAGTTTGAACAGACCCCAAGACGCAACGAGCCGACGATTGACTCGCTGTTTGCGCTGCGGCGGCGCGCCCACGAAACGCAGCGACTGCACCAGGCGCTGATCCACGAGTCGAACCGCAACGCTGCCGTCATTGCACAGCTGAGATCGATCTTGTGCGGGTCCAAGTCGGCAGAGGGGCCCGACGTCTCGTTCTTGACACAATCAGCTCATGCAAAAGCCGTGGGCGCGTCGCTGGTGGGGCCTGACCAGGAGGGCTTGACACAGTACACTGAACAAGCCCTGGCGGGGCTGCCCGCTCTGAAGACGCTGCTGGACCAGCTCAAGCCTTTGGTGGCCACTGCCTCTACTTTGCCTACAAGTTCAAATGCAAGCGAAGAACGGCGAGACTATGTGGAGACCCAAGTGCGGCGGCAGCTCGAGCGCCAAGGGGCCGACTTGAGGACGGGCGACGGCCTGCTGGGGCCTTCTTCAGAAAATCCCTCGCAGATAGGCAAAGACGAAGTGGGTGCTATTGAGGGTGTGGCGCGGGCGATGAGTCGGCAGGGATGAGAAGGGAAAAGGCGGGTGCAGCATCAAGGAGAAGATGAGCAAGACTACGATGCCATGCGGGATTGAGATATGGTTGTGACAGATGCATTTTTGGGGGGAGCATTTTTATCCAGTCTTGGGCGGGAAAGAGGAGTTTGTATGTTTACAGAGATACCCTGGAATGCGAACTATTTTGGTTTCTTTTTACTATACTCATATCCTTGAGACTGGCCATATGGTTTAAGGACAGTTAGCTGTCAAGGATTGAGAGCAATCCGTCCTCTTCCTTGCTCCTTTCTCTGAAGTAGTATGGACCACAGAGAGAGAGAGTAACATCCCTTTTCAGGAAGACAATCTTCGGAGGAGTGAGAAATCTAAAAGCAGGGAGGGAAAAGGGAGGTGGCGGCAGGTCATAGGCAGTACACAGAGATAGAGTTCTACTACTCTTCTCTCTTCTGGTTGGCCGAGCTTTTCTCGCGACTCTCAAGAAAGGTAGGATTGGAGGGAGCTTCTCGGGGTCTCGGCATCCTTATCTCCTTTTTCCCCATGGAAACTGAGAGTGAAGAAAAGAGGGACCCGTCTTTGCGGGGGTCAGACGGCATCTGGAGCCATTTTCTGTTCGTACGGTCTCCCTCTCTCCAGTCAGCAGCGGCATGCCGGGCCGCTGGTGTCGCAACTGAAACTATCTTGCCAACTCATAAAAACCTCAAAGGGGGGCCAAGGGGAGCCAATGGGCTAGCAAAGACGAATCGTGAAACTAAAGGAAAGGGCCGAGTGTTACCTTTCTTGTTTGGTCTCGAGTGGAGCAACTCTTTCGTCCTAGGAGATAAGGAGTGGCCAATAGAAGAAACAAGCTTTATTGGGGATGACACCGTCTTTGAAAAGGTGTGTCACGAGATTCGCTTGTTTCAAAAATTGAAAATACCATGCCAACGGGCTGCACCTTCACTCCCTCCCAGTTGACTCATTGAAAAGGGAGACAGAGACAGACCTGTGATGCTGCTGCCTGTGGCTGGGGATTAGTCAGGGTGCTGGCTGCAGATGATGATAAAGCAAAATCAAGACTTGTGGTGTGGGCGCATGAGGCGTCCCTTGGCGGAGATAGTGAGGGAAATGCGCCAGAGAACCACGGTAAATGCCGTCCATTCGCATTGAAGGAAAGAGAGTGCTGACAATCTCGGAAACAATGATGCCATAAGGTCTAAAATAAAAAAAGAATCAGTGTTTTGGAAGGCGACGAGGGCGAAGATCCAGGCATCAGAGAAGCTTGTTAAGGTCGGCGTTTTTGACGACGAACGCCGACATTTCGTCTAGCGGCTCAAGTCGATGATTCTCAGAGGCTGAATCGGCCACGTTTGGTCGTGCGTGGGATGGGCTGTGTAGTAGGGGCTAATGCAACTCCGTTAAAGCCCCCTTTCTTTGGCCCCAACTCAGCCCAGCACTTGGATCCTCGGACTTGGGTGGACCGCGCGTATTGGAGGCCCGGTGTATTTGGGTAGGAGGCGTAGGACCTTTTTGTTCTTGGTGAAGGGGACACTGACCTCCGTCAGTCTTGTCATCATGTGCCTCTCTCTCTGCGTGTGTCTCTGTTTCCTCAAAATGCGGCCAGTCGTCACAAAAACGGGCTAATGGCACGCACCGCCTGGTGCGTGGCTGACTGCAGCAACCTCACGTGTCGTACCACACTGGCGGCATCTGGACACCAAATTCAGCGCGGCCCGTGCTAGCTGACGCGCCACCAGCTGCTGTGATTTGCTGCCTACTAAGTCTGTGACGCTTCCACGCCGACATTCCGACTTGAAGTCAAAAAGGGGGCAGCCCAGGGCCCATTATCTCGGTCTTTGCGCAGGGCCGACGCGCCGTCATGGCCGAGCTGTGGTCCAGGTCCAGGCAACAGAAACAGTGCATTCGTGTGCCCTTGCATACGCTTGTTAATAAGCCCTCGTGGCCTGCTGTCTCTTCCCTCTGGCCGTCAAATTCACTCCAGTCCAAGGACAAACAGGAACCAGTGCAGTATCCAGTAAACAGACTTTCCCTCTAGCGGGCCCGGCCCAGACGCCTTCTGGAAGACTCGGATCAATTAAATTTTTAGCCTTGACCGGTATAAATCAACAGACTGAAAAAATTTGTTTTCACCACATCTCTCAAAGACAAACATCCATCAGACATGTCGGGCGAAATGATGCAATCTGGGCCTCCGTATGCCAGCCAAGATGCTGGTGTCGGGGGCCTGCCAACAGTGGGCGTCGATGTGCCCATTTCTGCAGTATTCATCGCCCTCTTCATGGGTGCTGCCGTCGGCCACATGACGACACTCCAGAAGAACAGGAGAGCTGGCCACAAGTTTCTCTTTTCGGGCATGATGTTCGGTTTCTGCATGGCGCGCATCTCGGCAAACGTGCTGCGCATCGTGTGGGCGACTAGACCTCACAACGTACGCGTCGCCATTGCTGCAAACGTCTTTGTCAACGCCGGTATCCTGCTGATCTACATTGTCAACCTCATCTTCGCCCAGCGCATGCTGCGTGCTGCACACCCGTCGATTGGCTGGAACCAGCCTCTGCGCATCGTCTTCCGCGTCGCATACGTCGCCATTGTGCTTGCCCTGGCCATGGTCATCACCGTCATTGTGCAGAGCAGGTACACGCTGAACCCGCACACGCAGTCGATCGATCGCTACGTCCAACTGGGTGGCCTGACTTACCTGTTGGTCATCGCCGTCGCGCCGCTCTTCATCCTGCCACTCATCTGGCTCATCCCGCGCAAGTCTAGCGTCGACAAGTTCGGCAAGCCGGGCAGCTTCCCCATTGAGTTCACCAACAGGTGGCGCACCCAGGCCTTGGTTCTTCTCATCGGCACCTGCATCGTGGTGCTCGAGGCTGGTTTCCGTACCGGCAGCTCGTGGATGCCGCCACGACCAGCCTCCAATCCAGCGTGGTACCATGCCAAGTGGTGCTTCTACTTCTTCAACTACACCCTCGAGATCATTGTCATCTACTTTTACCTGTTTGCGCGTGTCGACCAACGCTTCTGGGTGCCCGACGGTGCCAGCCAGCACAAGAGCTACGCTGCCGCCGCTGTGGCCAACCTGCAGAAGAGTGTCGACGTCGAGTCGGCATCGCCCATGACGGAGGGTGCGCGGTCTGTCGAAGCGTTCAACGAGTCAAAGCCGGAGATGAAGTCGCAGCCAAGCACTGACTTTTGAGCTTATGTATTTCTTTTTTTTCCTTTCTCTTTCGGTATAGGACATAGCGGCATCAGGTATATACTGTGGGATTAAATTTTTCGGCATTGTCAAATAATACCCTTCTTTCTCCGCCTTTTAGAGGCATATGCAGGACATAGAGAATAGATTCCTACGAACTCGAAATTTGTGTTCAATATTCTCATGTGCCATTCTTTCTTTCGTTTTGCAACAATTCCTACGCTGAGAGCTCGTCTGGTTGCAGTTCTGTTGGCGGTGGAGATTCTTGCATGTGAGAATTCAATTCGATCGGGGGTCGTAGCTCATTGGTTTGATGTGGGTTGACTTCAATGTGGGCTGAATTTGATGTGGGCTAATTGGAAATTTCTCTGTTGTTTGAAGTATGGAAACAAGATGTCTTGGAGGAGCTGAAGGAGAATTGGGATTGAGGCAAGGAAGAGGGGAAAGAAGAGGAAGAAGAAGAGGAAAATGGCTTGGGGAGCCGGGATAAGGCATCCATGCAATGGCCTCTCCATTATCGTGCCATTTCTTTCATTCATTTTCGTGGGCAATTTTCTATTTCTCAATGCTCCAAATTCCCTTGCCAGATCCATTTAGACTTGAGAAGAAGAGGAAGAGAAAGAGGAAGAGGAGCATAGAGAGCATTCATCTCGAATAGATCCCTACCTGGAATAGTACTGTGTCACCTTAATCGCCCAGCCCCTTCCCTCTACCAAAACACTAAACGGCCTCACGCCTTGATGGCCCAGCCTATGATGCGAGGCACGCACGCGTACGGCTCCTGGTCCTCGGGCGCCCGCATGTCGATTTCACGCCAGCGCTTGCCGCTCGCCTTCTCCGTGTCCACTGCCTCAAGCCCTGTAGCAAGGGGCAAGACCTGGTCTCCTGCAGGCCCTGTGACGATCCATGCGCCTGTTGGCCTGTCGAGGCAGCAACCGTCACAGACGCCCTGCCACAGATATCGCGTGTAGAGAGACTGGGCCTTTGCGACGGTAGCGTCTGCGCTCCGCACATGCTCGTAAAAGAGCAGCTTGCCTCCCTGCTTGAGCAAGCGCCGATAGAACTCAATCGCCAGGGCTGGCTCTGGTATACCGCAAAGGACGCACACTGCCACCACGGTGTCGACTGTGCCTTCGCTGACTCCAGCAGCAGCAAGTGCCTTCTCGTCCGCCGCAGCACCACCACACCCCAGGAGCAGCATGGAGCCGTCAGTGTCTGAGAAGCCAGCCTTGGCCGCACGATCCCGGATGCGGGGATGCATGTCCACGTTGGGCTCGACGACGATGAGCCTGGTAACCAGCTCACGGTTGTAGTACTTGATGTTGTCTCCCACGCCCGCGCCAATCTCAAGCACGACTCCACTGGCTCGCGCTAGGAGTGGCGCCTTGTTCTGAGCCTCGCCACGGTCTAGCAGCGGCGACATGACGCGCCATGCGTAGAAGAAGAACTTTTGCTGCAGCGTCTTGATCACAGAGACCAGCGGCTTCGAGGGGCTGGGCAGAAAGCTCAATGGGTGGAGGATGACGTGGAGTGCGAGTGGGGGGACGGCGATGACCAGCGCCATCACGAGGAGCGACAAGGGCGCAAGGATGGTCAGGACGCGAGATCTCGGCTGTTTCGACATTGTGCTTTGTGCTTCTTTGCTGGCAATCTCTTGGAAGAGAAAGTATATCACAAGACGAAGAACAGGCAATGACGCAGAGCTTAAACCCTGGGCCGCTGAATCGGGGCTTGTGCGGGCCGACACCGCGCGTCTAGGCTTAGAATGGAAGATGCTCTTAATGTGATTATGATTATGATTGACTGATTGTTTGACCATATCAGTTTGATGAGAATTATCACGCAGAACATTAAGAAACTCCATTTAGTGCAACACACAAAGCGGTAGTCTAGGCTGGAGAGATAATAATACGCATGAAATGCTAACCCCAGAGATAATCTACTCTTCTGTATAGCCTCCTATCATAAGGTAGCACCCTCTCGACCAGATTCAAGTGGTTATTTGTGTGTCGTGTGTATTTGTGAAATATTTGTTTGATTGTTGTGGAATGGATGCTTTGGCTGGGAGTGCCCAAAATCATCATAGCTTGGTACAAAGATCACATGACCTTGGCTCCCCCCTGGATTCGACCTCGGCTACGAGCAGACGACGAAAATGGACTCCACCAGGACAGATATATATTTCCATCTTTGCCCTTCTTGGAAAGCCCACATGGCGACAACGACAACGACAACGACAACGGAAAGAAAGAATGTGCAAGTACTGGTGGTCGGCGCCGGATTGGCTGGCTTGACGGCAGCCGCTCGGTTGCATGAGCAAGGTGTCGATGTTCTTGTGCTCGAGGCCTCATCCCGCATTGGTGGCCGTGTCAATTCCGTTTCGGCGACGACGACGGGATCGCGTCTGGATTTGGGCGGGCAGTGGATAGGGCATGACCACCATCGCCTTACCGCGCTTGTCAAAGAGGCCAACGGGACCATAGTCAAGACCTTTTCCACAGGCCTGCCCCGTATCGTTCACAGGGGTCGCACCTTGTCTCCCTTTTCGCCGTCGATTCTCCTAGGGGCCATCTACTTGGTCTTTTTCGAGCTCGTGAGCAGGCTGTACGTGCCTCGACGATGGAACTCGCTCACGCTGGAGAGAGCAATCTCGGGCTGGGTGCCTGCAGAGGCCACTCGACAATTTCTGCGCTTTCTTACTGCCATATCCGCGACGGCAGAGCTTGACTTGTGTTCTGTATACGCCTTGGCCAAGTCAGTGCCCCTGTCCGGTGGCCTGGTCACGATACTTGGAAGCCATGGAGGAGCACAGGATAGCCTTGTTGTAGAGTCAGTGGGCGTGGTGGTCTCTATGCTGGCACGACAGCTTGATACAAGGGTGGCGACTGGTACACCTGTGACTAGCGTCTACTATGGTGAGAGCGGCGTTGAGGTCCAGACAGCTTCTGGCCAGCATTTTGGCGCTGAAAGAGTCATCATCACAATACCACCGCCAATGCTCAAAGAAGTCTCCTTTGAACCGCCGCTACCGGCAGAGCGGCAGAATCTGCAGCGCAATACGCGCATGGGAGTCGTGTACAAGGCTATTGCGGTCTTCGAGCGGCCTTTCTGGCGCGACAGTGTGGGTGGCGAGTTCATCATGCTTGACGACCCAGCCTGCGCCTTTTTCGACACGTCGCCTCCTGAAGGCTGTGGCCATCTGTGCCTGCTGGTTCCCGGAACGCCAGCACGCCAGCTAGACGAGCTAGACGTTGCACAGAGACGACAGCAGCTTCTGGCTCGGCTTGTCCCCTTCATGGGGCCAGAGGTTTTAAATCCACTCGAGTGGCACGAAAAGGCGTGGCACCTGGATGAGTTTTGCGGCGGTGGCTACCTAGCGTTTCCAGCAGTAGGCACAGTAGAAGGCCTTATGCCCATGCCTCATCAGCCAACAGGCAGAATCCATTGGGCTGGTACAGAGACTGCTCAGGAGCATCCTGGGTACATCGAAGGCGCCATACAGTCGGGGCAACGGGTGGCATCTGAGGTCGCCTTGGCCCTCAAGAAGCCAAATTAAGGCGCTATTCGTGTCATTCGTGGGTCTATTTGTCCTTTGCTTTTTGTGTATCTCCTTCTCCCTTGCCTTTCGTATCTCGTACTCGTGTCTTCTCATTTACACATGGCCAGTATGAAAAAAAAGGGTTATGCCCCAGCAGTGACGGCGCTCGCCGCATCGCTCCACCGGAGACGCCTCAGGCCAGACGTGCCACTCCGCAGAATGGCCTCTTGGCCGCACGAATCGCCACCGATGGTCGGTGTGGGATTCAAAGCGCCTTCGATGCGGCCTGCCTCGCGTCCCGCGCTGTAGCCTGCGCCAAAGCTGAGGGCCGAGACCAGCACCAAAACACCGGCTGAGACGACCCAGGTCAGTAGAGTTGGACTGACGGCTGCATCAGCACCCGCATCCGCCCTCGACTTTTTATTCGACAGGTGAGCACGCTCTTTGGAGCTGCTGCGTGACGATGCCTGACGCTTGTTCTTCTTGTCGGGAGAACGCGAAGAGGATGATAGCGAACGTGGCCTGGAATCAGTCCCTCTAAGAGCGGACTCAGGCACCATGCGTAGGCTGCCAGGCTCGAGCCGGTTTGAGCTTGCTGGCTGACGTGGGGCAGCTGAATACTGCTTGGGAAGACCCCGAGCGGCAGCAGCGCACGACAGCAGAGTTGAGAGCGATGCTCTCAAGGCGGCGTCATGGTCTGCGTGATGAGATGAAGAGAGTGGGGAGTGATTCTGCCGACTTGTGCGTGCGGAAAAGGACTGGTGTCGCGACCCAGCTTGCGGTCTGCCTGTTGATGCCGACGAAAAGTACGAGTCTGGCTCGCGTGAAGACAATGGTGGATGTGAGAATGCGTTTGGCTGAGGAGTGAAGCATGTCTGGTTGCTCCTGACCCCAAGAGCCGTGGCGCTCTCGTCTTCATCGTCTTCTTCCAGATTGCTGTCATCCTCTGCGTCTGCCGACGTTGCTGATGGCGGCGCGCGGCTGGTAATGGAATGCGCCTGGCTCAGCGGTCCCGACAAGCCGTCGTTGGACCAAGCCAGAATGCGGTCCGAATCGCTGCCACTCTCTTCGTATTCGTCCTGGCTGCTGCTGCCGGGCTCGCCAGCCGTTGCACTATATGTTTGTAGTCTCAGCGGTGTGCCTGAGGCGAGTGTGCGCCGTCTGCGCTGTGCCTGGGGGAAATTCTGCTGGACGCGCAGGCCTGTGGTGACAATCTCGTCCCCAGCGGCTGAAGATAACGACGAAGATGACGCCTGCGACGACACCTCGATCCACGAGTCTGAAAGGTACAAATCAGCGAAAAATTCCAAAAAGTCTGCCATTTTCTTTTCCTATAGATTTTTGTTCTGAAGACGAGGAAAAGTGAAACAGAGATGGCATACCGTTGGTTGAAGGCATGGCCTCTGAGGCTGAGCGTGGTGCCATGGGCCGCTGGGGATGCTGACCAGGCAGTCGTGAGCGCGGTTGGGCTTCCCGCTGGTTATGAGGGCGCGCGAGGCCACTCTGGTCTGCAGGTGACATGGTGTATTTGAAGAATGACAGAGACAAAGGGAGATGCAAGGGAGGGATAGGATGATCAGGCGGTCAGACACGTGTGTGGTGTGACATGGGCTCAGCTGCCGCGCGGGGCAGGGATGATGCGATTTGCGGGGGGAGAGAGATATAGAGAGTAATATAAATCGGGCGTCCGGACAGAAAGTAATGCGATATATCACAAAGCTGATTTCTTCTCTTGGTTTCTCAACTGCTGGCGTTTTGTGAAAAGACAGTCGGCTGAAAAGAGAAAGAAAAATGGAGAATAGCGACGAGGGGAGGGGGAATGCGCAATTCCTCCAACCACCATTCAGCCACCTGCTCACGCCAGCGTGACCCCCAACCGGCTAGATTTCCTGCAGGCGCATGTGTATCGAAGGGGGCTAAGAATGGAGATGAAGCTTGGCCCTTTTGTCCCAGCCAGCAGGCATCTGGTGCATCTGACATTTGGGGGGAAAAATCACGCAGAGACTTACCCTCACACGACGTTGAGCTGACACAAATGGCATGGGAGAAAAGGCAAAGGCATTTTGATTTATTCGTTTAATTTTGAAAGTGCAGTCAGAAGGATGCCTCACAGCTCAGACTTGTACTGCGGAGCTTGCGGCACTGCAAGGCTCAGTGGCAGGTTCCTGCTGCTGGCTCCAACATACACCGTCTTCTGGTACTCGCTGTGCACCCAGTTCTGCGACGCGACGTCCCAGTTGGCAAGGTCACGGTAGGTCAGGTCTGCCGCAAAGGTGACTGTCTGGCCTGGCTCAATCGTCAACCTGTCAAAGCCACGCAGCACGCGCTGTGGGTCATCCGGTCCTCCCTGGCACACGTAGAGTTGAGCAACCTCATCACCGGTGACGCTGCCGGTGTTGGTCACCTTGGCGTAGACCGTGTACATGATCTCGTACAGCAGCGGGTTGCCTCCAGGCGCACCTCCAGCTGGGTTCAGCAGCTGTGGCTGCCCGTTCTGCGCGTTCTCCGGCAGTGACACATTGGCTCCGTAGTATTCGTCGCCCGACGCCGCCGCCAGATCCGTGCTGTTCAGGTAGGGGTAGATGTAGGCGTAGACCCTGTCGATGCTGCCGTTGGGAAAGACGTAGTCACTGGCCTGGCCGGGCTGGCCGAGCACTGGAGCTGCGGCGGTGTTGCCTGTCGTCGGCGCGTACGGCTTGGCGTTGCGGCTGACGATGCGAATGTCCGAGTACTCAAACGTCGTGTACGACTTGCCGTAGCCGAATTCGTAGATTGGCGTAATGTTGTGCCTGTCGAAGCCGCGGTAGTCGATAAAGACACCCTCCTGGAAGTTGTCCTGAGGCGCCCCCTCGCCGTTGTTTGGCTTGTACAGCAGGTCGGTGCCGTAGTCGCGGCGAGTGCGGCCAATGGTGAAGGGCAGCTTGCCTCCAGGGTTGACACGACCGTAGAGGATATCGGCAATCGAGTTGCCAGACTCTTGGCCGGGGAGACCGGCCCAGATGAGGCCAGTGACGTTGGGATTGTCGTAGAAGTTGTCGAGCATGACTGGACCCACAGAGTGGATCACGACGACCGTGTTGTTGCACAGCGCAGTGACGTTCTTGATGAGCGTCTCTCCGTTCTGCCACAGGGTCAGATTCTGGCGGTCGCCCTCGTTTCCGTCGACATTGATGAAGCCTTCTCCAGAGTCTGCGTTGACAAAGACGAGAGCCAAGCTGACCTGGCTGGCCAGAGTCTGGATCTGCATCGAGGCGTAGTTGTCGGTGACGGACTCGATGACGCCGTTGACTTTGGCCACTTCATTCTGGATGGCTGCCAGAGGAGTGACGAGATAGGGGAAGTCGGCAGAGCCACTTCCCCAGCCCGCGGCAAGAGTGCCATTGTCACAGCCGCGGTCAGCGCAACCATTGGCACCCCAGACGTTGAGTCCTGCATCTTCACCAAACACTCCGGTGAACTTCTCCTTGGGTCGCAGTGGGAGAGTGCCCGTGTTCTTGAGCAGCACGGTCGACTTGGCGGCCATCTCACGGATATCAGCGCCGTGGTTGGCGCGCACGTCGACGTGCTCGTTGATCAGGCCGTAGCCTGTCTCTGCGTAGTAATTGCGGTTGCCATAGGTATCGCGAGTCCACGAGTCAAAGTTGATGGCACGCTCGGTCTTGTCGCGGCCGACGTAGTAGTAACCTGCCATGATGCGAGTGGCCATGTCGTCGACCCTCCACTCTGGGACAGTGCCGTTGAGCACCGAGATGGTCAGGTTGGTGCCGTAGAAGGCGTCACCTGTATCGAAGAGCGTGTCTCCAGGCATAGCCATCTCCATGCCGGCCAGGGCGCCGGCGACACCAGAGTGCTGTGCCTGCCAGTCGCTCATGACAAAGCCCTGGAAGCCCAGCTCGCCCTTGAGCAGATGGTTGAGCAGATAGCTGTTCTGGCACGAGCCAGAGTTGTTGACCTGGGTGTAGGCGCACATGATGGACGTGGTGCCAGCACGGACGGCATCCGCAAAGGGCCACAGGTAGAGCTCGTGCATCGTCTTGTCGTCAATATTGGAGCTGAGCGGTTCCGTGATGTTGTATCCATAGCCAACGGCCTCGCCAACCTGGCGAAAGTGCTCCTGCTCGTTGCCAACAAAGTGCTTGGTGCAGGACATGATGCCAGCGTCTTGTATGCCCTTGACAGTCGCGGCGACAGCAACGCCGGAGAGATATGGGTCGGGGGAGAAGCCTGTCCAGTCGTTAATTTCTTTCCCTTCACTCATACTCGGCAGCCTGTATATGTGTGAAACTCACCTTCCCAGCCTCGGCCGCCTGCTGGGCTTCGGCCAATGGGCCCAACGACTGGACCAAGCTGCACGTCGACACCCTTTCCACGGTGCTCAACTCCCATGTCGTTGCCACGGAGGTAAATGAGCTCGCGGTCCCACGACGCAGCAATGGTGCCACCAGCTGGGAAGCTGGAGACATAGTCTGCAAAGCGGATGCCCATGGGAGAGTCCTGCATGCACAGCGACCTGAAGCCCAGACGCGGGATCGCGCCAGTCTGACCAACACACTGCTCTCCCTGCCATCCAACGCCGGTCGTCAGGTTGACCTTCTCGGCCAGAGTCAGCGACTGCACAAAGGCCTGGGCGCGTTGGTGCGCGTCTGCCCATTCGCCCTGGCCATCCATCCACGGTGACGGGTAGCGTGGAGGAGAAGTCTGCCCGGACTGAGCGCCTGCGACGGCATAGCCGATCTTTGCCTCTGGATACGTCGTGTCTGGGAACTGCAAAGCTACATGTCAACAACAGAGCTCTACAGGAGCTTGCTGAAAGGGGATGCTGGGAGAGACAGCTTACAGGCGCAGTGTCAGGGCCAATCTGAGCAGCGGCCAATCCTGCAGCCAGCAGGGTTGAACTGTAAAAGGACTTCATCGTGAATGAAATGCCAGTTGACACGGAACAAAGAAGAATGCGGAGTCCCCACAGCATATAAGGGGAGTGGAGAGGCCCATTGAATGAAGCAGCAAGCTAGAGCTCTTGGGTGACATCAGTTGGCGGATGAGGCGGGACCCACTCGTATTCACCCACCCGCACCTGATTTCCTTTTTCTTCTCGAACACTTTTCCCTCTTCTTAACATGTCGATCCTGATTTACAGTATGACAGGCCCTTTTTCAATTTGCTTCAGCTGATTCCAACAATCGGATACATACAGGTCGGTGTTGGTGGAATCGCAAAAGCAAGCCACATCTTTCCACGGGTACCTATATGGCCAAAATGCCATGGGAGTATTGTTGCATTTCCCTAGCAACGCCTGACCCAGCGCCTCCAAACGCCTCTCACTCTTCTTTCTCCACAAATGTCAATAACGCACTAACTCGATGTGCCGACGCTTGTCCCAGCTGGGGCACCTTTCCTGCATCTGGGTTACATCCGCTGCGAATGTGTTACCTTTTGTTTTGCTCTCTTTCTGCTAGACAAAATGCTACGCCAACGATGCGGCACAGACAAAGCCGCAACGCACGAGTCATGCCTGCCAGATGACCCTTGATTGTTCATCTTAATCAAAGGCACGGGCCCCCTCTTTTTTTACAAGGGATATCGGAAACCGATGCACAAAGAAACGGGCAGCCGCTTGACTGTTGCTGTTACTCTATTTCTGGTATCACATAGATCCCAGTAGCATGTGTTCTCGTTTCAACATGGGACCGAAAGAACGAAATTTTGAGTTTTGCCATGGTCGCTGCCATGCAGTTGAAATGGCCCAGTGACCTCGAGCAAGGCCTTGGCCCGATGTTCTGCCGGCACTCGGCTCACGGCATCCTGCAGGTGGCTTACATTTGTCTTGCACCTGTATAACAAGTTTCAGTGAGAGTATTGTAGAGCCATTCAAGGGTTCTTCTTTGAGATCGTTAATTGCGGTGGAAAAGAGTCATACTCCCTTTGCAACCAGGGTATAGTCCAGGCAGCCAATGGCGCTTGTCCCTTTGGTTAAGAGTGTTAAGATTTGCCAGCATATAACGAATGCGGTTCGTGATCTTTGTCGATAATGACGTTCAGATGTATTTTAATGCAAGACAGTGGCTTTATCGACTGAGTGGTGGCCTGCTTTATGAGGCGCCTCTTGCTGGGACCTGTGACCTGACCACGCCGAGCCAGCTGCAGGTGAGCAGACATGTGCAAATATAGATGCTCCTCAAGCTGGGCCTGCCATCGAAGGTATGTTCAAGAAGAGCTACAGGACAGATGGATTTTGCCTCAAAGAAACTTTTCGATTCTCTTCGGAAGCAGGGGCAGCAATCATCTTCCTCGCAGAGGCTTTGCCACCAGACAGTAAGGAAGAGCCATCATCAGCTAATGAGAGCGAATAGAGCAGTCTTGTGAACCATCACTGAATTAACCAAGAGAAAGAAAGATACACAGTAATATAGTGGGATTCAAGTTCCTCTATCGCTATGCGCCCCTCTCCCTTATACATATATACATGACGCGGTAAATATGCATAGAAAAAAATGTCTAGCAATGCATGCATCTTTTGCTCCTCGCTCCACCAACGACCCTCTTAGATTTTCCAGTTTAAAACAGAATAATATAATCAAAAGCTGCTGAGAGAAGAAAAGAAGATTTTTACAGGATGAAAGCAGCGGCGCCCATGACGGCTCCCACGGCGCCCGCAACGCCCGTGGGTATGGCCCTGAATGCGGCACCAGTGCTTGATGGAGCAACGGTGCTGACCGCGGCAGAGGTCCTCGACGAGCGCATCGTGGTGGGGGTGTTGCTCATGCTGCTGCCAGTGCTCATCGCCGCGCTGCTCGCTGGGGTGGAAGAGGCACCCGAAGGCGTGCTGCTGGCGCCACTGGCCGTAGCCGTGGGTGTGCCGGTGACGCCGCTGAAGCTGACGCCGCCCGTCACAGAGCTGGCCTGCGCAGGGTCGACGTTGCTGTTGATGGTCAGCGCAGGTGTATAGTTGACGATGTTGGGGTTCTGGTCGTCGACAATCTGGATCGCGTAGTTTTCGCCCTTGGCCAGGTTGTCCGGCACCTTCCACGTGTAGGAGCCCGAGTTGTCCACGTTGGCCTGGATGATGGTGCCAGGCGACAGGTTGCCTGCGTTGCCAGAGCGCAGCACCAGAGTCACGGTGCCGCCCGTCGTTGGATTCCACTTGAGATCGACGCTGGAACCGGCCTCAATGGGCTTGTAGCCGCCCTGGGGCACGTTGAAGGCATTCTGAGCCGCAACGAGGGCGGGGAGGACGAAGGAGGCGATAGTGAAGCGCATGGTTGCTGTTGTTTGTTGTCGCGGCGACTTGAAGGTGTATGTGTGGGTATATATTATTAAAGGGCTAGCTGTGTTTGCTAGAGTATAGTCGATGCACTGGATAAGAGAGTGACTGGATCTGTGTATTATATGCCAGAGGAGCGACGACTAGCACAGAGAGAGAGAGAGAAAGGCAGTGGTGGCGGTTAAGGAGTCGCTGCTGCGGTTGTCACCATGGCCACCAGGCCAAGGGCCAAAAATCGCGCCTCCTCACCTGCGGACAATTTGGGGCAAACGCCATGGTCTGCAAGCGCGTAGCATGGGGCCGCGAAGTGGCTAGAGGCGTCGAGACATTATGGGTAGACACCAATAGCCAGCTCGCACGGCATGCGCCACTGTGACGGCAGAGCAAAATTAGCTCTCCAGTCTCGCGTCCACCCCCGACAATTCGCTTCGCCCTGCATCAAGTGCCGTGAGCCGTCTTGTCTCTGGCGTTGGTCCTGGGCTGACAAGTCAAGCGCCGTGTGAGGTGATGAGGGAAATTGCGCTTGAGCTAGGGCCAGACCAGGAACATAGGTATCAAATGCTTGGCACAATTACCGCTTGCGTCAAGCTGTAGCTAGTCCTGGATGTTCCTGCATTGGCTGACTGGGCCATCGCTGACTACTGCTATTATTAAGTAATTATCAGACGTTGAAGAGTTTTCTTGTACATCAAGCAAGCCAAGGATGAGTCAGGAAGAACATGCAGCAGCAGCCTCAAGAGGAGCTTCAATCGAGTCTGCTGCAGCCCAAGCCATTGATCATGTCAGATTGCTCAATTCGTCTATTTTAACAACCGCTGCCTGCTCGGATGCGCCTCTTGTTTGCCTTGCACAACCTGGACGCTATTACGAGAGTGATACAATCAGCAAGATTGGAAGGTGGCAGCCGCAGCAGCATAGGGTGTCTATTTGGGTCGCCTAAATGTAGTGCCACATTTAGGTTTTACACAAGCTCAGCCTCATGTAACGTTTCTCCAAAAGGATTTCTCAACCGCATATTCTTTTTAATTGTAATAGCTTGTATCTCTTCTTTGTGGCAGAGTGTCACAGCAGAAGCTGACTTTATTCTAAGGTACCATGGCAGCTGCAGCAGCTGCTAGACCTACAAGCATTGCTGTGACGATGCGAACTTCCGCCCCAATCACATCACCTCCAGTCAGAGGTGCAGGCAGAGCGCTTGGAGAAGCGTTTGGCCCCATGCTTGACACAGGTAACGGCACCACGTAAGTGACGGACATTGTGCTGTTTGCGCTGAGCAGAGGCGCATAGGAGGCCGTCCCACTGGCCCTGAACATGCTGGCCGTAGTTGGGGGCAGACGAGGAGTTGCTGTGATGGTCATGACCGCACCCGAAACGATCTTGATGGGACCCAGGTAGTCCGTCTGATTGCCTTGAACAATCTCAAGGAAGTATCCCGACGCTGGCACAAGTGAGCGACCTGGAGTCCACGTGTACGAGCCGCCAGTGGCTTTGGCTGGACGGCGTTAGTATGGCAGAAAAGAGGACAAGAAAGACAAGGTAACAGACTGGTCAATGTCTTGATCTTGCCAGGCTTGCTTGTGTCGTTGCCATGCTTCAGTTCTATCGTCGCTGGCTTTTATTTGTCCTGTTCAGTACAGTGTTGCAATTTTCAGAGCGAACTGACCAACCAAGTCTAATTTGGAAGAGTTGTAAGTTACAACTTGAGGCATGCCAATCGTGGCAATAGAAAAGCGGGCATTGAAGAAGAGACTTTTGCAATGTGCAGTGCTCAGCAGGAGTAGAGCTGACAGCACTGCTATGATGAAGCACCTGTCCATTGTGCATAGAGTGTTGAAACTTGGTAGTTTTATATCGAATAGAATTTTGAGACAGACCAAAAAAAGTGTACTGACAGGCTAACATCTTTTAAAATACATACTGGAGACGGCCCTCCACATGCGCAAGGGATCTTTCTAGTCACCAAAAGGTGGCCAGCACAGGAGGCAGCAATGCAGTGGTGGAATGCCGTTGCTGGACAGACGTGTCATGTACGCGTCTGACAGGAACATGACCCACACAGACACACCTTCTGGAATGCCATCTTCAATTGTTGATCAGCTCGCTTTTGAGATAGCGCCAGCAATCTCTGGATGAAACATGTGGCAGAATGTGACAGCCCCTCCCCTTCCCCAGACAACATCTCGATAAAAAGTTTTCCCCGCTGTTGGATACGCTATTTGTGGCTCTTCATACATGTCTTGTTTCTCATTGCGCTAGTCGTTGCGATTGCCATCCAGGTCTCATCGCCTTAGGGCATGACGGCGTACTGCTCGTTCTTGCGATCCACGATGCTGGAGATGGTGTCCTGAAGCTCAAACTCTTCAATGACGGCACCAAATCTGTTTCCGTCATCAGCCCATTATTACTGAAACACTTGAGAGAGAGAGAGAGAGTAAAACGACTCACCCGTAGCAGCGGACCTTGCTGCGCAACTCGTCGCGGATGGCTTGCACGTCCTTTTCGTTGAGGTAGCCAAATGATTCGTGCTGAACCAGCTTGGACCACGCCATGACCGGTGTGATTTCGCCGTCGAGAGGAAGCCTGTTGGACAGGTCCAGCAGGCGCAAGAGATCTCCAGATTCAATCGTCTGCGAGTACTTGACCTCGGGCCGCTCAATCAGGTGGCTCTGTGATGGGCATGTGGCCATGAGCGCATGGCCAGAGATGCCGCCCTCAGTCTCCTGTGCGCCAACGCACAGCATCTGCATGTGGTCCATGCAAGGTCGCTCGAGCCTGTGGACATGTTTTGTTATTACTGCGTTCCCAGGGGGGCCGGTGGAGACTCGTCCTTGCGAGACTGCAATCACTGGCCTGGGGGCGGCGAGAGGTAGGGTGATTCGTACGAGAGAACAAAGTCGATGCCCGCATGCTCGTAGTTGAGCTGCGGCGGCGGCGGCGGCGGTGGCGGCGCTCGCTGTGTGGGAGACGCAGAGCTCATGTGCCCGCTGTGCGCACTGTTTGGTGGTGGGCTGACGCTGGTCTGGCTCGATGGATCGGGATAACTGCCGGAGAAGCTGCCGCTGGAGCTGGTTGGATCCAGCAGGTTGCCAGGCACGTTGATGCCATGCTGGGCCAGCAGCGTCTTCAGCCGTCGATTCTCCTCGGCGAAGCCGTCGCGCTCTTTGGCGCATTGCACGTACTGCTCCTTGAGGCGCAGCACTTCTTGCTCGAGGGCTTGGATCTGCAAGTGACGGTACGTCAGCTCAGGGCTCGACACAGTTCCCACGTGCGCAACCCACGTATTTTTCCTTGCGTTCTCGATGCGTGCGTTGAGCCTGTCGGTTCAGCTCCTGCCTCCGAGTGAGGGCCGGCTTGCTGTCTGGTTTGGGTCCTCTCCTCTTGGGTGGCTGCCCGTCGGCCTTGAGCTTCTTGTCAGCCCCAAGGTTCTTGAGCAGGTCAAAGCCAGGCATCGAGCTCTTTGCCTCGCCGCCAGCATAGTCAAAGTCCTCCTGCCCGCCGTCTCCTCCGCTGCCGTACATGGCATCAATCTGCTGTAGCGTTGCCGCCATTGTCTGTCAAATCAACTAGGAAATAGCTTCTGTCTTCGACATGTACCAGACTGCAGTCAGCCTACGTGCGATGGGCTTGTCATATATACACCAGACTGAATGACGTATTGACGACAGCTGCTTAGACAATCAGAGCCAGACGTAATGCTGCGTCCACGCCCTCTCTTCAGATGAATTAAAAAACCATGAATTGCAAATGAGGCGGGCAAGGAAGAGCAGAAGCAGTAAGACCAAAGGCCTGGAACCTCAGGCGTGAAGGGCTCCGCGTAACCGACGGCAATGATTCCAAATGCCTCTCTCTGACTGCGCCCCTCCCACACACAATCTACGCGGCCCGTGCGCCCTCTCTCCCACCAACATACTGCCACCGTGCAGCGAGCAAATGTCGCCGACTTCTGGAAGAGGCAATGCGTTGGCGGCTCTGCACACCGTGAGAGGCATCCTCCTGACGTTTCCATGGCTGGTCCATCTGTTCCTGAGTGATATTGCGCTGTCGGCGCTGCTGCCCATCTCCGTCGTAGCACCGACTGCATGCTACAACATCTCGTCACGCCTCGCTGCTGGAGTATGGCGGGCAATCCAGTTCATCTTTACGCGTGTCAATGGAGCTGAGATTGCCATATCTGGTGCCAAGTTGCCCCCTGGCGAGTCTGCCATTGTCGTGGCCAACCATGTCAGCTGGACCGACTTCTACATGATCCAAGAGCTGGCCGTGCGCTCTGGCATGCTGGGCAGATGTCGCTGGTTCGCCAAGCAGCAGCTCAAGTGGGTGCCGTTCCTGGGTTGGGGCCTCTGGGCCATGGGCATGCCTCTTGTCAGCCGCAACTGGATCAAGGACAAGGCCGAGATCGAGCGTGTCTTTGGCGGCATTGTCAGGAGGAGTTGGCCAATCTGTGCGTCTTGGACAATGAAGAATTTTGGAAGCATCATGTCTAACGAGAAATGAACAGGGCTCATATCGTACAGTGAGGCTACGAGGTATACGCCCAAAAAGTACGCCCAGGCTGTCAAGTGGTGTGAAGAGAACGGCAAGCCAGTGCCCAGGCACACCCTCTACCCTCGCACCAGAGGCTTTGTTGCTACCGTCAATGCTCTGCGAAAGGCAAAACATGTCAAGGCAGTCTACGACGTGACTATTGCCTATGCGTCAAACGGCAAGTTTATGGTAGCCCCGAGCATGTGGGAGACCATGTCTAGGCCAAACCTCAGCGCCAACGGATGCAAGTTTCACGTGCATGTCGAGCGTTATCCCATCGACGAGCTACCCGAATCAGAGGAAAAGCTAGCCCAATGGCTCGAGGACAGGTGGATGGAAAAGTCAACCACCCTAGAGACCCTGAAGCAACAACTTGAGGCCTCTGCTTGATATGGAGAAGACGCTTTCGATTAGCTGTCATTATCGTTCCGATCCAAGACTTTCTGCAGATAAAAATAAAAACATTTCTCCTCTATACTGCTGGCGGCGCACAACTGGATATGCTCAAAGTGCCATTCCTGCCATAAAATAGCACACGTTACACAAGGCTGAAACTCGACGTCGTACAAGATTACAACAGTCTGTGGCTCTCACAATGAATCTCACCCACCACGGCGCAGACACGCTGAATAATTTGAAAGATCTACATTCGTCCAGGGGAATAAGGCATTGTCTTGTACCTGTACACTCTTCATTACTTTGAACCATTGTGGCTATCTTGAGCTTCCTCCAAGTCTGCCATAATTCTAGTAGACTTCAAAACGAACGAATTCCGTAGGGCCTGCAGTCTCATAACCAGCTGAAGGATTTCTACAAGCCACTCCTAGTCAGAATAGAAGTGGATCCAGCACTGCCGGCTCGTTTCAACAGACTATGTGCCTTCCGACATTGTATCATGGACCTACTTGGTGCCTTTTCAACTCGGCCAGACTATTTTCACTCTGGCACTTCATTCTTCCACAGTGGGATCAGGTACCCAAGGCCCAATGTCTCACTGCCTCACTGCCTCATTGGGCTTCTAAAACGAGGCCACGCTAAGATGGCGACTACATGGACGAAGAAGCGCTGCTCATATATCAAGAGGCGCTACCCTGACACTTTTGTCCTGCAGACACCAAAGATTGACAGCCATGAAACCTTCACTGCTTGTCGCTATCCTAAGCGCCATTCTGGCTGGCGCCTCCCCTGCAAGCCACCATGTTGTTCATGAGACGCGTATCGAGCATAGCAGTTGGACCAAACTTGGCAAGCCTCCAACAGAACACGTGCTCCGCATGCGCATTGGCCTGCAGCAAAGTAATCTCGACAAAGGTCCTGAGTGGCTCGACCAAGTTTCCAACCCAGCATCAGACAAGTACGGCCAGCATTTCACACCTGAGGAGGTCATTGACGCCTTCAGACCAAGGTCAGTCGGCAGCCTTCCCAAAGCAGATCCGGCATCATCCCCACAGTATGAGACGAGGCTAAATTCCGAGTCAATAGTGACGAGACAATCCATGGAGTCAAGGGCTGGTTGACTGATTCCGGTATCGACGACCATCAAGTCCATTTGGGTCTGCATTGGATCACTTTCAATGCCACCGTCAATAAGGTCGAGCAGCTTCTCAAGGCCGACTACTCTGTCTTCCGCCATGATTCGGGTGCACTACAAGTCGCCTGCGAGTCCTATAGCTTGCCCAAGCACGTTGCGCCCAAGATTGACTTGATCATGCCGACAGTACACCTTCACGATTGGAAACAAAGCAAGCCGGTGACCAAGCAGGAGACAATTTCCAGTCGCGCCCTGGAGAGACGTGTGCCAGAAGGTTGGAAGGAGACGCTCAAGCGTTGCAACGAAACCATGGTGCCAAGCTGCTTGAGATCTCTTTACTCGTTACCTGTTGGAAGCACCAAGCACCCCAAAAATAGCTTTGGCGTCCTCGCAAATTATCCTCTGGTACGTTGCTCGACCCCTGTACTCTGTCTAACCTAACTCTGAGGTAGTCATACAATCCTTCAGATCTAGATCTCTTCTTCAAAATAACTGGCAGTGCCCAAGTAGGCAACAGGCCCACCTTGAAAAGTATTGGTGGAGGAGCCGTCCTGTCAAACCCCAAAAAGAACGAAACAAGCTTAGAGGCAAACCTGGACTTGGAGTAAGCCAACAAGACCTTGCCTTGCCTGGGTGGGACTGACACGCCTATCAAGATACGCCATGGCTTTGATTTATCCTCAAAAAGTTACCTTGTTTCAGGTTGGACAAACAGGTGACCTTTTTAATGACTTCCTGGACGGTAAGTTTGGAACATCCTCAGAGCATAATGTTTCATGACTGAACTCGCCCAAAGGCATCGATGCCTCCTACTGCATGTTTGCAGGTGGTGCCGCTGGCGGCTTTCAGGGTCCTCGAGATTGTGGAAAGTACCGGCCTACCAAAGTCTTCTCATCTTCGCTAGCACTAGTCGAAGCCAGCAGCGCACCATTCTACACGTATCGCCAGTGTTATGAATACATGAAGCTGGGCATGATGGGCGTCAGCGTCCTGTTTTCCTCTGGTGATTCTGGGGTTGGGGGAGGTAAGAGCCCTTTGAGCCTTCAACTTGTGTACCATGGCCTCTGACAGCACCAGGTGATTGCAATAGTAAGACTGGGACCACGTTCAGCAGCGCACGCTTCAGACCGCAGTTCCCTGCTACCTGCCCTTATGTAACCACTGTGGGCGCTACGCAGATCAAAGACGATACCAGCTTGCTCGCGGCCCTGTCCCAAAATGAAAACCCGGAGCAAGCTGCCTACTCCTTTTCTGGCGGCGGGGGTTTCTCGAAGCAGTTTGCAATGCCAGACTACCAAGTGAATTCAGTCAAGAAGTACTTGGCCAAGCACGTGCAAGGTTATGATGCCAAGGAGCGAGCAGGATTCATGAAAGCGCGCGGCTTTCCCGACATTTCAGCAAATGGCGTGAACTACCAAGTGGCCGACAACGGTCAGTTCTCTAAAGTACTTGGCACAAGCGCATCCAGCCCCGTGCTCGGGGCCATGTTGACACTCATCAACGAACAGCGTCTCTACCACGGCAAGTCAACGATTGGATTCATCAATCCGGTCATCTACGCTCATCCAGAGATCGTCAACGACGTTGGACATGGCGACAATCATGACTGTGATCTTGCTGGATTCCAGGCTGCTAAGGGATGGGATCCAGTTACAGGCTTGGGTACACCCAGCTTTTCCAAGATGCAGGACCTGTTCCTTCAGCTTCCTTAGCTTCCTTCTGGTTGTCGCCAAAACGTCGCCTGGTTGGGGTCAGAGTAAAGACCAAATTTGTAGATGCTTTTATGATACTTATCTGGATAGAATACTGGCGCTCATCTTACTTGCTGCTTTTGGATCGGTTTATGTATAGCGATAGATCAGTTTAGATTTTCAATGAAATTGCTCCAAGTTCACATTAAGTCCGCTCTATCTGAATCATCTGTAACCTATTACCAGTGATGTCCTGCCGTCGTATCGCTTGGCAAACCGCCTCATCTGAGCATTTCACTAGCGAGACGAAGCAAAGCAATCTCATTGGTCCAATTAGCAGCGCGCGGACCGCGCGCTTCCCAAACGTTCCTGGATTGTTACCTATTTATCCAGTCACCTCTGTCTTTTCGCCATGTCAAATATCTCCACCTTCGCTAGCCGCTATTTACACATGCTCTGATAGCATTTTAAGTATCATCCTACATCCTTCTAATGTAAAGGACTCAAAAGCTGTAAGAAACAATTTGGCGGGTACCAACGACGAGGCTGAGAGGCTTGTCGGCCTAATGCAAACGGCGATCTGTCTAGTGAGTCACTAGAAACAACACCGTCTGCACCCAAGCAAAACCAAAGTTATAGTTACACGTCAAAGTGATGTGAGAACAGCAGAGTAATCCATCTACGCGCAAACATGGGTCGTCCAACGTCAAGTCATGCAGGTCACGCCAATTCGTTCCCACCTGCAGATATACCCTCAGAGAGGGTTTGCGCAGCAGCAGATGACATTATCCAGGACATTAACCACAATCTTCATCTCAGCATACCATTACGTGTGCTTGACAAGAAACTCCCCAAAGATCGTTCAGTTGAAGAGCGCTGTCATCAGAAGCTGACCGCTTTATGCCGCAGGAAGGACCACACGGCACTCAACAAATGCATTCGAGACGTTTACCAGTATGCGGAGTGGAACCAAACATTGAATACTTCACACATAGCATCGTTTCTCCTTGACTGTCTTATCAAGGCAATCACAACACCCCAAGCCAGAGCGGCACTAGACAATAGAGCCGTGCAGAGCTTTGATCCTTCGTCGCTTCGTCGTCAATCAGAGCACGTTAGATTGACACCCACATCAACTCCTGAATCAGATGGCGACACAGAAGTAGCCGAAAGCGACGGTGAGGATGCAAACTTCCAACGACGGGTCCATACGTGTCAGCCTCCAGGTCGCATGGAGCATCATCACAGTCATACGCTTCCACAGCAAGGCTTCCCCGGTAAGGCTCAATCCCCCGAAATGAGGCTTCGATATTAATAACATGTGGCGCAGCTCCGTCTATGGAACACTGTCCAACATTGCTCGCAGCACCTTTCCCTGTGCGATACGAATGCATACGTTACGCGATTACATGCAACATTCCAATCACCGATATTGAAGCAAGCCATGCTCAAGCAATCAGTCACAACCACATACCAGGTCCGCAGAGCCAAAGGTCTTCCTGGACCGACCAGACCCTCATGCGAGAGGCCATCAAAGATCTCACGCGTGAACCACTTCCCTCACCTGTTGGCCCTGATGCCTGGGCAGAAGCTCTGAAAGCAGGCCCAAACGTGAGTACTTCCGCCAGGCTTCGTTTCAGCAAATGCAGCAGCGACACATCTACTTTCAAGTTAGAGCTCTCGCCCTTGAAGCTCGAGCCAACTTCACGAAGATTTTTCCGAAAATTTGGCTTGACAAGGTTCCTGGTGCTCAAATTCCCAGACTTAAACGATCCACCAATTCACCTCAGACCAAAGCAAAATAATCCCTTGGGTGTAAGGGTCCATGAATGGCTAGAAGCGTCTCCAAAATATTTCGCAGGAAACAGCTGGGGATACTTCTTCTTTAGGCCCGTCAATGACCGAAATCAGAGATCATCAGAAACAAAGAATGACACTTGCGAGGCCTTTTTCTTTGCTATTCAGGGGCCTGGACTTGAGCGCATCAGTCTTCGTCGGTTAATCATGTGGCACATTCCGCTTGAAGGAAATCGGATGGCTCCATTGGCCAAGTCATTCGATCGCATAAAGCTTGGCTTGTCCAACACGCACCCAACCATTGAATTTACCCCGTCTCAAGTTCACTATGTCCCTGATATATTGGCAGATGGAACACCCGAAGATACTCGATTCAATGACCCATCCCTAAACTTTCCAGCTAGAACCACTGATCAGATCCAGGGGACAGTCATGAATGACGGCTGCTCCCGAATCTCTTATGCGGCCGCCCTGAAAGCCTGGGATCTGGTCCGGGGTAATAAAAGGTGCTCTCTTCCAAGTGCATTTCAAGCCAGAATAGGACCTGCCAAGGGAATGTGGATAGTGGAAACTCAGACTCATCCGGATAACAGCAAGTACGGAGAGTTGTGGATCGAAATCTCCGCGAGCCAAAAAAAGTTTGAACCACACTCGTCCGACACCGATCCTAGTTCCAACCTGTCTGACAAGCACCGTCTCACATTTGAGATTGTGTCCTGGTCAGACAGACCTTCGACGGGAAGACTGTACAAAGATTATTTCCCTATTCTCGAAAGCCGTGGGGTTGCTCGTGCAAGCATTGCCGAAATGGTGGAGAAAGGTGTCAGCCAGGAAGCCGAAACCATCCAGAATGCCTTGGATGACCGCGCCCTCTTGATTCAATGGTTGAGCGAGCACACAGACAACAGTGTATCCGCATTGTCGAGGTCGTGGCCTGAAAGGTTCGAGGACCAGCTACTGAGATTGTTGTACGCCGGATTCGAGCCGAGGAAGCTAAGATACGCAGCACATTTGTTCCTTAGGTTACTACACTCTCATTTGTCCGAGGTATGCGTAGATTTGAAGGTGGAGTGTGCCTCTTCAACCTATGTTTTGGGTATCGCAGACCCATATGGATGCCTCATGCCAGGACAGGTGCACTTGGTCTTCTCCGAGGAGATGACTTTGCCTCATGGCATAAGAGGTTGTGTCATGGATAACGTGGATGTGCTCGTCGCACGTCACCCAGCTCTGCGATCATCCGACATCCAAAAGGTCAGCGTCGTGTACGAGCGCAGATTGTTACATCTTCGCAATGTCGTTGTCTTTCCCACTCGAGGCTGTACTCCTCTAGCTGGCAAGCTGCAGGGGGGCGATTATGATGGCGACAGGTTTTGGGTCTGCTGGGAGCCGAATCTGGTACAGAGCTTCACCAATGCACCCGCCCCCCTATCTGAACCTGATCATACCGAATTGGGAGTCCACAAAGATGGTCGCACACTCGGCGAGGTTCTGGACAATGGAGGTGTGGCTAACTTTATTAGTCAAGGTGCCTCGCTGCAGCTCAATGATTCGTGTTTCGGCTTGGTGACGAGGAAACGAGAGCAAATTTGTTACATGCTTCTGTCCATGGATGCTCCTCTCGTCAACGACCTTTCCGACTTGCACAACGTGCTGATCGATTCTGCCAAAAATGGATACAGCTTTGGACAGTCGGAATGGCAGAAGTTCTTGGATGGAAGATTGTCAAGCAGCGAGCATCAGAAACTCAGAAATCCAGCGTGGAGAGTGGCCAAGGAAAAGAAGAAGAAAGATTTATCAGTTTTGGCTAATGGCCATGAGTTTGGATACAAGCCTGAGCATATCATTGACCATGTCATCTTTGACATAGCAGCTCCAAAATGCTATGCCTTCTGGAAGGAGTTTCAGACGTCTCTCGAAGCACAGGCCAGCGACTACGACCAAGACCTCAGCATCCTCTATGCAACTTTTAGTCCCGAAGATACCACCCAGCCAGCACTTAGGGGAATCAAGCATAATCTGGACATGGACATGGATACTCTTCTGCGCCAAGTCCGATATCCAGACACGCAGGCTGATGCTTGGTTTGGAGAGAGCGTGAACAATAACGAAGAATGGGCTAAAACATATGAGCAGATCCGCGTGGCATTTGACAACATACAGCCACGCTGCACTTCTGACAGACGAATTCAAAGCACTGACGAGTTGCTGTACATCCTCACCTTGAGAGCTAACGGAGCGCCAAGCCTGTGGGACCTACTCAAGAGCAGTGCCATGTGGCGTATACAGCAAAGCATGAGTCGCAGCGCTCAGCTTTGTTTCAAAGTCTCGGGAAAAAATTTGTGCTCTCTCAAGGCACACATCTCTGGAGGAAGCATCTTGGATGGACAAGGGGAGCCGGTGGCGCCGGTCTACGTTATACCCGAAATATTGAGCTTGATGAGGGTGCACAGGAAGGCCTCCTTGGTCAGTGAGGCCGAAGTCGACGCCGATGGTGATTTGCAGATGACCACAGAAGACTCGACTGGCACAGAGAGAAATCCAGTTGAGCATCTGAGCCACATCTTCGGCTCCAATTTCTCGCCATTTGCTCAGTAATGTTGCATATCAAATTTTGGATACCCGCCACGCTAAGAAGCACCCATTTTGGATATCAAATTGAAGGCAGCACCTACACGCACGCAAGCGCTACGGCTGTGCAAAAGAGTTTTCGCGGCGTGGCCGAAACTCTGTCGACGCCCTTATTTCCTTACGGCTACCTTGAAGCATGGTGACAGGGTCTGGAACAGACAGGCACACGACTGACGATCGCGTCATAACACTAAGTTAGCGGCGGCAGAATTACTGGCCTACGCGAGAGGCGCAGCTGGTAAGACACGATTTAGCGCTTCATCGCTGGTTGTGGTGAATGGCAAAGACGAGCTTGCCGCACAGTAAGCAGCAACCCTTGACCCTGAGCTGACCACATATCCTACTCCATTGGAAATCTCAAATCATCGGCTTTTCTTCCACCTTTCAGGTTGTCACGGCCTGGCAGCTGTTCAGTGACAAAGCAACAAGCTCGCTTTTGATTCCTTTGCGGCCTTTCCCGGGGCGGTGTGCTGGCCGCCCGCTGACCCCATTTCCCTTGAATACTTATCCCGACTCCGAGGGACTCTTCTCTTGACCCTGGCCCAAGGTTGCAACAAGGTTTGGCCTCATGGTTGCTTGCAACAGAACTTTGTTGCCGTCCCGTGGCTGCAGGAAACGCCATGACCTCGTGTATCAGCGAGGTATTTTTCTGTTTCCCCACTCCGTCGCGGCCTTCAAGGGTATGGATCTACCAAACGTATGAGACATTTTCCGTGCTGCACAGCCCCTCCGTTAATTGTGGCCATTCCTTAATTTTCCACCCTGCTCTCCACTCACAAGACGCGCCGCCCGGAGCATATGCTTGCTGGCTCCCACCACCCACGACATGGCTGCCAGCCTCGGCAGCTATTGGCCTTGGTCGGCGCCAATCTTGGCGGGCAAGCGAGAAGATTGACATGTGTCGCCGACGTGGCATTCAAGGCGACAGGTAAGTTCAACGATGGCCAGGGCAAGGCTATGCTCTCCAAACGCGGTCCCCATCCTGTGCGGCCTTGTCGTGTATTTATCCCTGCCGTCCCCAGCTGTGCCTCTCATGTTGATGTTCTTGCGTGCATTTGTGTCTTTTTCTTCATAGGCTGGAGTTGTCTTCGTCCTTGAACTTGTTTGGAAAATTCTCCTGCGCCGTTACCAGGGAGCCCCTTCAACCTCTGTCATGGTCGCAGAAAAGGCAGAAGACGCCGACGGCATCTTGCCCGCCGGGCAGGATGAGGAACACGACTTGCCGGAGAGGCGTAGAATCATTCGTTATATAGACGATGAGGAGGCGGCAGCAAGGCCACCCCGTCTGAGGAGACGCGACTCTGACGCTTCGAGCGTCTCGTCTCACACTCGTACCATCTGGAGGAATCGCGTGGATCCTGCCCACGCGCTGCCCACGCAGTACCGCACCGTCTCATTCAGGATTGAGGATACGAGAGAGCGCAAGCAGATTGAATCACAGAAACACTCGGACAAAGCAGCTACAGGTATGTAGTCTGGCTGCTGATCCACCTCATGATTCGAGACTGACGCACTTGGGCCAAAAAGAACTTGAAAGCCTCGACTGGCACACACTGAGCGTTGAAGAGGTCCTGCGCCGCCTGTCCAGCTCTTCAAGTACAGGCATCGACGATGCCCAGGTTGAGAATGCGCTCAAGCTCTTTGGCCGCAATGTTCCCTCAAAGCCTCCCTCACAGCTCGCCCGCAAGATCTTTGGCTACTTGTTCGGTGGCTTTGGAAGCATTCTGCTCGTTGGCGCTGTTCTAGTATGTCGAGAATTGTGTTTCCCCAGTTTTGTACCTGCTGACCAACGACAAGGTTTTTATTGCTTGGAAACCTCTGGGCTATCCCAATCCTCAAGTCGCCAACATGGCTCTCGGGATTGTTCTTGTTGCTGTGTTTGTCATCCAGGCCCTCTTCAACGCTTGGCAGGATTTCTCATCCTCAAGAGTCATGGATTCAATCTCAGGCATGCTGCCCGCTGACTGCATCGTCATCAGGAATGGTGCTCGGGCCCAAGTCTCCGCACCAGATATTGTTCCTGGTGATTTGCTCGTCATAAAGGCCGGAGTCAAGCTGCCTGCAGACATTCGCTTCGTCGAGCTCGAGCACGACACTAAATTCGACCGCTCCATCCTCACTGGCGAGAGCGCTCCCGTCACTGGCACCGTCGATTCCACCGATGACAACTACCTTGAGACAAAGTGCATTGGCATGCAGGGGACGCTCTGCATCTCTGGCGCCGGCCTTGGTGTTGTCGTCTCCACTGGCGACCAGACTGTGTTTGGCAAGATTGCCACCCTCACCAACAAACCCGACACTAGCCTCACGCCTCTGCAGAAGGAGATCCTGCGCTTTGTCATCATCATCTGCTCCTTGGCTGCCTTTTTCATTGTTCTTGTCTGCATCATTTGGGGCGCCTACCTGAGAAAATCGCATCCCGACTACATTTCCGTCGCTGGTCTGATTGTTTCAGTCGTCAGTGTTGGCATCGCGTTTGTCCCCGAGGGTCTCCCGATTGCTTTGACGGCCTCGATGACCATTGTCGCAAATGTCATGCGCAAGAACAATGTGCTGTGCAAATCTCTCAAGACTGTCGAGACGCTGGGTGCAGTCAACATCATCTGCTCCGACAAGACGGGCACCCTGACCCGCAACAAGATGAGCGTTGCAGACTGCGCTCTGTCGACTGAAGTCTTCACTGCCCAAAGTGCAGTCGAACGAACTGAGGCCAACGATGGTACAGCCAACAACTCGCTGCAGCAAGTTCGTTCTGTTGCCGCGCTGTGCAACAATGGCGAGTTCGACGTCTTGACCCGTGATAAGCCTCTTAACGAGCGAGTGATTATTGGTGATGCCACCGACCAGGCTGTTTTACGCTTCTCAGAGTCGCTGGGTCCTATTGAGGGTCCTCGTGGCATGTGGCGCAAAGTATTTGACATTCCGTTCAATTCCAAAAACAAATTCATGGTTCGACTTTTCAGCAATGTCGACAAGCGAGGTCTTCCTGACGCCCTTGCTCACTACGAGACTCGTTCCTTCAATACTGCTTCTGATCGGCTGCTGACCATCAAGGGTGCTCCTGACATCCTCATGGCCAACTGCACAGAAGTTGTTGACTCAGAAGGCAACATTGTGCCTCTCACATCTGAGAAGCGCGATGAGATTACCCAAATCAAAAACAACTGGTCTGCTAGCGGCAAACGTGTCATTCTGCTGGCACGTCGTGTGATTCCCTGGTCTGAATTGGGTGAGTATCCCACAGAAGAGGATGTCATGCGTCTTGCCCGTGCCGAATTGACTCTGGTCGGTCTCTTGGCCATTGTCGACCCTCCACGTGAAGAGATTCCAGACGTTGTCCGCACTTTGCGGGGGGCTGGCATTCGCATTGCCATGGTCACTGGTGATTTCGCTCTAACAGCACAAGCCATTGCGGCCGATTGTGGCATCATCACGCAACCCAGCCGCCTGGTTGACAACGTGACCGCTCTCATGGCTCCCAAGACTCATGGTCAACTGTCCATCTCCCAGAGATCCGAAACGTCCTCGCCTACCTCCCTTTCAGAATCAAAGACTGCCTACCACGAGGATACTAGCCGCACAAAGTCAATTGTTCTGAGTGGCCAGGATCTTATCACTCTGACCGACGACCAGTGGACTACACTGGCTTCGTATGACGAGATTGTCTTCGCCCGCACAACACCTGAGCAGAAGCTGCGTATTGTCAACGAATTCCAGGCTCGGCATAACACGGTCGCCATGACGGGAGACGGAGTCAACGATGCACCATCGCTCAAGGCCGCCGATGTTGGTATTGCTATTGCTGGCGGCAGCGACATTGCCCTTGAGGCTGCCGACATGGTCCTGCTCGATTCATTCTCCGGCATGGTTCAGGCTGTGCTCTACGGACGCGTCATCTTTGACAATCTCAAAAAAACCGTCGTCTACCTGCTACCGGCCGGCTCCTTCTCCGAGTTCTGGCCCGTGTTTACGAATGTCATCTTCGGTCTGCCGCAGATTCTTTCATCGTTCCTCATGATCATCATCTGCTGTCTGACCGACTGTGCAGCTGCCACGACCCTGGCGCTGGAGAAGCCAGAGGCAGATGTCCTGCTGCGCCCGCCCCGGAACCCTCGCCGCGACCGTTTGGTCGACTGGCGTCTGCTGCTGCACGCCTACGGCTTCATCGGCATCATCGAATGCGTCTGCTCCTTCACCATGGCCTACTGGTACTGCGAGCGCCGAGGCGTCCCCTTTTCGGCGTTGTGGTTCCGCTACGGCAACTGGCCTCCTCCACTAGAGCCGGACTTTGTGCAGCGGGTCCTCAACGAGGCCTCGTCCGTCTACTTTGTGACTCTGGTCATCATGCAGTTCTTCAACCTGCTCGCCGTCCGCACCCGCCGCCTCAGCCTGCTGCAGCACCCGCCGCTCGGCCGCCGCGCCACGCAGAACTGGCCAATGTTCCCGGCAATGGCGTTTGCCGTTGCCATGATTTTTGTCTTCTGCTACCCTCCGGGAATCCAAGTCGCCATTGGCAGCACCCAGGTGCCCGTCGAGCATTTCTTTTTGCCAGTCGCGTTTGGATTGGGCCTGCTGCTGCTGGACGAGGCGCGTAAGGCGAGCGTGCGGCGCTGGCCCAACAGTCTGTTAGCGTGGATTGCCTGGTAGGGGAGGCTTTTCTGACAAGGTGATATAGAAAGGGAGAGAAGAAAGAGATAAAAAAAATTTATGCACAGGAAAAGAAATGACATCAACGAATTTATGACACGACCCCCTTTTTGGTTGGCTAAGCACTCAATTTATGGCATATGTGAATACCATGACATTTCAATATCAAATCTTAAACCAAAGAATTTTAAATCAGAATTTGTTCCAGTTTCTACCTACATATGAGCGCCTACCATATATGTGCTATCATACATCTCTCCCTCTGACAAAAAGCATTTCCGCGTCAGGGCTGCAGCCAGATGAGCGCAGCCTCGCTATCCTGCACCGTCACCGTCACTTGTCCGCCGACAACTAAAAGTGTCTGTCTATCGGCCGAGTTTATAGCCTCTTCGCGGCCCTGCGACTCGAGGCACCACGTCGACCCGCCATAGAGCAAGTCTGCCTCGTCAAAAGCGGCTGCACCCTGGGGACTGGTCAGGCGCCAAATTTCCACCGACCGAGCTTTCAGGTTGTTCAGAGCGAAAGTCGCCGAGCCTCTTCGGCTGGAAGACTGTGGCGACCAGTACCGCAGATTCAGCAAGGCGACACGGCGCAGCCGGCCAGCTGTGTACGCGCCATAAGCCACCAGCATGTCGCTGTCCAGGCCCGGTGCTATGTCAGACAGGGCAAGCTGAGTGATGGTTGTCGCTGCGGAGGATCCGATCAAGTCGGCCGCAAACAGCATGCCGTAAAAGGGGGCCCGCACGCCGGCCGGCTGACCCTTGTAGGCGACGGGCTGCCACGCCGCAAAGCCAAAGCCAATGCCCTGCTGCAGATGGATTCTTCTGACCTTGTTGGAGGCGCAGTACAGTAAAAAATCTGTGGTCCATAGCGCGGCGCCCAGCACCCCCTCAAGCGCGGCGTTGTTGACGGTGCCGCCGCCCACTGCGCCAGCGTGCGGGTTGAGGGCCGAATTTGCCTCGTCAAGCACCAAAGGCAGCTTTGGGTAGTTTTTGGCAACAAACTCGGCAGCAGCAACGACTTCTGCAAGACCTGCGACCAGGGCCGTGTGATTCATGAGGTCGCGCTGCAGCTGGGCACGCAGAGCCTGCGAAGACGATGATCCTGAGGCTTCGGCGGAGACGCTCGAGATTGTCTGATAGTAGTGTAGGCTGAGTGACTTTATGCGTGGAAGATATTTAGAGAGGCTGCCTGAGTCGAAGAGATCTTGAGTAGTCCAGGCATCCCTTGGACTGACGGCCCACGGCGTCACCGCAACCTCTTTACCTGTGGCCAACGTGCCAACCTGCCAGAGCGGCATCGCGACCGAGTCAAGTCCTAGGGCAGAGGCAATTGTGGTTGTCCACCGCGCCCATTCGACAATGTGAGCCGCTGGGCCGTACGAAGCAGATCGCTCCCTGCCTGTATACAGGTTCGGTTCGTTGCCTAGCTGAAGCGTAAATGAAGACGGGGACGACAAAGAAAGCGATTTGAGCGCCTGCTTGACGAATTGGATGGTGTTTGGCAGATTGCGTCTTGCCAAGGGAATGTCGATGGTGTACTGCACAGGAGACATCAAAGCCAGAGAGTCGAAATAGGATGGTCCAAAGTGAAGATTGTTGGGTACGTTCTTGACAGCCTCACCCGGTGGAACAGTTACTGCCTGTGCTTGAAAGGGCACATAGACTGAATGGTCTCTGGTAGGCCAGTGTAAGCCCAGTTGGGGAGCCATTTTTTGGACATGATGAAAACTTACAGCGAAGTGCCTCCAACACGAATTGCCATGGTCGAATTTGTCCTCTTCGCCAGCTGTGCAATAAGATTCTGCGAAAAGACATTTGGACTTGATACATTTCCTATAAAATTTATCAGCTGCATTGATTCTCACAGAACCAAATCAAAGTAGAAACCCTACCTGCATAGTAGAGCATTGATCTCTCCTCTATAGCAAGACCAACAAAATCTGGACTGACGTAGGTCGAGGGATCGCTGGCAATGGATGGCGCAGGTGAAAGTGAGATAAAGCTCAAAGGCCCTGCCCGTGCCGCTGCAGCTCGACGATTCAGCGCAAGGAAGCAGGCCAGAAAGATGACCATGGCCATCATCATTGCGGCCAGGATGCTGACTGACCAAATCCTGGTGCGTTTGCTCCACCCTCTGAGCGGCGAAGAGAAAAAGGACCATTTTGGCGGCTTGTCTGCAAGAGCCATTGTAGGACTATTAAAGGCCAGATGCTTATTGTCTTGGACAGGACAGCCGTCCAAGACGTCCCAAAGATGGTTGTTTTTAATGTTCAACCCATGGGACAAAGGATGGTCATTTCATTGTAAGTGTAGTTGAAGCAGTGCCGAGTCGATCAAGGCAAAGCCGAGCCCCTGTTCTACACAGCTGTCGAAAACATGACAACCCTGTGCTTGTTTAGAAAAATATCATCCCAGGGAATAGGAGCATATTAGTAGCCCATGACCAACTCTTTATAAGCATGTTGGGCAGTCTGTTCCCCGAGTTGGTGGCAAGAGTGGCTGGGTTGGTGGTTGAAGTAGTCAAGCAGCAGCTGCAACAAGGTGAGAGGAGAAAATTCCTCCAGCCGCAGGATGCGGAGAATAAAGAGAAACAAATCAGCGGCAGCCCAGGAACAAAGCCTGGGGTACATGTTCATTGTCATTCAAAGAAACAAAATAGTGGACTTTTTCTATCGTTCTTCCTTTGTCATGGTCTCTAGTATACAGGGAGTCAAGGCTTACTGGCCGGCACGTGACCTGACTCACCGACTGAGGGCAATGTCGTCTATCCTGAGCAGCATCTTGACGCACTCGGAGGCCAGCTCGATGGCGCTGGTGCTCACAAGAAGCGGCTGCAACACATTTTCTTCGCGGATGTCGTTCTTGACGCCTCCTCCACGCACACTAACGCCAGCATTACGGTCGCCGAGGCCATGTCGATATCGCAGATCTGTGACGACCTTGATCGAGTTTAATCCAGCATTCTCGGCAAGCGTTGAGGGCACGACTTCAAGCGCATCAGCAAATGCCTTGAAGCAGGTTGCTTCTGTGCCGGTCAATGTGCGTGACAGTGTTGTCAATTGGTGGGCCACTTCAATCTCTGGAGCGCCACCGCCAGCAACCATGGCACGCTTCTTGACCAGACATCTGATGACACAGTGTGCGTCGTGCAATGAGCGTTCTGCTTCGTCGAGAATAAGCTGGTTGGCGCCTCGGACGACCAGTGAAACTGTTGCCGTCTTTGAAACGCCATGACCGGAGGAGGGAGCTGAGGATGCAGGAGCAGCGGCAGGCAGGCGCATGCCGGTGACCTTGACATAGCGAGCGCCCAGGTTGTTCTCCTCTTCAATCAGGTCTGCCGAGCCGAGCTTGTCCTCTGTGAAGGCGTCAATGTCGGCGATTGGCTTGCAACCGGTGCTCTTGCAGATGAACTCGACCTCGTCGCGCTCAATGTTCTGGATGCACATGATGTTCAGCTTGGCCAGAAAGTGCAACGACAGATCATTCGTGGCGTCGCGCAGAATCGACTTTTGGATAAGAAGGACATTGCACTTGGCCTTTTTGATCTTCTTGACCATGTTCAGCAGATATGTGCGCTCCTCCTTGAGGATCTTGTCCATTTGCCTGTAGTCGTTGACCTGGATCTGGCTCTCCATGTCTGGCTTTGGTGGGGACAGCTGAAACTGGATGAGGCCAATCTTGGCCTTTTCCATACGTGTTGGTCCGCCTCCTGACTTGACCACGGGCTGTTGCAGGACCAGCCCGTCAATGATTTCGCTGTCGTCGATGGTGCCACCAATCTTCTTGAGGGTGCGGATGTTGTTGAGGTCGACGTTTTCTGCGGTTCGAGGGTCAATTGTCCGTAGCACCGAGTCGACAGCCATGGGTGCCAGCTTGGGTTCTTGCGAGACAATCTTTGAGGAGAGCGAGGTGGTGGCAGCTTTGAGCAGCGTCGCGCGGTCTGTCAGATCGATGGGTATGGACATGTCGTGCAGGATCTCGACAGCTTTTGCTGCGGCGCGCTGGAACGACTCTGAGATGATTGTAGGGTGGATTCCTTTGGCAAGGAGCTTCTCCGCCGCACCCAGCAGGCTTCCTGCAATGACTACCACTGATGTGGTGCCGTCGCCAGCCTCAATGTCCTGCGCGTTGGCCAGATCAACCAACATCTTGGCCGCTGGGTGCATGACGCTCATACTCTTGAGCATTGTGTTTCCGTCGTTTGTGATTATCGTCTCGCCCTTGCCCGTCTGGATCATCTTGTCCATGCCCCGCGGGCCCAATGATGTGCGGATTGCATCTGACACGGCTATTCTTCTTTCAGCTTTATTCTTCCAGTAGATCGAAAGAGGGAGATATACCTCGTGCGGCGAGGATGTTGGCCGTCCGCACGGCTCTGGGCTTCTCCTTGTCCTGGTGCTGCTGTCAGTCCCGTCTCTTTGTGGAGCATTCAAAGCAAGCAAGACGAACGTTGAAGGCATTGTTGCCCGCTTGTGAAGGCGCAGGCATGGTGGTCGCCATACTGAGCAGCTGTTCTCTCTGTTTTACTGGCGCGTGGCACTCCTGGCAGCTAGTATCAGACCAGAAACCATGTAAATCGAAACTTTTTGGTTTTTTGTGACAAAAAGTCGCAGCGGCTGGCGGTAGCGGCATGTGTCTTGGCAGGCCTGAGGTCAGCGTGTCGCCTGGCCGGAGCTTCGACCAGCAAGTAACATCATCGCCTCCAGCTTGCTAATCCGCCATCTCTCTGCCTCTGTCTTGTTCTCCTGGCTACTGTCTTCCAGTCCAAGCCATCAGAGTTTTGAAATTCCATCTACAGCCAACGACACGTCCCCTTACGAACCCCATCAGAACCAGTCACTCATTCGCCCACGCCGGCCCTGGAGCCGCCCGCAGCAGCTCTAAACTATGCCGTCCGCTACGGGCTCCAACTGGGAGAAGTACCAGAAGGAGTTTGCCGACGATGAAGAGCCAGAGAAGAAGATCACACCCCTGACGGACGAGGACATACAGGTGCTCAAGACGTACGGGGCGGCACCGTACGCGCAGGAGCTCAAGACGCTGGAGAAGGAGATCAAGGACCGGCAGACGAGCGTCAACGACAAGATTGGCGTCAAGGAGTCAGACACAGGGCTTGCGCCACCGCATTTATGGGATGTGGCGGCAGACAGACAACGCATGTCTGAGGAGCAGCCGCTGCAGGTGGCGCGCTGCACAAAGATCATCCAGGACGACAAGAACGAGGACAAGGCAAAGTACGTCATCAACGTCAAGCAGATTGCCAAGTTCGTCGTCAACCTGGGTGAGCGCGTGTCGCCCACGGATATCGAAGAGGGCATGCGTGTGGGCGTGGACCGCAACAAGTACCAGATCCTACTGCCACTGCCGCCCAAGATCGACCCGAGCGTGACCATGATGACGGTCGAGGACAAGCCAGACGTGACATATGGAGATGTCGGTGGTTGCAAGGAGCAAATTGAGAAGTTGCGAGAGGTTGTTGAGATGCCACTGCTCTCGCCAGAGCGCTTTGTCTCTCTGGGCATCGACCCGCCAAAGGGAGCGCTACTCTACGGACCACCAGGCACCGGCAAGACACTGTGCGCGCGTGCAGTCGCCAACCGCACCGACGCCACCTTCATCAGAGTTATTGGCTCTGAGCTCGTCCAGAAATACGTCGGAGAGGGCGCCCGCATGGTGCGCGAGCTGTTTGAAATGGCCCGCACCAAGAAGGCGTGCATCATCTTCTTTGACGAGATTGACGCCGTGGGCGGGGCGCGCTTCGACGACGGCGCCGGCGGCGACAATGAGGTGCAGCGAACTATGCTGGAACTCATCACGCAGCTCGACGGCTTCGACAGCCGCGGCAACATCAAGGTCATGTTTGCGACCAACCGCCCGTCAACCCTCGACCCGGCTTTGATGAGACCGGGCCGCATCGACCGCAAGATCGAGTTCAGCCTGCCGGACATGGAGGGCCGCGCCAACATCCTGCGGATCCACGCAAAGAGCATGAGCGTGGAGCGCGACATCCGCTGGGAGCTCATCAGCCGGCTGTGCCCCAACAGCACTGGCGCTGAACTCAGGTCGGTGGCGACCGAAGCCGGCATGTTTGCGATCCGGGCACGGCGCAAGGTGGCGACCGAAAAGGATTTCCTGTCGGCCGTCGACAAGGTGATCAAGGGCAATCTCAAGTTCAACAGCACGGCGGCGTACGCGCAGTACAACTAGAGACTAGAAGAATCGATGGGGAAGGGAACAATCATTCACTGCAGAGGGCGAAAGGAAAGCTGGTGTATGAATAGAAAGGATTTCTCTTGGGTTCTCCTCATAGGCATCAAACATTATGGCAATGTGTGTTTCTGCCTGTCTCTTGTTCTCCCTTTTCGTTCTCGATTGTTTCCATCATGACTACCTCGCCTTTGCCTGAATCTGCAGATCTTTTCTCCCCCCCTTTTGATTTGAGCCGGATGAAAATAATCATCGTTCTTCTTGTCGATTAGTATAAGGCCCCCTTTCCACCCAGTCTGAAAGTCATGTCCATGGCCATTATGAGGGCACTGGATCAACCACAGCTGCTTCACCATCAGCAGAGACTTTTTCTTCAGCGTCACGTCCATCAATAGATGAAATCTGTGCTCGCTGCCGCAGCCGGATTCGTCCTCCAGGGTTCGGAATGCCCATGTCTGCCAGCCAAATGCGCTTCAGGCCTTCTCCGTCACGGCCAGGCCCACCATCCACCCTGATGCCCTCTGGTCCGATTGGCGCCACGTCGTAGCGCAGCACAATCTGGGCGATGATGAGCTTGATAATGTCGACAGCCAGCCAACGACCAGGACAGGCGTGTTTCCCAAGTCCCCACGGCATAAAGTGCTCGTCGAGCGTGGCGGCGCTCTTGCCACTGCCCAGGAAGCGTTCAGCCCTGAACTCATGCGGCGCCTCAAAGTGCTCAGCATCATGGTGGATGCTATATCCAGGAAGGTTGACAAAGGTGCCGTATGGAAGATGGACTGATTGGTTGAGGGCATCTCCAGCCGCAAGAGGAACATCAAGACCATTTGGGGCGGTGACCTTTCTCGTCAGAACCTTGCCCTGGAAGCCAGAGACGCGCATCGACTCTCGAATGGCAGAGTCAAGCAGCTCCAGACGGGCAAGCTTGGGTCGTGTCCATGCCGGATTCTCAAGATTATCTCCACTGGCCTTGAGCACCTGAATGACCTCATCTCTTATCCGGTCTATATAACGACGCTCTGGGTCTGAAGACGCCAGGTCCATCAGCAGCGACGTGCTTGTCATCGTGGTGGTGTGTATGACGGCAAAGTTGACGGTGAGAAGGCGCAATGCCAGCATATAAGGGGTACGTTCTGGCAAGAAAGAGTTGCGGTGGGCGTCGCGGATAGACCAGGTCAGAAAGTCGTTTGGCAGGGCGTCACGGCCGGCCTCATCTGAGCTATTCCACGCCTCTAGGCGTTCGTCGATGAGTGGTGCAAGATGCTTTGCACATCGCCAATAATGATATCTGTTGACGCACGTAGCTACTGGAGCAACAAGTGGTCGCATCCAGGTGGGCAGCAGACGCAGAGCGTAGCCGACTGCGGCAATGTCAGAGACATAGGATGCAGCATTGTCACAAAAATCCGCATTTCGACAGAGTGGCAGGCCGACCAGTATGCGGTTCGAGACTCTGGTGATGACTGTGCGGAAGGCAGAGTTTGGATCCATGGTGAAGTAACTTTTCCTGTGCTTTCCAGCTGTAGACGATGGATCCCAGAGCTCCTTTACACTTGCAGAAACCTCGTCCACGACGCTGGGGACAATGTTGGTCAGTTGAGTCTTCAGTTGATGGCGAATGATATCTTCGTGGGTGGGCACTCTGGCGACTGCTTCGTGCAGCATGGTGAACTCTGCGCTGACCGTCTCGCTGTGAGCGATCTGGGCATTGAGCACTTCGTCAGGCTGCGCAAGGAGCCACGGGATGAGAGTCGCAGGAAGCATGACTTGCTCGCCAAACGGTCCAGGCATGACACATGGCAGTCCATTCTTGCCGTACTATCGACTGTCAGTCTTCCCAAGCCTTGCCCGACAGACGATGCAAACAAACCTTGTAGTGCGCTTCATCCATAAAGTCTCGACCCTTGGAAAACCCTCTCCAGTTGGCGAGCCACCGTGCCCACGATGACTCTGCCCCACCCACCCATGGCAGTGAAGGCCCTACATGCTTGGGTTTGTAGAACAGGAAGAACCAAGTGGCAAGACCAGTGATGATGAGGACAGGATACGAGGAGAGCAGCAGCAGTGAAAACAGACCACCGGTCATGGTTTCGTTTGTTATTTGTCACTCATGCCAAGGCAGCTGGGGATGAGTTGTCCAAGTGTGAAGTCAGATGGCTGGTTGATGAGACTCTCAGTCGTTCCAGAGTGGTCCGAGAATGAGAGCGCAATGAGAATAGGAAGTGGCCGACATATCCGATCACAAACTTGTTACGAGCCGTCATGCAACTTGTCCCTGCCGCAGTGACCCAGCAAATGCCAGTCAATATTCCTTCCGTTGGTGAGTGGTCCCGGCCCACCCAACTCGTGGCGCCAGACTGAAAAGACACTTTCAGGCTTGCCTGTTTTCAGCAGCAGATAGGCTGGGCCCTGGGCCCTTAGCGCACGCCTCTGTGGATCTGAGAAGGATTTTCGCAGCAACTTTGTGCCCTATGGCTGAGGCGGAGCGAGTTGCTTGACGGTTTAGCGTGATCGTCCGACTGCATTAAAAAACGTGGGATGATTACCAGCCGTTTTGTTTCGATTCCTTCGGTGCCGCGGTAATTGCCCCAGATGGTTATTTGTTTGCACCTGTCTTCTCGTTGGCGCGGCAGACTTCAGGCCTTGTTGGGGCTTGAAATGAATAGCACCTGGAGAAGGCTTGTTTATTGTCGGTGTCTCTTCCAGTGCTTGTGATTTGACCTGATTGAATGGCGCTAGTTGGGCAGCACTTGTAGTTTCGATCGATCTTGATGGATCGTGGTGAATCGTGTGGCGGAGTCCTCTTGGTGCCTGTTGGTGACTCTCTGGAAGATTTTGGTCTTCATAGGCTCTGGCGAGAAGGATAGAGAGCTGAGACTCTGGTGAGCACAAGCTGGCTCAATGGACTTCTAAGCGACGACTGCTGGGTTACTTGGACGAATCGTCAAAGGTTGCAGCAGTAAAAAAAAATGCGAGCGATACTTGAAGAACTCAAGTCCTCTTCTACCCAACCAAGATAGGGCTTCTCCACCGGCACGTCCAAGGAGAAGAAAAGATTCTTTACGTCTTCAAGTTTGATTGTGAGTTTTTGGTCTGGGGCTATGAGCAGAACTACAACCTGGCATGGGCATGAACAAATCACAAACAAGTCAGAGCAGAGGGATTGGATTCAATACTCTACAACACCTGGCGCGGGCATTGATGCCACGGCTGCCATGCTCCAACAGCATTCAAAACAGACGCCCCCAAAGACAGTAAGATAATAAGCATAATCTCGTCTCAATTTCCTCTCATTAAGCTTTGTTCATTCTCCTGGACCATGGTATCCCCGCAGCAATGTTCCCATCATGCTCTCCTCCAGTCCTCTTGGCCACACACAGGCATATGTCATCTACTGCATACCGGTACTCAGGTTCTGTGGATATGACGGGTAGCCAGCACCGTTACCTCCCTGTTGCTGCTGCTGTGGTGGTGTTGGCTGTTGTTGTTGTTGTGGTTGTGGTGGTGATACTCCATTATCTAACCTGCCACTGATGCTCGGTCCAGGTGCTGCCTTGAGGTCTGCTCCCGGCAGCGTGGCATCCGCCAGTGCTGGATCAAACAGCATGTTGCCGTTACCGACAGGCCCCTGGTGATAATTGCCATCCATGCCTGTTCCTTGGACAAATGAATCCCAAGCATCCTGGGAGAGGTCAGTCACAATGTTTTTTTCGGTTATGCAGGCAACAAAAAATTAAACTTACCCAGTCCAAGTTCATGTTAGGTATGTCCATGCCCTGGAAGCCACCAATGGCGCTGAACATGCTGGTAAAGGGGCTCGGTGCGTCCATGGGACCCATGTGCTCCATGCCGTCGCCAGGCGCGCTGTTTCCAGAGGCCTGCGGCGTGGTGCCTGTGCGTGTGCCCATGAAGCTTCGGTCGAACATGTTCATCGTATTGGGCGTCATGCCACCGGTACTCATCATGCCCAGCGTCAGGGCTGCACTGTGCTCGGCCGCCACCGCATGGCCATCCGGAGCCACGCCACCAGAGCTTGGCTCGAAGCTAAAGTTGCTGTTGAGCTGCGCCCTCAGCGCGGCATGGTTCTTGAGCTTCTCCAGCATCACCTTGAGTATGGCCGACGCCTTGTAGGCCTCCATGCTCTGGTCCTTGAGCGAGTCCCAGATGAGCACAGAGCGCTCGAGCACGGCAAATATGCTCTCACGGCGCTCCAGCGCCCACGTGTACATCTCTCCCGAGTTCTGACCGCTAGACTCGGCCTGCGCCGTGTGGTACAGATCGAGCGACAGGATCATGGCCGAGAGCAAAAAGTCGGACAGCGTCATGGCAGACGACGTGGACCACGTTCCGTTGACCAGGCGCCCGCCCTGCTGGCTTTCGGTATGCAGGGTGGACTGGTGCGCCAGGATGGTCATTGCCGCCTCGACGCACGTGCGGCGCGAGTAGGCGTACCGTGGGTTTTCGCGTGCCCGCGACAGGAATTTGCGGTGCAGCACCAGCTGGCACTTGTGGTGCAGCAGGTCGATCGTGTAGCGCTGCATCAAGGCGTTGGCCGACTCAAAGGCCAGGTCCTCGCGTGTCTGCAGGCGCAGCTGCTGCGGCACATTTTCTCGCACCTGGTGCAGCTCGGCGTCGAGCGCCATGACGGCGTCGTACTGCAGCGGCACCAGCGCGTTGTTGGCCTCCATGATCCTGCCCAGCACAAAGATGTACTGCGACTGGATGATCATGTATGATACCGGCGTGGTTTCCGTCATGTCCCTGGGCCTGGGCAGCGCCTTGCTGTCCTCGTCAAAGTCCTCGTCGTGGATATTGATTGGCAGTGCCGTGTCGCTGTCGACAGATCTGATGACGCCCGGCAGGCCTGTCTGGAAGGACAGGAGCGCGTCGGTGCACTTGACGTAGGTCCACAGCCGCCGTCGCATCTCGCCCAGGAACGGACTGAGTGCCGCGTAGGGGGCAGGGTCGCGGTGCAGACCCATGCGCAGTGCCATGCGACTGACAAGACCACTCAAGATCCACATGCCCGTCTGAGCGTCGAGATGTCGGTTGTGCTCACCCTGCATATAGAGGCACAAAGACTCCATTGTGAAGTGAGCCGGCTGCGTGAAGTCCGACGAGACTAGGCACTGCGCTGTGAACTCGAGATGGTGGAGGGCCTGCTCCCACGACTTGCCCTTGAGCTCTTCGGGCTCGTCGCCGGCGTTGTGGTAGGACTGCATTGCCAGCGCCATCATGGCAAAGCACATGCCGAGCCACGGTATCGACGACGCTGAAGGGTTGGCCCAGTGCCTCTCGTACTGCTTCTTGAACGTGGGCCTGTGGATGAACCTCGCCCCTGGATTCTCCGAGTCAAAGTAGCGCATAATCAGCGCGTTTGCAATGGGCCGCTGGGGGAAGTTCTCCAGGATCTCGGCCTTGTCGAGCTTGGCCACGCCGCGGAAGAACATGCCCAAGCCCGGTGCGTTTGCTCCAGGCTTCGAGGCTGCCACCTTCCTGACTTGCTCGTCGTACTGCTTCTTGTGCTCGGCAAAGTAGCTCTTGACTTCGGAGATGTCACTCAGGATCGTCCACCAGTGGGCCTCGCTGGCGTAGAATTGTCGATCATTCTGCACCTTCATGACGCCGATTGACCTCGACATCTGCTCCACCTCGCTATCTTCCTCTCTGCCCTCCTTTGTGTCCATGTCCTGGTCCTGCTGGTCAAAGTCGGCCGAGAGGTTGGTGCCCAGCGACTGGGGGCTGCGACTAGCAGACAGTGCTGCTGCCGCGGCGGCTGGCCCGGCGGTTGGAGGACCGCCATTGGTCATGAGCGACAGCACCAGGTTCTCCAGGCGGTCGATGCGGTTCTGCATCTGATCGGGCGACGAGGAGCCGCTCGAGTTGTTGCGCTTCCTGTTGCCTGGGGCGGCATATGTGCACGACTGTATGTCGCCTCGGCGTGTGCAGTTGTCACAGGGGTGCGCTCTGTTACATTTGAGCTTTCGGTGACGGCAGGGCCCGCAGCTCAGAGGAACACGGTTGCGCTTACGTATGACGCGATGTTGCGCTTCCGGAGAGTGGTTGCCAACGCTCGACGAGGCCGTCGAGGGCGGTGTGGGCGGCATGGCGGCGAAGAGACTTTGAGCTCAAGTCGAGTCGATAGATGTGAATGTCAAAAAATGTGCGTCTTTGATCTTCTGTGTGTGTGTCTTGTGCACTGTACCTCCTCTGGACCTTTTGTCTCTCGTCTGGCTTTTTGGCGCAGTGCGAAATGGCGCAAGTACTAGCCTGCTCTCAGGGCGGCACGATATGGAAACAGGACGATCGAAGCTAGGGGAAAGGGCGTGGCGCAACTCTTCGAAGTTGCTTCAGGCAGCGCCTCTGTCGTTGTGTTCGACAGGACTTCGCCTCAGGAGGTCGAGATGGGAGGACCAAGAAGGAGGAAAGAGAAGAAAGATGTGATGGGATAGATGGGGCCCTTAGGGTAGCAGTTGCAGTCGTCAACCCGTGCCTTGGCTCCAGAAGCTGCGCCTCTTTCTCCTGAGTCGCCGCAGAGGAGCGTCAGTCAAGCCCAGAGCTAGCTTGCAGGTATGAGTCAACCGTAGCAGCTGTCTTTTGCTCGAGGATCCAAGACGAATAATGGTCTCGTCAATGCCTGCCCCACGGATTTAGACGGCCATTAGGCGGAGGTAAGGGAAGAAACAAAAGTGGATGAGGTCAAGTTTGTTGCAACGCGCGTGTCAGCGGGAGCCTCGCTTGCACCTCTTTCTTGGCCCTTTGCAACACCGCGAAGGATGATCTGCGGATTCCTGTAATGGGATGAAGCCGTCAGAGGATGGATCTGGCACTCTCTCGGCCGCTGCTGAGGGGTATAGACAGGTCAGAGATTGCACCACTGACTGCCGCTGACAGTTGTCCATCAAGTGCCAGCCCTATGGGGCGCGGCTTGGCACATATCATCTTGAATCAAACCCATTTTTAATTCAATTCAATTCAATTCAATTCAAACCAATTCAAACAACGCCAGTCTAGTGCCTTACAAATGGTGTCCGGGTATATCTTCTCTTCTCACTCTCCTGCCCCAACCTGCGCGCCAGCCCTCAGAGGCACCGGATGCTGGATTCGTGCCCATTCGCCGTTGAATGCATTTGTCAGCCACCACGCCAGCTTGTCGTACACCATGCGGTTGGCGTTGTGGAAGTAGATGCTGTGGTCGCTGTCCGGGAAGAAGTGCACGTCGTAGTTCTCGACGCCCGCAATGTCCAGCTTGTCGATCAGCGTCAGCGACGACTGCATGTGCACGTTGTCGTCTGCCACGCCGTGCATGAATAGAAAACGTGTATTCTGTGCCAGTGCCGTCACATTCTCAATCGATGCGTTACTATACCCAGCCAGGTTGTTCTGTGGCGTGTGCATCCAACGCTCCGTGTATATAGAATCTGCCACCAGTTAGTCTGCAGTCTGATGCGAATAGAAAGGATGCCCTTACCATAGAATCGCCAGTCTGTCACGGGCGCAACTGCCATGCCGTACTGGAACGTCTCGCCAGCGTCCTGCTCAAGTGTCTTGAGCGCCATGTAGCCACCGTAACTCCAGCCCCATATCGCCATCCTCGTCTGGTCGACATAGCTCTTGCCAGCCCATTCGCGCGCCGTTGCAATTTGGTCGTACGCCTCGTAGTAGCCAATGTTACCACGGATGATGCACCTCGTCTTGCGGCCCAGGAATCCTGTCCCTCTGCCGTCGACCGTCACGACGATGTAGCCCAGCACAGAAGCGACATACGATTGGAAGTCGACAGTGAACTTTTTGTTTACCGTTTGACTGCCAGGTCCACCATACAGGTAAAACAGGACTGGATATTTCTTGCTCTTGTCAAAGTGAGGTGGACGGCGCTCGACCACATTGAGCTCAAATCCGTCAATGTTGATGGTGCTGTATACCTTGAGAGGCAGCTCGTGGGCACTTGCAGCCTCAGCCAGCTGTGCGTTCTCCTCAATCGTATGAGAGTAGTCTTTGGCATTGGCGCTGCTTGGGGTGCCAATGACCTTTTGCCAAGGAATACCAGGCCCAGCGTAGGTCAATAGGGCATAGCCTGCCCCTGCGGAAAATGAAGCTTCATAGTACCCTTCACGTCCTGTGTCTGTCAAGGGCTGTAGACCGCTGCCGTCAAGTTTGACGTGATAGATATGTCGTTGGATGGAAGATTCCTTGGTGCCAACAAAGTAGACCAGGTTATTCTTCAGATCGACGGCAGACGGTGCATCCACCACCTCCCAGTCGCCAGTCGTGAGCATCTTGGGTTCTGGATTGTCGAGAGGCGTAAAGTAGGCCAGGTGATCATAGCCTTGGTGGATGACTGTGTCAATGTAGCCATCATCAGGCCTTCCGTTGCTCGGGTCTTTTGGCACAAAAGTCGTCGTCTCCGACACTTCAAACCAGCCCCCGTCAAGCGCATTCACATCCTGTGTGCGCACAATCGTACCTCGACGCTCCACCACATCGACCAAGACCATCTTTAGCACGTCGCTCTCACGATTCGTCTCCCGTATCAGCACTTTGCCGCTTTTGCCCGCCCAGACGACTTCAGTGATCAGGCGGTCGTCATCCGCAAAGTCGTCCTCTATGGGAACGTCAAAGACAGTGCCTTTCTTGACGTCGAAGAAGCGGATCTTGACCACAGGATTGGGAGTTCCAGCCTTGGGGTACTTGATCTGCCGGACTTCGGGATACGTTTCCAGCCACTGCTTTGCTCGAGTCCCGCTAGGCCGTGACATAAAATACTGAATAGGGTACTCTTGCACTGATGTCTCGTTGGTCTGGAGAAAGGCGATGTAGTCGCCATCATCAGACCACCAGGTCGCGCTATTTCCGCTGAAGACCTCCTCTTCGTACACCCAGTCGGGAACTCCATTGAAAAACTCCTCTCCTCCGTCTTTAGTGATTTGGGTGATCTCAGGCGTCTTTGTTGAGGGGTCAACCTTGCGCAGATACATGTTGTTGTCTCTTGTGAAGACGACCGCGTCAGAGTTTGGCGACCACTGTGCAAGCTGGACTCTGGCCCTTGGATTAGAGGGATCCAGCGGTTGCGCCGATTGTGATGCCACGTCAAAGAGCCAGTAGAGTCCTGTCGAAGAATGTCGCCAATTCGGTTTAAGCGATGACTGAAACAATACCGTTTTCAGATCGGGGCTGGGCCAGACTTCCGACGGAACCACGTATTCTTCTGCTGTATTAAATCCTGCCATCTTCATGAGTACGTCTGGAGGATCAGCGCCACGCTCGTCGTTCAGTGACTCCACTGAGCGAATAACGAGGAAGTTTTCTTGATCAGTCGGGCCTTTTTCTAGAAGCAGCCCGTCCTCGCCTTGAGCTCCTGGAATCCATCGGATCCCATGCGACCTTGGGAACCATGCCCCAGCCTGCAGTTGACCGATGGAGAGCTTGTAACCTGAGCCCTGAGAGAGAGTGGCGTCCGGATTGTGGGCTATAGCTGAGCGATGTTTGTACGCACCATTCCAGAGGAAGAAGAACAGCGCCAGACCCCATCCTGATATGCACGCTACTCCTATGATGTAAAGCCAGCGTTTGTATTTGGCGTCGACGCCTCGAGGCGGTTCATGCAGTGGACCATCTTCAATGTCAAATTCTTGGTACTCGTCCTTGTACAGCGGGTCTGTGTCTCTATATAGTGTCTGTTCTTCTTGGGCATGCTTTCGTGGCAGTTGGTCTTCAGGGTTCAAATGTTCGAGGATCAAGGATGAGGTTGAGGCTGTCGATGCTGATGCCTGATGACGGTGCAAAGTCTGCTTGGACTCGCTCGCCACGTCTGAGAAGTCGTCCTCGTAGGCAGGCTCCGTTGCCATGATGGGGCGCGTGCTCAAGTCTGTAGCAATCGAGGTCACATCGAGTGCCTATGAGCTAGAGAGCATCGTTGGGAAGGATTCTCGCGTCAGCGCGGAGTCTCCATATGCTCCACGCCAGTCAAGGAGAAGTTTGTTTCAAACCCCTCGCAAACAAGTCTTACGTTGTTGCTTTGTCTGAACATTTGAAACGATCGGCAACATTGTTTCGGCCCACGCAGCCAAGCCGCGAAAAGGGTTCCAACACATTTCCCAAAACGGCACGTACTAAATTTAGTGAAGCACTGAGGTATCAGACACAGAAGCAGCAAACTTTTGTAAACTTTTTTATATAGCATCTATTGTTTGGGGGTATTTTGGGTCATCAAAAAGTAAAGGCGAGTAATAGTAATACAAAGCGTTTTCCCACTCAAGCTGTTCATTGTTAACAACAGAGTAGATGCTCTTCAGCATGGCAGAATCCTGACCAGAGACTAGGACCCGATCCATAGTGTTCAAAAGGCCGATTTACGAAGTTTCGACCCCAGGCGAACTGCAGATTTATGCATCGCTCAATACTCTGCAAAGTGGTCAGTGACAGTCTCTTTGTTTGGGGCAAATTGGAGAGGAGATACCCCAGGTAATCCTATAGGTTGGTCAGCAAGAGTCCAACAGCACTTTTTGAAACAATAGACATACCATGCTAAGAGTTCCCAGAGCGTACATCTGGTCAATCTCCATTCGGATACCGGTGATCCTGAAGCGCACCTGGGACCCCCTCTCGATGACATTGTCGCCATTGTCTGTCCACTGCGGCGGAGTTGCGTTGCCGTCAAAGTTCATTCCAGGGCCGATTGCCTAGACAGAAAGAAAGATCAGCTCAGCCGCCATTAAAGACTTTTCCATGGCATCTGCCTGCTTACTCCGTGTGGCACAAAACTTTCCAGCGGACCGACTTGGATAATGATGCCACTTGATAGAACCGAGGTGACAAGCCCATCCAACTGATGCGAATCTTAATTTAGCATGCACAGTCTTGCGAGGAGGATATGCTAAGTCGCAGGCGTCTTACTACTTCTCCTCTGAAGGGCTTCCAGACGACAGCGCGATATTCTATGACATATTCGGCGAGGCCGCTGCCGGGGACTACGCGACCTTCAGGTATATTCTGTATGTCGATGACACATATTATGTAGTAATTGTTCTTGACCGTACCCTCCACGTCCTCGTGCAGCTTCCTCGTCAAGATCTGCCTGGTGTGTGGCCCAAAGAAGGACGGGTGCAGCGAGATTGTGCGCTCGAGGGGCATGATGAAGAACATGGTCGCTGTGCTCGAGCTCTGTTCTCGAGCGCCCCTTCTCGTGGCCTGTATGCGTGACGCGCTTTCTTTTCTCTCGATTGTCAAATCGCACGCAGCAGATCCGGCATAGACGCGCAGCCAAGGCGTCGCTGCCTGCGTATCTCTGCGCAGGAGAGATATGCGCGCCGGCCAGAAACACGAGCGCCAGAAGATGTCGGACTGTGACGGAATGCTGCGCCCGTCTTGGATTGATCGCTCCCACTTCAACTCCTGCAGAGCTTCATTTGACTTTTGAGGCTGCCAGGAACAGGCAGGCAGCGTGTTAGACGGCGGAACGTAATTCCGAATGAGCATAGCCAGGGTAGCTCAGCGTGCGGGAGGCTGGGGCGAGGATGGCCACTCGACTAAGCAAAAGCATCCCCACTTCGGTTGATCCGGGTGCTGTTGGATGGGAGAACCTTGTTGTATAACTTAGGAAACTTCACAGAATACACTGTTGGTACAATACATCGCCTCAAGATTGCTGCGTCTTTATCTTTTCCTGTTGGTTGCAATCCGCAAAGATCATCACGGCGCACTAGAGACCATCCCGCCATGTCTCTGAACCTGGAGAAGCAACTACTCTTTGTAAGATGTCACAACTATATTCCTGCCCTGGCAATTTGATCTGATTTAGTTTCAATTATAGTATGGAGCATATCATCATGATCCAGTATGATGAACGAATTAACAGCATCGTGCCAATGTGTCTAACAGCAAGGATCAGGTGAATATAGGAATACATATCACATGTGTTCCTCCAATATTGATGACCGCATTCCTTCTTGTGAGTTTATTTCCTTCTCAGCTGATGTTAGCAGCTTAAATCTGGCTGCTCGAAGAAACGAATAAAGAGACAAGCCTTGGAGAGGTAAGACATCCTCACTGACCATCGTCACAGGGCACAAATTCTCCGTCAGTGGAGCTGCCAACCTGGCTTGCGGTTGAATATCTGCCTCTCAATATCGGAACAGCAGCTGCCACTCTGTACGCGACACTCTACGTGCTCATGGAACCAGTGGCTGGTGGCCTCCTGGCGCCCCTTCTCATTGGTGGCACAGCGTATTGCAACTACTTGACCAGCACATATGGCGCAACAGCCAACTACTGGGCTATTGGGGTCCACGTCACATGCTGGATCGCACAGTTTGTTGGACACGGCATCTTCGAGGGCCGAGCTCCAGCACTGCTCGATAACCTGTTCCAAGCCATATTCTTGGCCCCATTGTTCGTGTGGCTGGAGATTCTTTTCGCCATGGGCTACCGACCCGAGCTCAAGGCACGCCTGGACAAGACCATCAAGGAAGAGATTGCGCGTGTAAAGAAGTCTAAAGGCTCGGCCGACGGCAAGGCAGTCAATGGGAAGGCAACCAATGGCAAGGCACATTGAGTCCAGTAATGGAATCGCCCTTTGGAGGGGCGGGAGGAGCATATTGCTAAGGTTATTTGTTTACGAGCGTTCATTTCTATGGACATAGAATCGTTTGAAATTTGATCTGTCGACCATCTTGCATCAACATCTGCAATTCGTACTGCCATGAAGTAGTCAATCAAGAAGATAAACGAATATGGAGTATCTGGTGGGGCTCTGCGGGATCATCGCCAAGACGTGTGAAGTGCCGCCAGAAAAAAAAACGTCGCTGCATGAACATAGACACAAATCGCCTCGCATTTATTGTATTTTTGGCCTTCAGCGCGTCACATTACCCTCTGGAGATGCTAACGGCTGGAGAATTTTCGAAAATGTAGCCAATTAGACCGCGTAGCAGCAGTGGTGGCTTGAATTGACCGAGAACCTCTCTCCAGCCACCGCATGTTGGTGCCCAACCACTCGTGCTGACCAGCCCAGCCACCTATTGTTAAAGAGGTAGAATAACCCCATTCCTGGCCTCATTTTTTTTCCTCATTTTGTTCCCGATGCAAAGCTCCGCATTCCTTTTGCTTTAGTCCTGCGTTGCGAGTGGAGGAAGATTTGTTGCTGACGACACCATGAGTGGGAGTAGCGAGCACCTCGTGCTGAAACACACCAACGGTGAGCTCTCAGCGCATTCGTTTGTTTTGAGTCAACGCAACTGACTGAAATTGCGCTGCAGTCAGCAGACCTACTCTGCAAGCATCTTCGTCCAAGCAGTCGGTAACTGCCACTGAAGAATACCAGTCCGCTCGCTCATCCCCAGACTACTCGGCACGGCACTCTCCACGGCCAGATTCAGCGGCCAGTGAAGAGGGTGCAGCTGGCGCAAACACACACAGATGGTCGACGCCTCCATCAACACCAAGGGGCAGCCCAGGGCCAGCCCATGCGCGCAGCTATTCAGACGACAGCGCCACAACGCAGCTTCCTTCTGGCGCAGCCGCAGCCGCAGCAGCAAGAGCAAGCGCATCTCGGACATCGGCTGGCTCTCACAAGAATGCCATCCGTAGAAAGGCAGTTGGATCTCCGGCTCGACCAGAGTCAAACGTCCGGATGAGTCAGATAAGCTCAGAATACAGCGGCGTTACGCCAGGTACAGACGACGCCCCATACATTCGTTTCGCCATTGACCAACTCACGCGCGACGAAGAGGTCAGAGGCTCCCGCGCATATCCCCACCCGGCATCGAGGAACATCCAGAACGACAACGACTACGATGTCGACCGACAGGTGTTTGACGAAGGCCTAGGCTACACATCTTCGCAGCGACAGCCACGCCAGCAGCAGCAGCAGCAGCAGACTCAGATCCTGTCCAACAATGGCCAACGCGATGCAAACATAACTTCCTTGAATGTCGATTCGTCTATTAGGGCAGTTCCTCCATCTTGGATGCAGGAGGATCCTGCTCCTTCGCAATTCATCGGCTCGTCCCAGCCCAATGTCTTTGTGCCCTTTGAACAAGAAGTGCCGCCTCTCCGTTTTCTACCTAGCATCCTCAGGCCCCTTTGGATTGGTGTCTTCCTTTTCCTGCTCCTGTGGGCACTTATTGCCCTGCTTGCTGCTGGCATCTGGTCCGGCACTCACCCTGGATTCGAGCCATACACACAGCTTGGAGGGTCGCGATATTTTGTCTATCAGTATCTACCAACATTCCTAGGCACTCTGCTATACCTATGGCTCTTACAAATCCAAGTGGCGGTTCAGCGAGTCGCACCATTTATTGCTATGGCGTCCATGTCTTCGAGATCACGAGCCGAGGGCCCACTGATGACGATGCTGCCCACCAACTTCCTCCTGCCCCAGCTGTCGTACTTCAAGGCGAAACTACCACTGGTTGGGCTATGCATGTTCATCTTCTGGCTCCAGATTTTTACCATGCCTCTGCTCACCTGTCTGTTCAACGTATTCTACTTTGGACCTGCAGGGCAGGGAGGCTGGAGATGGCTGACGGTGCAAGGAGTCTGCTGGACCGTCTTTGCCCTCTACGTGCTGCTGTTCGTTGCGGTCCTGACGCTGGGAATCTGGCTCAAGCTGCGACGGACCGGCCTCAAGTGGGACCCTCGCTCCATTGCCGATGTCATTGCCCTGCTTGATAAATCCAACATCACGATAGATTACGCCGGTACTGAAATCTTTGCAACGCCAAGGGACTTTCGTGCACGGCTATCTGACAGGTCTGACCGGATCGGATACTGGCACACGTCTCAGAAACCAAACGAGAAATTCTATACCATTGGGGAGGAGGGAGCCGACACACGCCGCTACACCCTCGAGCGAGGCAGCGTTCAGGAGAAGGTGTCGTCAGTCGACCGCAGCAGCTTCCCGGACACGCCAACGACTGGAGGGGCCGCGCTGCTGGAGCCTGGAGCGGCCTTGGATGAGGCACGCTGGCGCTACCTGCCGTGGTGCATCCGACGCCCCATGGTTCTGGTGTGGTCTGTCACGGCGATTGCGCTGTACTTGGCGTTTTTGATCGTCTCCTTCGTCAACGATGCCGTTGTCTCAGGCTTCAAGCCACTGACCGACGTCAAGCCCGGATCGGCTGGATTTTCGGCCACCAACTTCACCTTTTCATTCATCCCCGCCCTGCTGGCGCAATTTCTGTTCCTGGCTTGGCTGTCCATCGACTATGCTCTCAGGAGGACCCAGCCCTTTGCCAATATGTCAGCGACCAACGGAAACGGCGTGCCGGCCGAACAATCTCTGCTGCTCGACTATCCTGCCCGCCTGCCTGGATCACTGACCGTCACGGCTGCTCTGTGCGCAGACTACCAAGTTGCCTGGTTCAGCTTCATGACGCTCATAGCGGCCTGTCTTCCCATGCTGGCTGGCGGGTGCTTCTGGGCGCAGTTCTACAGGAGCGCCCAGACCATCCGAGTTGCCGTGGAGCAGTCTGGCTACTATGCACTATGCGTCTTCCTCGCCTTTTACGCATTCTCGCTGCCGCTGGTTCTGATCGGACTTCATCGACGCCGGCTTCCGCACGCCGCGACGACACTTGCAGAGCACATTTCCTGGCTTTACCAGAGTCGTCTGCTGGGCGAGCGCGAATGGCGCGCACCCCTGGGCAGCAAGACTGAGCTTGTAACAAGACTGGTCTTGGCCACAACGGCACGCGAACGTGAACTCCCAAGTGGCGAGGGCCGCTTCGTGTTTGGAAGCTACATTGGCCGTGATGGCAGGACACACGTTGGCATCGACAGAGTTGGCCGTGAGGGCGGCAGGCTGACGGGTGGTGGGGATACGCTGACCTCGAGAGGCACAAGCGGAGCGACCCAAGATCTTACACCACCACGACCGAGTGCCACACGCGCACTCCTTTCGAAACCGAGCATCGGAACACCGTTTGATGAAAAGTTCACCTCGAGCTTTCCCGAGCGCCAGGAAAGACAGCAGCAGCAGCAGTACCTTTGATACGACGAGACGAGTTTTTTTAAAACAAGAGCTGCACGAATAGTGCCTCTTTGAGTACATGAGAGACATGACAAGAAGACGAGAGATGAGATTGAGACGACTGGATCAATGTGTAATATTACGACGAGGGACGAGTAACTAAGGGATTTTACACGAGCATGACTAATTTGGAGGGCCCCAAAGACTTGTATGAATATAGCCCTAATATCAATTGGTATTTCTGGACACTTCTGAGCATTAAAAGGCTTGTGTGAATAGTATAGAGTGACATGCGGTGGAAAAGTGGTGACGGAGTTGCATCTGAAGCTTAAGCTAATAGACGTGCTCTGATTGGCGCACAGGCCGAGGCTCTCTCAGCCGACATCTGCCGACCAGATCCAGCCCGGCGATTATCTCTCTTCGCTGTGTGTCGATTCTGCCGGTCGACTTCTCCCTGCCTCCAACCAATTCCCACGCGGACACAGTTCCCATCTCCACTCTTTTTCTGTCAAACTTCGTCCATCTCGGCGGCGTACAAGATGATGAACGTTGGCATGCGGCGTCTGGCCGCCCCACGGGTGAGTTTGGGATCGATTCTGTCGCCAATTGCTAGCCGCAGCAGTCGTCGATTTCACACATCCAAGCGGCGTGCAAGCAGCTAACAGTTATTCTCTGATTAGGTTTCCTGTGCCCTGAGGCCCCAGACCCGGCTCTTCTCGTCCACAAAGCCCGTCGCGAAGATAATAACAGGCACACAGCCCCTCCGAGCGAAGGAGGCGCAGATGCCCCAGGGCACAGTGGCCAACAAGTACCCCGTCATTGACCACGAGTACGATGCCGTCGTTGTCGGTGCTGGCGGTGCCGGTCTGCGCGCTGCTTTCGGTCTTGCTGAGGCTGGATTCAACACTGCTTGCGTGACCAAGCTCTTCCCCACACGTTCGCACACTGTCGCTGCACAGGGTGGCATCAACGCCGCTCTGGGCAACATGCATGAGGACGACTGGCGATGGCACATGTGGGTTCTTTTTTTTTCTCTTTTTGTCTTCCAAGCACATCTGACAGCAATTCTCAAACAGGTATGACACCGTCAAGGGATCCGACTGGCTGGGCGACCAGGATGCCATCCACTACATGACGCGTGAGGCGCCATCAAGCGTGTACGAGCTGGAGAACTACGGCTGCCCCTTTTCACGCACTGAGGAGGGCAAGATCTACCAGCGTGCCTTTGGTGGACAGACGCAGAAGTTTGGAAAGGGTGGCCAGGCCTACCGAACCGCGTCTGCCGCTGACCGCACTGGTCACGCCATGCTTCACAGTCTGTACGGCCAGTCGCTCCGTCACAACACCAACTACTTTATCGAGTACTTTGCCGTCGACCTGATCATGGAGGACGGCGAATGCAAGGGTGTCTTGGCGTACAACCAGGAGGACGGCACGCTGCACCGCTTCCGTGCCCACAACACCGTGCTGGCCACCGGTGGTTACGGTCGTGCATACTTCTCGTGCACATCAGCTCACACCTGCACTGGCGACGGCATGGCCATGGTCGCACGCGCCGGCCTGCCCAACCAGGACATGGAATTCGTCCAGTTCCATCCCACTGGTATCTACGGTGCCGGCTGTCTGATCACTGAGGGTTCGCGCGGTGAGGGTGGCTACCTGCTCAACTCTGAGGGTGAGCGTTTCATGGAGCGATACGCACCGACAGCCAAGGATCTGGCTTCGCGTGACGTTGTTTCTCGTGCCATGACGCTCGAGATCCGTGAGGGCCGCGGCGTGGGACCCAACAAGGACCACGTCTACCTGCAGCTGAGCCATCTGCCGGCACAGCAGCTGCACGAGAAGCTGCCAGGTATCTCTGAGACTGCCTCCATCTTCGCTGGCGTCGATGTGCGCAAGGAGCCCATCCCTGTGCTGCCCACGGTGCACTACAACATGGGCGGCATCCCAACCAAGTACACTGGCCAGGTGCTGACTGTCCACCCTGACGGCAGCGAGGCCACTGTGCCCGGTCTCTACGCCTGCGGTGAGGCTGCCTGCGTGTCTGTGCACGGAGCAAACCGCCTTGGAGCCAACTCGCTCCTGGATCTGGTCGTCTTTGGCCGTGCTGTGTCCCACCACATCCGGGACAACTTCACGCCCAACGCAGCGCACAAGGAGGGCTCGGCAGACGCAGGAGCCGACGCTATCTCGGTGGTCGACCACATCCGCACGTCCAACGGCCCCAAGAGCCCCAACGAGATCCGCTCCGACATGCAAAAGGCCATGCAGGCCGACGTGTCTGTGTTCAGGACGCAGGAGTCGCTTGAGGAGGGTGTGGAGAAGCTGGATGCCATTGACAAGGAGTACGCCAATGTGGGCATCAAGGACCGCAGCATGATCTGGAACTCTGACCTGGTGGAGACGTTGGAGCTGCGCAACCTGCTGACATGCGCGTAAGTTTTCTTTCTCTCTTTCTCTCTTTCTCTCTTTCTCTTTCCCTTTTCTAGCACAAACATCTATCAATGAGTAGAAAGGGCTGACAAATTCAGTGTCCAAACCGCACACTCGGCCGTGGCACGCAAGGAGTCACGCGGCGCCCACGCCCGTGAGGACTTCCCCGACCGTGACGACGAGAACTGGATGAAGCACTCTCTGTCGTGGCAAAAGTCACCCCAGGGCAAGGTCGAGCTGGGCTACCGCGGCGTGACGGCTACGACTCTCGATGAGAACGAGTGCAAGGCTGTGCCACCATTCAAGCGTGTATACTAAAGGACTTTTTTTTCATTTGTTCACATTTGGTTTTCTGCAAAACGCACCATGGCGTGGAAGTTGGGGTTCCTCGAAAAGAAAAGAGAATAAAACATGTATGTAAATAGGCCTCATTCTCGATGCAATGCAGATTCCAGGCCTGTCTTGATGAGATTTCTACTTGTTTGAATTGGTTTGGGGAATCTGATATTGGTGATGTTCTTGCTACGGGACACCATTGCTGAGGAAGCATACATGTCTGATGAAAGTCACTCATTCGACTTTGATGCAGGAGACGTCAATATGCACAAACATAGCCAGTCTTCCCATCATATAAAGTAAGGACAGATGTGGCCTTGGCCTTTCCTATGCTTACGAGAGAATGAGTGAGAGTGAGATGGAGAGGAGGAGGGGGAAAAGGGAAATAAAACGTGACGTAGCCATAAATTTCCTATCAATATCTTTCGCACACGAGAATAAGAGTCAGCCCTCTCTTAGTTGACCTCTGGCTCTTCTAAACTGTCCTGCTGAACAGCAAACAGCGACTGGACTGTCAAGGTGTGCCGGATATACCTCAGGACCCTCCTGCCTCCAAGCATCTGCACTGGCTTAAGACCGGCATGATCTGACAAAATCTAATCTTCGCCTCTGGCACACATCTGCTCCATCTTTGCTTTCGTCCCTCTGCTGCAGCGAAACGATTCCTTTGATATAGACGTGCGCCAAGTCTTGCTTGCTGCTTGTCCCGCAAAAAAGATATAGCTCCAAAGCCTGCACAGCGCCCCCATCTGCCACGCATTTTGCCGCTGCCACATTCTCTTGCTCACGACGACAGGCGCTCCAGATCTTCTTTGTTGCATCTGGTCGAGCAAGCGCATCCAAGGGCCTAAATTCTCCAGTTCCTGGCTGCGGATATTCCGACCTGTCGTGTGGTCCAGCAGCGCTACCCCTCGCTTTTCATCGCCACGACCTTCCCTTGGAGCACGAGAGGCTCTGTCTCCTCTCTCTTCCTCTCACAGCTCTCCTCGACCCTCTCTTTTCCCTTCTTCCGGACCAACCTGCGTGTGTCAGGGCGTGCTGGCCACAGAAATTAAATCATGGTCACCTCAGATCCCCCACCAGACACAAACACACCGACTTGGAAGTTTACACAGTACGTTTGCCCTGGAATGCGGCAGAGTCAAACGGGGCTGACCTTTTTGTGCCCGCCAGATGTTTTGGCGACAAGGGAGACGTAGAGGACATCACAGAAGGTGCTTAGTCCCCTGCTGGCAAAAGAAATGGGTTACATGAGAGCTGACAGCCCGCAAATAACAGCTGATATAATATCAACGGTTGAATTCGACCAGACCGGCAACTACCTAGCTACAGGCGACAAGGGTGGAAGAGTGGTGCTCTTTGAGCGCAACGACTCGGTCAGGACATTTTTACTCTCTAGCTCAAGACAGACTGACTGAGACAAGGGCGGCTGCAGAAGAAGAAGACGTGCGAGTACAAGTTCCACACAGAGTTCCAGTCACACGAGCCAGAGTTTGACTACCTCAAGTCGTTGGAGATTGAAGAGAAGATCAACAAGATCAAGTGGTGCCGACGACAGAATGCCTCACACTACCTGCTGTCGACCAACGACAAGACCATCAAGCTGTGGAAGGTGTTTGAGAAGAGCCTCAAGGTGGTGGCGGAGAACAACCTGACGCACGACCTGACGCCCGGCGGAGCGCCGGGTGCAGGTGCTCCAGTTGCAAGGAACACCAACGTGCACTTCCGCACGGCGGCGGACCTGAAGATGCCGCGGCTGACGCACCACGAGACTGTGGTTGCGGCGGTGCCTCGCAAGACGTACGCCAACGCGCACGCCTACCACATCAACAGCATCTCGGTCAACAGCGACGGCGAGACGTTCATAAGCAGCGACGACCTGCGGATAAACCTGTGGAACCTCAACATCCAGAATGAGAGCTTCAACATTGTGGACATCAAGCCGACCAACATGGAGGAGCTGACCGAGGTCATCACGGCCGCTGAGTTCCACCCGCAAAGCTGCAACTGGTTCATGTACGCCAGCTCCAAGGGCACCATCAAGTTGGCCGACATGCGGCAACGGGCGCTGTGCGACGAGCACTCGAAGCGTGCGTTTCTTCTTCTTCTTTCTCCCCTTTTTCTTCTTTCCATTCTCTTCTCCCATTCTCTCCTGCACCCTTTGATCTTCTCTCTTTCTGCCAGTTTGTCCATGTCTTCCAGCGTTATCCACGGAACATGTCAACAAGACTAATCCAATGCAGAATTCGAGCAGGAAGAGGACCCTGCGTCCAGATCCTTCTTCTCCGAAATCATCTCGTCCATCTCAGACGTCCGCTTCTCCCACGACGGCCGCTACATATTATCGCGCGACTACCTGACAGTCAAGATCTGGGACGTCAACATGGAGCGACAGCCCGTCAAGACGATCCCGATCCACGAGCACCTGCGGCCACGGCTGTGCGACACGTACGAGAACGACAGCATCTTTGACAAGTTTGAGGTTGTGTTTTCTGGCAACGGCGACAACGTCATGACGGGCAGCTACAACAACAACTTTATGATCTACCCGTCGTCACCCGAAGCCGACACCGAGGTGGTCCTGCAGGCCGACAAGTCAGCGTTCAAGGCCAAGAAGGTGGGCATCCCGACACCCATGAACTCTGGCGGCAACGGCGCGGGCGCAGGCAACAACGGGGCCAAGAAGGGCGGCTCTCGTGCGGCCAGCCCGGCGGCAGGCCAGGGCTCACGCATGCGCAAGGAGACGGACGCCGACCAGATTGACTTTAACAAGAAGATTCTGCACATGAGCTGGCATCCGTTTGAGGATAGCATTGCCATTGCCGCCACCAACAATGTCAGTATTCCTTATTCCTTCCTTTCCTTCCTGTCTCCCTACAAAGAGAATGAAGCCAAACTGACTTCTCACAGCTCTTTGTATTCTCGGCGCTGTAAAAGTGGCCATGAAGATGAGAAGAGGTATTAGATGGATGGGTAGTAGATGGCTAGAGTGTGTAGCAGCAAACGAACCAAGTAACTAGACGGACACAACAGGGGACAAGGGCTCTCAATGACCAAAACCGAATGCCACCTAGATGAACTCGTCTTTTTGCCTTGCTTGTGTGGCTGCCACTAGTGTTGGTGCAGTTGTTGTTATTGTTGATATTGCTGTTGGTGAAGGTGGTTGTGGTTGTGAGTATATGTGGACACAGCAGAGGTGAGTGGTCAATCTACAGAGACCTGGACAGTCTCTACTCGGACCGCCGTGGCCACACAAGAAGAGGAACTCCCAATGAACAACTGAAACCCCCTGTCAAGCAATTCACATTAACCCCAGCCAGACCAACACCCAAATGCAGTAAAGTCGGCTGTGCGGCGCACCCGGCTGTGGCTTGACGCAGGAGGCGCCCGCCCCGCGCGCAAGGGCCAAAAAAATTACTGCATCCCGTCCGCCGAGGGGCAACAGGCACCAATGTTTACCTTTTTCCTTTTGTCATCTGCTCACTGTATACAATCTGGATGCCTGCTCTGTACCGCTTACTCTTGGCCTGTTGCTCGAATATTTGAAGAGTCTTTTCTTTCTGTCGTCCTCGTCTCAGGCACAGCAGCAGCAGCAGCAAGCCGCTTGCCTTTTGACAGAGACAACCTGCTGCCCCACCACGCCGAGACTCGTTGATCCACGTCGAGACTTGTTGATCCACGCCGAGACTTGTTGATCCAACAGAGGATACACAGACGCAAAATGACTCGTGGTGAAGTCGTCCAGATCGCCGTGGGTCAGGCTGGCATCCAGATCCAGGACGCTGCTTGGGAGCTGTACCTGGTCGAGCACGGCCTGACGTCTGCTGGTCGCGTCGACCCAGACTCAACCCAGCGCTCCGACGACGGCCAGCACGCTGGAGGCTCCTACGAGACGTTCTTCTCCGAGACGGGCCAGGGGCGCTACGTGCCTCGCAGTCTGTTTGTCGATCTCGACCCCTCTCCCATCGAAGAGCTGGCGCACAACAGCAGACGCGACCTGTACCACCCAGAGTACCTCGTCAAGGGCAAGGAGGATGCGGCAAACAACTACGCCCGTGGCCACTACACGGTCGGCAAGGAGATTGTCGACAGCGTGCTGGACAAGGTGCGCCGGATTGTGGACAATTGTTCGTCGTTGCAGGGCTTCCTGATATACCACTCGTTTGGCGGCGGCACCGGCTCTGGCTTTGGGTCCCTTCTGCAGGAGCGCCTGACGCAGGAGTACAGCAAGAAGACCAAGCTCGAGTTCGCCGTCTACCCGTCGCCAAAGAATAGCACTGCCGTCGTCGAGCCGTACAATGCGGTCCTCAGCACCCACAGCACCATCAACCACTCGGACTGCACCTTTCTGGTCGACAACGAGGCCATCTACGACATCTGTAGGCGCAACCTCGACATCCCAAGACCAGACTTCCAGCATCTCAACCGCCTGATCGCCCAGGTCGTGTCTTCCATCACTGGTTCACTGCGTTTCGATGGCGCACTCAATGTCGATCTTGCAGAGTTTCAGACCAACCTGGTGCCGTTTCCTCGCATCCACTACCCCCTGATCTCATATGCGCCCATCCAGAGCGCCGCCAAGTCGAGCCACGAGAGCCACAAGGTGCAGGATCTGACCTTTGCTGCCTTTGAGCCAGACAGCCAGATGGTCAAGTGCAACCCGCAGAACGGCAAGTACATGGCCGTCACGCTGCTGTATCGTGGCGACGTGGTGCCTCGCGAGTGCAACGCTGCCGTCGCTTCTCTGAAAGCCAAGTCGACTTTCCATCTGGTCGACTGGTGTCCGACGGGCTTCAAGCTTGGCATCAACTACCACAAGCCTGCCTCTCTGCCTCCGTCGCAGGGCGACCGTGGTTACGCCACCCCAACTGGCGACCTGATTGCCCCTGTCGACCGCAGCGTGACGATGCTGTCCAACACGACCGCCATTGCCGAAGCCTGGGCGCGCCTGGACCACAAGTTTGACCTCATGTACAGCAAGCGCGCCTTTGTGCACTGGTTTGTGGGTGAAGGCATGGAGGAGGGCGAGTTCAGCGAGGCGCGCGAGGATCTGGCGGCGCTCGAGCGCGACTACGATGAAGCCGGCGCCGAGGACGCTGACGGAAGCATGGCTGCCGAATATTGAGAGAATCATTTTGATTGGCCATATATACCTTTTTGCCTGTAGTTTGTTTGAATACCAAAATACCCATTCGCTCTTTATCTCTGTTCTATCGAATGCTATGTGCAGTGAAGCATTGTCCCGATGCGGGCTACATCCACCAAAAAAAATCTTGCCTGCGCCAATCATCTTCATCTTTCCTTTTCCCTCTTCACCACCAAGACATTTCATTTTAATTTCCACTGAACCAAACATGGTGACAAATACGCCTGGTGGTAGTCGCGCCGCAGATGTCAAAGAGGTGAGTTCTTTTTCCGTTTTCCAATTGATCAGGCGAAATCTGCATCGTCCTCTCCTCTCTAGGCCAATATCCTGCAAGGATGGAGAGCCACAAAGAGAATCAAATACAAATAGTAGAAGACAAGACGGAGGGGCAAAGCAGAAAGAAACAAACGGAAGCCCAGAAACTAACAGAAAGAAATCAAGATCCTCGACGCTGTTCAGCCATTGTTGCTGGACTTTATCGCACGTGCAGACAAGGCCGACAGCCACAGCACAGCACAGTCGACAGCTGTCAAGTCAAGAGAGAACCTTCTTCTGCATGACATTGGCCCTGCAGCATTGCAAAGCAAGCTTTTCCCGACGCAAAGCAATTCGCAACAGCTGCCAGAGACGGCAAAAGGCAAAGATGGACTTCTCAGTATCGTCACCGAAATGCTCAAATATTCCACAAATACCTGGCACCAAGGATTCCTCGACAAGCTCTACCACTCTACAAACCCAGTGGGAGTTGCCGCAGAGCTCATCCTTGCCGTGCTCAACACGAATGTCCACGTCTACAAGGTCTCTCCGGCTCTCACGGTCATCGAGCGCGCTACTAGCCGTGCTCTGGCCAACTTGTTCGGTCTCACAGGATCGAATGCCGGCGGCATCGTTCAGGCTGGAGGCTCAGCTAGTAATCTGACTGCACTTGTCATTGCAAGAAATACTCTGTTCCCTCAGACAAAGACTGAAGGAAACCATGCCGTGCCGGGCAAGGGATTTGTCGTCTTTACCAGTGCACACGGCCACTACTCGTTTGAGAAAGCATGTCAAATCTGTGGCATGGGTTCGCGTGCTGCCCGATCTGTGCCCGTCGACCCAACCACTGGCTGCATGCTCCCTTCAGAACTTGAGCGCGCTATAGTAGAGGCAAAAGAGCAAGGATACACGCCACTGCTGGTCAATGGCACTGCCGGAACTACAGTTTTAGGATCGTTCGATCCCTTTGAAGCCATTGCTGAAATCTGCGTCCGGCACAAGCTCTGGTTTCACATTGACGCCAGCTGGGGCGGTGGTGTCGTCTTTAGTGAAAGCCTGCGTGGCACCAAGCTGAAAGGAGCACACAGGGCAGACAGCATTGCATTCAACCCGCACAAGATGCTCGGTGTGCCTATCCAGTGCTCCTTTCTGTTGGCACAAGACCTCGGCACATTTTGGCGCAGCAACACGCTCCCAGCAAGCTATTTGTTTCACTCAAGCAACAACGCTGAGAATGAAAACAACAGCCACCCCAACAATGCAAACCCGGAGATATGGGACCTTGCAGACTTGACTCTACAGTGTGGTCGACGAGGTGATGCGCTCAAGCTGGCTCTTGGCTGGATCTATTATGGACGACTTGGCTATGGCCAGCAGGTCGAGACAGCCTTTGACATTGCGAGACAATTCTGCGAGCTGGTCAAGCAGCAGCATGACAGCCTTGTGCTTATCAGCCAGAGCCCACCTCCATGTCTGCAGGTGTGCTTCTACTCGCGGCCCCGACACAATCAAAGTCGAGCAGCCATTTCGCAACGCACACGCCGTATTGCCGAGCTATTGCAAGACGAAGAATTTCTCGTCGACTACGCTTCTGCCTCTACCTCAACAGCAACAAACGGTACTGGAACAAGCTCAGAACCGTTGCTATTTCTGAGAGCTGTTGTTGGGCTTGAGACGACCGTAGTAACGGTTGAGCGGCTCGTTGGAGCTGTAGTTCGTCTTGGTCGGCAACTGGATGATCAAGAGCCATAGTCACACACAGGGAAATTTTTCGGATTGAGCTGGATCGTATCTTAGTCAAATATATCGCGGAGCAGAAGGGTTGTCAGTCCATCTCACCTATGCTAAAAGGCCGCCGAATCTTGCTTACATGGCTCTATTCCATCATCAAACTCCATTCTCCTGCGGAACTGTGTCAGAACTAAAGTTCCATTGGCCAAGCCAGCGTTCCATCCATGCTGGCTGCACTGGTTTGAGTTGGCGTAGCGTTCCACTGACTGCCTGCGCCCGATCTGTACGCAGACGGGCCTCGCCTCTGGACGCAGTAGCAAGCTGCCTGTAAAAAGGCAGCAGCTTCATAGCGGATAACTCTTCTAGACGAGTTTCGCTGGCATACTTTGCCTCTTGCTCAACCATGCCGATCCAGGTCTGCAGATCTACTACTTCGGCATTCAGTCTTTTCTTCAGACAAGGCAGCACGGATTTCCAGTCTGGAAGACCGGGGTTGACCAGATTGAAGGTACTGGCCTGGTTTCTGTCCTCTTCGACTGAGGGGATGGATAGCGCTACTTCGACAACGACATCTCCAAGCACATCAACAGGAATCCAGTCGAGTGCACCAGCAGAACCAAGATTGCGCACCTTTCCAAGCGCCAGAGAAGTCTGAATTATGCTGGACATCCACTCCTTCTTGCCCCATACTCCTTCTGGTCTTCTCACAGGGTCTGCAATCTGCCCGACCCGCAAAATACGTCCATCGACGTCGCACAGTCGGCAGGCTTCATCGACCAGCACTTCGCAAACATGTTTAGACTCTGAATAGCCCTGACTTCCGGAAGCGGCTCAGTCTCGAAACACTTGCTTGGCAATCTCTTCGCCAGGTTTGTTTTGCGTAGATTGGTTACCGTGCCTATGCTCGACAAGAAGCTGATTGACGCTGCGTACCTGGACAAGGCGCACAATGTAATCAGCTGCTGAGTCCCGTACACATGAGACTCAAACGAGTTTAGTGGAAGGTTAAAACCTACCCTCCAGTGAATTAATGAATTATGTTCTGCCTTAGTTGTCAAGCCTTTTCATAGATGTGTCGTTGTCTGTGTCTGTGTGTCTGTCTGGCTAGTCGTTTGCCTTGCCAGCCTAGCATCAAGGTCGGCCTTTGTGATGGCCAGACAGAGAGCGACACTGGCACATCGAGCCTGTAATCACGACGCAACTGCCTTGCTCGCATCCGACCTGAGGTCAGATTGACTATTAGGCGCTAAGCAAAGGACAGGATTCAAGAAAGCGGAAAAGAGGCCTTGGCAGCAAAAGGCTTGTGGAAGAGAAATTTTAAGTAGTCCGTCTATCAATCTACCTATCCAGGCTCTTCATCCTTCAAGACCCCATCCAAGTCAACTTGGTCTGGAAACCCCGGTCAACCATCCTGTTATCTGTCTGGGTCCCTTTGTCCACCATCCGTGTCTTTTCCCTGTCTGCCAGCTTGATAGCAGGCCTTTCAGAGACGCTTTCTCAAGGTATCGGAACCCCAAGTCCTCCATAGTAAGGTACTGTAGTTTAGGAGGCTGCGTGACTGCTATTTAGGGGTTAGAAGTGTCGGGCGTCGAGGTTTTTGGCTCTGTCGGCAGCATCGATGCCTGCCGTTGCATCAGGCTCTGCTGCTCCTTAAGGACCCGTATCTCTTCTATCAATGCGAGTAGTTGAGCCTGGCCGAGGATGTCCTCCTCGCCCTTTCCCTGCTGCTGGGCTGGGTCCGGTGTCTTGCCTGAGTCCGTTTTTAGCCGCTTTGCCGGCGAAGCTGTAGAGGTTGGAGGTTTGTTGCGCTTCTGCTTTGGCGCGACCGTGGTCTGCGCCACCCTATCCCCGTCCTCTTCTTCCTCTGCAGCCTCTTTTTGCTGCTTCTCATCGTCACGGAAATCCTTGGACTTGGACTGAACGGTCATGAACGCCTCGATATTTAGGGTTTCCAACGGTTCGGCATTTTCGTCCGTATATGGCATTAATGTCAGCCACGGACGGTCTCTTGACCGATTTTCTGCCTGTCCGATGCCGACATTTGGTTCCCAAGTGCCCCCCGACAACAAATAGCCAAAGTTGATTTGAAGAACCCATTGCTGAACGCCGTCGCTGATGACCGCAGACCGGCCAAAGGACGGACGTCTGGACTTGACTGCTCCCTTGTTGAATGTCATATTCGGACTTTTCCGCAGGGCAGAACGGTTCGTCAATACGGAAAAGTCGGACAGCAACTCTGCCAGACATCTGTCATCCATTTCTTCCGTCCCGTCAAAATCTTAAGGGGACAAGGTCTCGTAATACCGCACGTCGCCCGCTCTGGCAGCTGGGTCGCTCCATGGGAGATATCTGACCGGCAAAGGCTTGTGTGGGTGTAGTGCCTTGCTAACGGGAACCTGAGGCAGCCAGAAGTCATAGTAGGAGCTGAAAGACGGGCAGTCCTTTGGGAAAAGCACCCAGGTCGTGCCATGCGGCCAGGAAATCCTGGTCAGCTGTGGCCAGGCCTGCCCAGCCTCAGCCGGCATTTTGTCAAGTATAATGCTTTTCCCCGGCTGACGTCCATTGGCCAGGGTTCTGATCGTCAAAGCCGGGTCCGCCTCTGGCGCACCGGCTGAGGCAGTTGCCTTCGGTCTGGATTTAGCAAGCGGATTGACTTTCGGCGCTATTATGAAAAGTGAAAAGCGGACAAGCCGCAGACGGAAACTGAAAAGCGAAAGAGGAGCAGCACAAAGAAAATAGTAAAGAGAAGTGCAGGAGGAAAGAAAAAAAAAGGTGGGTGAGAGAAGATTTATATAGTTTTTGGCCTCTTCCACAAATTCTCACTTGCGGCCTCACTTTGTCCTTTTGTGACCGACGTTTGCTTCTTTGGCCTCACAATGTCCGAGAAATGCAGTCTTTGCCTCGGGATTCTCACTCTTTGGCCTCACATTGTCCGAGAAACACAGTCTTTGCCTCGAGATTCTCACTACTGATCTTCCTTTTGCTCTCACATTGTCCGAGAAACACAGTCTTTGCCTCGAGATTCTCACTGTTGACCTTTCTTTGGCCTCACATTGTCCGAGAAAGACGTACTACGCCTTGAAATTCTCAATATGACCTTCTTCTTGCTCTCACACTGTCCGAGAAATACAGTCTTTGCTTCTGAATTCTCAATATGACCTTCTTTTTGCTCTCACATTGTCCGAGAAAGACGGACTATGCTTGAAATTCTCAATATGACCCTTCCTTGGCCTCACTCTGTCCACGAGCAACACAATCCGCCTTGACATTTTCACATACATTCTGCTGCGCCCTGACTCTGTCTGTCTGGAACGAAGACTCCTTCCGGTCTTGCACTATCAGTATGAGCCATGGATAATTTGGGCACTCTTGTGAATGAATAAATGATTTTTTTTATTTTGAGGTCTAGGAGAGGATTACCTGCCTCGGCATGCTTAGGTAAGCACAACAGAGGAGGTTCAAAATCTGCAGAGTCACGTGAAGAGGTACCAAGGAACAAGATTAGTGCCCGTTTCTTCCTGGTCTCTTCGTTGGAATGCTACTGAAGTCCTTCTCTCTCTCTCTCTGTAAGTCCAAGAAAGGAGCCACCAGCTAGATGGAGGCGGAGACATTTTATATATGCTCCAGCTGATAGTGCGTTGGTTGCGCTGGCGTGTGGCCCTTTGATTGGGGCATGTCTCATGCTACTGTGGGACCATGACGCTGATGATCTCTCTGGCGACTAGGAACATCTTGTTGCCTTCTCCTTCGTATTTGTACATTTCTGCGCCTTTACCGCCTGTGCAACTTTGGACTTGCCTACCTGTATATCTCTGACATTGAAAGAATTAAACAAAGCCAGCACCATGACGTTGCCATCATTGACATGCTTCTTAGGATACTGTTTGCCATCTTCTCTCTAGTATTTTGTTTCTTGATGCTATTCGAATGGACCTCCATCTTCCTGGAGTTCTAAAAGCAAACAGCACTACTCTTTCTTTTGCTGCTGGTATATACTATTCCTCTTTCTTCATTTCTGCTGCCCTGCCAGTATTCAAAAAGTCTCTGCATCCATGTGGTGGACGCATTGGCAAGCTTTTGTTGCAGCTGCAGCCATATATATGCACCCCTTTTCCTCCATATGCAGTGCAAACCGCTGGTTCGAGCAGCACTCACCGCTCGCAATTAAATTCAATTTGGTGCAGAACAATAAGGAAATAGTCTTATATACTCTGAGACTAAAACTTGAAGAAGTTATTTTTAATAATAGCCAGGGCAAAAGAGGTCCAGCACATCAGGAAACGTGCTTTTCTCTGTTATACAGTGCATTAGCCTCTTGAGCTACTGGAGCATTTTAGTTTCACATGACAGAAGTCGACAAATAACACGCAAAGCGTCCAATCAGATAAGACGCCAGGAACATGCAAAGATGAGAGAAACTACTTTGGAACAAGACGGCACAGGTTAAGAGGTTCTTGCTCGAAATTAGACGGAGCAGGGGGGGGGGGGTTGCCCCCAAATTGGCATAGACAAAAGACCAGAAGAAAAGAAGAGAAAAAGTTCCCGAG